>CM059870.1:19856871-20456871 GCA_030490815.1 Acer saccharum
GATCAGGAATATGTTTTCCTAGAGTTATACTATTGGTACTAGTATACTAAAAATAAAAGACTTTATTTGATAAGTATAAATAAGAGATTTATTTATCTAGTCAAATAAGGAAGTCTTTTATATAGTCACAAAACACTAAAGTTGGATTAGGGTTTGTATATAATATATATGCATGCGAAAATATATATACATATATGCATGAATACATGCGGCAGAATATATATTAGATATACACTATTATTTATATGGGCATGCAGCACGAATATATATATTCTTATAAAGCATGTAGAATTATATATATATATACATATATTAAGAGGCGTGCAGGATGATGCAATAGAGATTATATATTTGGCAAAGAATTCGGTGCACTTGATGACTTATATTTTAATAGGCAAAGAATTCGGTGCATATATATGTTTTAATAGGCAAGAATTCGGAGCACTATATAAATATGAGTCAAGTGGAATTCGGCTAACCCTAGAGCTTGGCTTGAGAATTCTTTCTTTTGCTTAGAAATAAATCCTACTCTAGTGATTAGTGTGTGTAAAATTCAGCCAAGACAAAAAGAGAGAAGAGATTATTCTTTTGATAGTACACTAATTGCTTATACATCAATAGGCTTGTGTGTACAACTTCGAATAAGGTTCACGCGAGTTTTGATCATTAGATTGAGAACTCAAAGTGACCGGAATCATCTTTGTAGTCTTTTGGTTGTTTTGTGACTAACAATAAAGAAAGTTTGTTTGTCCATTCTCAAGTACACAATTCAAAGAAAAGGGAGACCACGCTCTTAGGTGATTCACGTTCGTGCTAGGATTGAAGATCTTGCGGATTACCATCGACGTAAGTCAATCAGATCATGCGACAAAAGGTATTCTTCTTTTGTTAGTTTATATGTTTGTTTAATTAATTTAAAGGGTTAAGGTTTATCAAAGGAAAAATTTTAAAATATACTAAACCCGTTTTTAGTCTTGCTTCCGCTGCGTTGACCGGTATTTTCCCTACACATCTATCTTCACATTGATAGACTCAATGATAGTCTTAGTGGTCAAATTAAAGACTCTATATATATGACTATTAATAGCATACCCAAGAAAGAGACCAACATCACTTTTAGCATCAAACTTTCCTAAGTGATCTCTATCATTCAAAATATAACATTTACTCCCAAAAGTGTGGAAGTAACTCACATTGGGCTTCTTGCCCTTCCATAGCTCATAGGACGTTTGTTTTGTGCCGGGCCTCTTAAAAACACATTAGACACATAACAAGCGTATTGAACGCCTTGGCCTATAGGTTTCTAAGGACTTTCTTGCTATTGAGCATGACCCTAGCCATCTCTTGCAAGACACGGTTTTTCCTCTCAACAACACCATTTTGTTGAGGAGTTCTAGGTGCGGAGAACTCATGAGAAATCCCTAAACCATCACAAAACTCACTAAATTTTGCATTTTCAAATTCCGTCCCATGATCACTCCTAATGCGACATATTTTCTTGATAACAATACCTTTTTATTTTGATTTGAATTTGTTACAAAACTTTTAAAGTAATCAAAAGCCTCGGTCTTGTTTCTAAGAAAATAAACCCAAGTAACCTAGAGAAGTCATCAACGCATACAAAAAGTACTTTTTGCCATTAATGTTCTCGGTTTGAATTGGCCCCATTAGGTCCATGTGCACAAGTTCTAAAGGTCTCTTGGTAGCTATATAAGAATTTTCTTATGAGACACTTTGATTTGCTTACCTAATTGGCAAGGTTCACAAACCACCTCAAGCTTTTTACCAAGATTAGGAAGACCTCTAACAATGCCATGTTTTTCAAGCTTTTTTTAAATCTTTAAAGTTCATGTGACCCAAACGTTGATGCCACAAATCAAGCTTGTTGCACTCATGTGCCATGTTGCAAGTAAGAGGATTTATCTCAAGACAATAGCAATTGTCTATAGACCTTTTGAGTCTTAGGACAACATTGCCCTTTTTATCAATTATAGTGCACACATCTTTGCTAAAGCTAACTTCTTTAAATATTTCACACAAGTGAGTAATGATCAAGTTAGCTTGTAACCCATCAACATACAAAGTATTGCGAAGTTTAGGCAATCCGGGGATACAAATTGTTCCCTTGCCAAGAACTTGCTTTTTGGTACCATTACCAAAATAACCCAACCTCCATCCTTTAAAACAAGATTCTTAAAAACTCTTTGTTCCCGGTCATGTTCCTAGAGCAACCGCTATCTAGGTACCAAGAATAGGAGAGTTGGCACGTAAAGCATATTGTGCAACATGACATTTAGATGTGTCTTTTCTAATCCACACATTTTTCACAACATGCCTCTCACTCTTACTTCTAACATACTTTGACTTAATGTTAGGCTTTTTAACATGCACCTTGACCTCATTGGTCACATTTTCAAAAATATCAAACAAAGCATTATCAACTTTCTTATGCATAGTAGAGTGAGGCACAACACAAGATTTAACAAGCAAGTCATCAACAACTTTTTCCACAACATGCTTTTCCAAGGTCTTCCTAGGTCTATTTCTATATCCATACATGGATGATTGCCTAGGTCCATTCAAAGACATATCATAAAAGCATTATCAAGTTTGCATTTCCGAATATACTCAAAGCATCTAGGTCGAATATGTCCTATCATATTACAATGATGACAAATAGGAATAAATTTGAGAAATTTACCATTTGCATTTGCTTCCAACTCCTTTGGACTTCTCATAATTTTTCCTCTTTGATGTGCAACCCTTGATGCTCCACCTCTTGCATTTGAGGTTATTGCTTCTTGATGCTTATGTTGTTGAGTTCTTCCATTGAACATCCTTGATGATGAAGAGGCACCTTCGGTAGCTTTCATAGCTTTACCTTGAGAGAGTGTACCTACATTTGATTCAATGCTTGCTTTGACAAAAGTAGATTTGTTAGATGAAGGAGTCTCCTTCTCATTAATATAACCCAAACCTCTTTTGTCACATGGATGCTTCCACTTTTAATGAGGGTTTTAACTTTGTTAGAACTAGATGACATCTTGCTAATCACCCTATTAGCCTCATCAAGTTTCTCACGAAACATCCTAATTTCAATGGCATAAAACAAATTATAGCACGGTGTGTATGAAACTATCTAGAGGGGGGGTGAATAGATTTTAAACTTATTACCCAATTTTTTGTATTAAGTCAAAATTATAAAATTAACCCTAAATAGATAAAGCAATAAATCAAGTATAAAATGCGGAAATTAAATAACACTTGATTTTTACGTGGAAACCCTCACGGGAAAAACCACGGGTAGAAAGTAAGCCACACTCGAACCTCGAATCCACTAAATCTGTAAAACGATTACAACCTAATCCCGGAAGTAATCACACACCTACCTAATCCTGGTATGAGTGAACCTAGTCCAATTTGCTTGCGATCTAAGCACCTAATCCGGAAGCTACACACAAGACTTACTTTCTCAATGAAGAGAATACACCCAAAGTGAATATATGAATATCCAAAATGCAACATAGAGCAAAGGAAATCCATATGCTTATCTAAGATGATTAATATGCAATTAGAACAATCCTAGATATTAAAACTAAATGACATGTCAAATAGTTTAGCTAATCAAGATTAAGCACAAACCTAATTAGCTATCACAATACAACTTCTCAAACATACATCACACTAATCTCAAACTTGTATCCAAATATATATAATAACATACAAGTAATTAATTGAGATTGCTTGTTAAGAAAAACACAAAATATGTAAGATATTAGTGAAAAGCTTACCAAGCAAAGTATGATGAAGAATCCATGCAAGATGACATCTAGAAGATCAAAGATGATGCTAGATGATGATTGATGATTGATGATCATGAAAAAGTGTTTGAGTTAATAAAAATGAGTTCTTGGAATTTTTCTTCTCTTTGAAAATATCCTAAGTATGAAATCTGAATATGAACTCTCTTAATTGACCTAAAGTCAAAGTGGCATATATAGGGGGCCAAAACAAAGTGAGGTCGTTTTGATAAGTTGGCCTGAAATTTGCCTTGGGCGCTGTACGTAGGCGCTTCTGTACAGCGCTGTACAGCGCCCCTGCTCTGTTCTAAAGGGAAAACAGAGGGGCGCTGTACGAACAACGCTTACAGCGCTCGTACAGCGCCCATCCAAAATGCATCAGACCTGATGCATTTAATTTTCCAATTTTGCATCAGGTATGAGGGGCGCTGTTCAGAACAGCGCTTTGTAGAGTGCTATGAACAGCGTCCTTTGCAATGTTAGAATTCCAAAGTTATGCATGACAAGGCAATGGGCAATGCAAGATGCAATCAACCTAACATGCAAGAAGAGATATTAATGAGCATTAAAGCACACAAATAAGACACACAACATACAAGGATTAAACATATGCATGAGTTGTGAGTGTGTGCAACTATCTCTTCAAGACAAGTCACATAGAAATTTACCTTCGGTGCTTATCAACACGAGGTCTTCAAAGGGCTTCGAACAAACCTACCAACACCTAGGCTACCCTTACAAAGAACCCCAACATGTGGTTTGTCCACGAAATGAGCCAATCAACAAATGGGAACCTTACAGCATATTTTTCCGCTGTCATCACTAACATAACATCTTTACGTGATTTATCAAGCCATTGTTCATACTTTTTCTCTTGATTTAAATGCTGATTAAGTTTGGATTTAAGCACATTTTCAAGTTTCTTAGCATTAACAACAGAACAATCTCTTTGCTCAATTTCTTGCTTCAAGATACCAAGTCTATTATTTAGAAAGATTTGTTTCTTTAATTAAACAATTAATTAAACAATTAATTAATTCTTATTTAATTAAAACAATGAAACAAAATATATATTAGGTTAAACTAACCTTGCCGCCCCACTTAGATAAATGGGCCAAATATTATTTTCTATTTCATTTAATCCATTGGACTTTAAATAAAAAGCCCACATGTGAACCAGACCCATTCTTACTAAAAGAAACAAGCCCACATGTCTTTCATTAATATTAATATAATTGAGCAGCCCATTACTAAATAATGTGCAAATTATATTCTTAATATATTAAATGCAATTCTAGATGGACCCTTAAATTGGTCCGGTAGAATATATCAAGTGATCCATGCAAGTCCGTGTGGATTGGGGATCTTGGCGGGCCATCTAAATTTAAGCTTCAATAGACATAACCTAATCACAATCAACAAATGATTCACTTAGGTCCGATCCATTAATTTTAACTCATTCCACTAAAGAGCTAAAACTGAACTCTTAAATAAAGATAGAAAAGGAAGATGCTCCTCATTCATACCCTAGACAATCATATTGGAGATAGTGTATCCTCGTGATTAATATCAGTAATCGCCAAGAGTTCATAGACCGCCTATAACTCTCCAAGTTACCATATTTACTCATATGACCACGTTTTGAACTTGGATATTTTGACTTGTCCAGAAGCCATGTTTTCAATAGACACTATCGAAAACTCAACGTTGAGATTTAATATCCAATTACCTCAAAACATCCATATGATGATATTATACTCTCATTTAATTAAATGGAGCCACGATGTCCATATCTATAAATGAAGTCCTCTATCGATTAACAAATGAATATCACCAAACTATCGAGGATAGACTATGCGATATAATCGTACTCATTGATAACTCAAATGATATCACTTGCAACCATAAGTCCATCATTTATCTCAGGATTAAGATAGACTCTCCGATTGTCCTGATAATGAAAAGACTATTATCTACTGACGGTTCTAGATAAAGCTTTTCATTGTGATCCAGTTCAATGCACCCAGTGCACTAGATCCTTTTGCTCGAAGACACTCCGATGATTTTAGACTCATCATATCATTTGATCCCACTCAAATGCTAGCAAAAGAATTCTACAACTTTAACAAGATAAAGGTGCCCAACCTTTAACTTAAGTTGTGAACATTATTCAAGACTAACTAAAGAATTGTGTCTACCACATACATATCCAGATGTACGAACAATTCTTCTTTTCCCATAGTCTTTAGACCTTATGATTATTTACTTTGACAATTATAATATAAACTATAAATGCTATACGATTTGTTAAACCAGAAATCACTTTATTAATATGAAAAAGATTGTTAATTACAACATTACACTCTTGCTATTGAGCATAATCCTAACAATCTCCCACTTGCGCTATAGCAAATGTGTCATATCTCTCAAGCCCATGTTCTCTAGATGCCCATCGAAACTCTTCTGAGGTAGAGCCTTTGTGAAGGGATCCGCTAGATTTTCTGCTGACGCGATTTTGGTAATCGTCACGTCACCTCTTTGAACAATCTCCCTTAAAAGATGATACTTTCTTTCAATGTGTTTACCTCTCTTGTGACTTCTTGGTTCTTTCGAATTAGCCACTGCTCCACTGTTGTCACAGTAGATAGTGATCTGCTTATTCGCACTAGGAACCACTTCTAAGTCAATCAAGAATTGGCGGAGCCAAACAGCCTCTTTGGCAGCTTCGCATGCAGCAACATACTCAGCTTCCATGGTGGAATCAGCAATACAAGATTGCTTGATACTCCTCCATATAACTGCTCCTCCTCCAATAGTAAACACAGCCCCTGATGTGGATTTTCTGGAGTCAGAATCTGATTGGAAATCAGAATCTGTATACCCAACGGGAACCAAATCCCCTCCAGAGTATACAAGCATATTATCTCTCGTTCTCTTGATACTTGAAAATATGCTTGACTGCCGTCCAGTGATCAGGACCAGGTTTCGATTGAAACCTGCTAACTATGCCAACAGCAAAACAAATATCTGGTCTAGTACAGAGCATTGCATACATGAGACTTCCAACTGCCGAGGCATATGGAACTCTACTCATGAATTGCTCTTCATGCTCATTCTTAGGAACTTGTTCCTTAGAAAGCTTGATTCCATGTCTGAAAGGTAACATACCTTTCTTGGAATCCTGCATGGAAAACCTAGACAAGATTGTCTATGTATGAAGCTTGGGATAATGCAATCGTTCTATTCTTTCTATCCCTTATTACTTGGATACCTAGAATAAAACTTGCTTCTCCTAAGTCCTTCATATCAAATTGTTTTGCTAACCATTCTTTTACTGATGTCAATACACCTACATCGTTTCCAATGAGTAGTATATCATCAACATAAAGAATCAGGAAAACCAACTTGTCGCCTTTAATCCTTTTGTATACACAAGGTTCGTCAGGATTCTGAATAAATCCAAAACCTTTGACAGCTTGATCAAACCTTATGTTCCAGGATCTGGATGCTTGCTTTAATCCATATATGGATTTCTGCAACTTGCATACCTTATCCACTTGGCCCTTTTCAATGAATCCCTCTGGTTGCATCATGTAGATGCTTTCGTCAAGACTTCCATTTAGGAAAGCTGTCTTGACGTCCATTTGCCAAATCTCTAGATCTAAAGATGCTGCAATGGATAAGAGTATCCTAATGGATTTAAGCATGGCCACAGGAGAGAAGGTTTCCTCGTAATCGATACCTTCTTTCTGTGTATACCCTTTAGCTACCAATCTAGCTTTAAAGGTTTCCACCTTTCCATCCATACCTCTTTTCCTCTTGTATACCCACTTGCACCCAATGGGTTTTATCCCTTTAGGCAAGTCTACAAGGGACCAGACTTTGTTATCGAACATAGATTCAATCTCGGATTGCATTGCCTTTTGCCAATGGCGACTATCAACATCCTCCATAGCTTCCTTGTACGTATAGGGATCATCGTCGTCCGGGAGATTCTCCACTGATTCTCCCAGACCGATGTATCTTTCGGGTTGTGTTCTAACCCTCCCACTACGACGAGGAATGGTAGGTTGTTGATCTTGTGTTGGATCGGAACTTACAATTGGGTTAGGTTGTGTAACCTCTCGTGGAATTGTATCTCCTGACATCTCATTCAGGACAATTCTACTTCTAGGCACAAAATCATTCATATAGTCCTTTTCCAGAAATTTAGCATTTGTCGAAACAAATACTTTAAGATCTGAAGGACTATAGAAATAATATCCTTTAGTTTCTTTTGGATACCCTACAAATATACATGTTTCTGAACGGGACTCCATCTTTTCTGTCTTTCCTTTTAACACATGCGCAGGACAACCAAATATCCTTAAGTGTTGTAAACTAGGCTTGCGCCCAGTCCACAACTCATGCGGTGTTTTAGGAACAGACTTAGATGGTACATCGTTTAGAATGTATATAGCAGTTTGTAAAGCATATCCCCAAAAAGAAATAGGAAGTTGAATAACTCAACATAGACCTAACCATATCCAAAAGAGTTCTATTTCTCCTTTCTGCTACCCCATTCTGTTGAGGTGTACCTGGTGCAGAAAACTGAGAAACTATCCCATTATCAATAAGATATTGCTGAAACTCACCAGATAGATATTCTCCACCACGATCAGATCTCAAGATTTTTATGTGTTTCTCAAGCTGATTTTCCACTTCAGCTTTGAATGCTTTGAACATGTCAAAAGCATCCGACTTATGTCTCATGAGATACACATAACCAAATCTCGAGTAATCATCCGTGAAGGTGATGAAGTACTCATATCCACCTCTAGCTTGAATGCTCATAGGTCCACATACATCAGTGTGTATCAATCCTAAACATTCAGTGGCTCTTGCACCTTTGGCAGAGAACGTCCTTTTGGTCATTTTACCTTCCAAACAAGATTCACAAGTTGGTAGATCATCAACCTTTAAGTCACTCAAAGGTCCGTCACATACCAATCTTTTAATCCTATTAAGGTTAATATGACCTAAGCGTAAATGCCAAAGGTAGGTTTCATCTGTTGATAATTTTACTCTTTTATGATTAGGTTCCGTTATTTCTGTCTAACGAGTGAGAGATATTTCTATGCAAAAAGTATAGACCGTTTTCCAATGTACCTTGGCAAATAATTTTGTCATTCTTACTAATAATAAAAACTTTATTAAAAGTAACCGAATATCCAAATTTATTCAAACAAGAAACTGAAATTAAATTCCTCTTGAATTGAGGTACATAATAAACGTCTATTAAATCTAAATGCCTTCTAGAATCCAAATAAACTCTAATATCTCCCACTGCACTTGCAGACACTAACGTTCCGTTGCCCAAGCGCAAATTGATTTCATTCTTACTCAGCTTTCTCCTTTCTTGAAACCCCTGCAAGGAATAACAAACATGATTAGTGGCTCCTGAGTCTATGATCCAAGAATCTGTAGAATCAGCCAAAAAACATGTTTCAAGATAATTCAAATTACCTTCTTCCTTCTTGTTCTGGGACTTTGGGCAATTTCTCTTCCAATGTCCCTTTTCACCACAAAGGAAGCATTTCCCTTTGATCTTGGTTACTTTCTTGGTCTCCTTCTTGATAGGCCCAAGTTGCTTTTTCTTCTGTTGTTTCTTGACCTTTTGACGGGCCTTAACAGTAGCAACTTTACCAACCATATGAATCTCTTGACCTTTGCCTTTCACAAGGATCTTTTCAGCACTTTGAACATCTTGCATCAGGCCTTGTAAGGTGTATTCCTTTTTGTTCAAAGTGTAGTCCAATTTGAACTGATCAAAGGAATCTGACAATGAATTGACAACCATATCAATCTTTGTCTCACCATCTATCTCAGCGCCATGCAGTTCAGCAATGTTGAGATGTGCTATGACTTTCATCATGTGATCTTTCACAGCCTGTCCAGGTTTCATCCTAAGATTCATAAAAGCATCCTGCCTCTCTCTTAGTCATCCTGGACTTCATAGCAAACATCACCTCTAGAGACATCATTATATTAGCAGCAGACTCCATTCCTTCATGCTGCTGTTGCAACACGTCGGAGATAGTGGCCATAATGTAACATTTTGCCATATCATCTGAAGTCTTCCACTGCTCATACTCATCTCTATACATTATGCTCAATAGCAAGTGTAATGTTGTAATTAACAATCTTTTTCATATTAATAAAGTGATTTCTGGTTTAACAAATCGTATAGCATTTATAGTTTAATATTATAATTGTCAAAGTAAATAATCATAAGGTCTAAAGACTATGGGAAAAGAAGAATTGTTCGTACATCTGGATATGTATGTGGTAGACACAATTCTTTAGTTAGTCTTGAATAATGTTCACAACTTAAGTTAAAGGTTGGGCACCTTTATCTTGTTAAAGTTGTAGAATTTTTTTGCTAGCATTTGAGTGGGATCAAATGAGATATGATGAGTCTAAAATCATTGGAGTGTCTTCGAGCAAAAGGATCTAGTGCACTAGGTGCATTGAACTGGATCACAATGAAATACTTTATCTATAACCGTCAGTAGATAAAAGTCTTTTCATTATCAGGATAATCGGAGTCTATCTTAATCCTGAGATAAATGATGGACTTATGGTTGCAAGTGATATCATTTGAGTTATCAATGAGTACGATTATATCGCATAGTCTATCCTCGATAGTTTGGTGATATTCATTTGTTAATCGATAGAAGACTTCATTTATAGATATGGATATCGTGGCTCCATTTAATTAATGAGAGTATAATCATCATATGGATGTTTTGAGGTAATTGGATATTAAATCTCAACGTTGAGTTTTCGATAGTGTCTATTGAAAACATGGCTTCTGGACAAGTCAAAATATCCAAGTTCAAAATGTGGTCATATGAGTAAATATGGTAACTTGGAGAGTTATAGGCGGTCTATGAACTCTTGGCGATTACTGATATTAATCACGAGGATACACTATCTCCAATATGATTGTCTAGGGTATGAATGAGGAGCATCTTCCTTTTCTATCTTTATTTAAGAGTTTAGTTTTAGCTCTTTAGTGAAATGAGTTAAAATTAATGGATCGGACCTAAGTGAATCATTTGTTGATTGTGATTAGGTTATGTCTATTGAAGCTTAAATTTAGATGGCTCGCCAAGATCCCCAATCCATACGGACTTGCATGGATCACTTGATATATTCTACCGGACCAATTTAAGGGTCCATCTAGAATTGCATTTAATATATTAAGAATATAATTTGCACATTATTTAGTAATGGGCTGCTCAATTATATTAATATATTAATGAAAGGCATGTGGGCTTGTTTCTTTTAGTAAGAATGGGTCTGGTTCACATGTGGGCTTTTTATTTAAAGTCCAATGGATTAAATGAAATAAGAAAATAATATTTGGCCCATTTACTCTAAGTGGGGCGGCAAGGGTTAATTTTTAACCTAAAATATTATTTTGTTTCATTGTTTTAATTAAATAAGAATTAATTAATTTATTAATTAATTGTTTAATTAAGAAACAAATCTTTTCTAATAAGGAAATATATTTCCTAAAAGTAAAAGTAAAACTTGTTTGATAAGGAAATAAATAATTAGTTTTATTTATTTAATCAAATAAGAAGTCTTTTTATTTAGTCAAAAATAAAAGAATAAAAGATTTATGAATTGAATTAGGGTTTGAAGTCTTTAACTAGATGGGAATTAGGGTGCAACACAAACTCTTTTAAGCTTGTATGTTGCGGCAACCCTAGTCCATTTAGGGTTAGAGAATTCGGCCACCCTAAAAGAAAAGAAGAGAAGAAGTTTGGCAACCTATATATACATAGTTATAGAATTCGGCCACCTAGGGCTTTGTGTGCTTGAGATTTTATTTTTCTTCTTCTTCTCAATTCATAGAAAGATTTTATTCTACTAAAACAAAAGGAGTGTTAGATTATTCTTTGATGGTATACTATTTTCTTATTCATCAATAAGCTTGTGTGTACGACATCGATCTAGGTTCAAACGAGTTTCGATCATTAGATTGAGAACTCAAAAGTGACCGGAATAATCTTAGTCATCTTTTGATTGTTTTTATGACTAACAAAGAAAAGAAAAGTTTGTTTGTCCATTCACAGCTTTGCAATTCAAAGAAAAGGAGACCACGCTCCTAGGTGATCCACGTTCGTGCTAGGATTGAAGATCTTGCAGATTACCATCGATGTAAGTCAATCGGATCATACGACAAAGGTATTCTACTTTTTGTTATTGTATATGTATGTTTAATTAATTAAAGGGTTTAAGGTTCATAAAAAAGGAAAAATTTTTAAAAGTCACTAAATCTATTTTTAGTCTCGCTTCCGCTGCGTGTACTACGGTATTTTTCCCTACAATGCAAGGCTATGATCTATGCGATGCAAGTGATGCAAACACAATCAAATTAGGCTAGATGATCAATCAAGCTAAATGTACATGTTCAATGATAATCTAGAATATGCTTTTATCAACCAAAACACAAAAGTATCTAGAAATCAAACATGCAAATCAACAAGAACAAGGTATGAATATTCAATATATCACACTAAAAACCTAGTTCTTAGATCATGAAATAAACCTAGAAAATAATATGAGGCACATCATATATACATTTTCTAGAATCAATTTCAAACAAAATCAAGTTTAGCACATATATGTTCAAGAGAAATCACAAAGCTAAAACTCAATTGACAAATGATCAAACACCCCTAGCATATGATCTAACATCCTTCTCAACATATTGTTAGGATTATGCTCAATAGCAAGAGTGTAATATTGTTTTTGACAATCTTTTCATATTAATAAAGTGATTTCTTATTTACCCAAAAAAAATAAAGTGATTTCTGATTTAAACAAATCTTATAGCATTTATAGATTGAATATTATAATTGTCAAAAGTAAATGATCATAAGGTCAAAAGTCTATGAGAAAAGAAGAATTGTTCGTCCATCTGGATATGTATGAGGTAGACACAATTCTTTAGTTAGTCTTGAATAATGTTCACAACTTAAGTTAAAGGTTGGGCACCTTTATCTTGTTAAAGGTTGTAGAATTCTTTTGCTATCATTTGAGTGGGATCAAATGAGTTATGATGAGTCTAAAATCATCGGAAGGTCTTCGAGTAAAAGAATCTAGTGCACTGGGTGCATTGAACTAGATCACAATGAAATACTTTGTCTAGAACCATCAATAGATAATAGTCTTTTCATTATCAGAATAATCGGAGAGTCTATCTTAATCCTGAGATAAATGATGGACTTATGGTTGCAAGTGGTATCATTTGAGTTATCAATGAGTACGATTATATAGCATAGTATATCCTCGATAGTTTGGTGATATTCATTTGTTAATCGATAGAGGACTTCATTTATAGATATGGACATCGTGGCTCTATTTATTAAATGAGAGTAGAATATCATCATATGGATGTTTTGAGATATTGGATATTGAATCTTAACGTTAAGTTTTCGATAGAGTCTATTGAAACATGGCTTTTGGACAAGTCAAAATATCTAAGTTCAAAATGTGGTCATATGAGTAAATATGGTAACTTGGAGAGCTATAGGTGGTCTATGAGCTCTTGGCGATTACTGATATTCTTCACGAGGATACACCATCTCCAATAAGATTGTCTAGGGTACGAATGAGAAATATTTACTTATTCTATCTTTATTTAAGAGTTCAATTTTAGCTCTTTAGTGGAATGAGTTAAAATTAATAGATCGGACCTAAGTGAATCATTTGTTGATTGTGATTAGGTTATGCCTATTGAAGCTTAAATTTAGATAGCCCGCCAAGATCCCCAATCCACACGAACTTGCATGGATCACTTGATATATTCTACCGGACCAATTTATGGGTCCATCTAGAATTGTATTAAGGCATGTGGATTTGTTTCTTTTAGTAAGAATGGGTCTAGTTCACATGTGAGCCTTTTATTAAGGTCCAATGGATTTAATAAAATAGAAAAACAATATATAGATATATTAATATATATGGCACCTGGCCGAGATATATATATGATATTATATTGTTTATTTTATTATTTAATTAAATGGGAATTAATTAATTGATTGATTAATTATTTAATTAAGAATCAAAATCTTTTCTCCTCAACAGTTTGGATTCATTCGAGACCGGCATATCGAGGATTGTATTGCTTTGGCTTCTGACTGTGTGAATGTGTTGCAGAAGAAATGCTATGGGGCTAACTTGGCCATGAAGATTGATATCCGAAAGGCTTTTGATACCTTGGATTGGTCTTTCCTTTGCAGAGTGCTTCAGGCTTTTGGGTTTTCTTCTGTTTTTGTGGATTGGATTGATGGTATTCTTCGTTCTTCTAGGCTTTCAGTTCTTTTGAATGGAGTCCCAGAAGGATATTTCTGCTGCTCTAGAGGGGTTCGTCAGGGAGATCCGCTCTCTCCTCTTTTGTTTGGTATTGCAGAGGACTTCCTTAGTAGATTATTGACAAAGTTGGTGGATTCTTCTCAGATTCTGCCGATTTCTTCCCCTAGGGGTTTTTTGGCTCCAACTCATTTGCTCTATGCAGATGATGTTTTGATCTTTTGCAGAGGCACTCAAAAGAATTTGAAGCATATCATGGGTGCTTTTGGGGATTATGGTGATATTTCAGGTCAGTTAGTTAACTGGGGTAAGTATTCAATTTTTTCGGATCTTCTATCTCCCCCTCTCGGATTGGTAGTTTGCACTCTCTGGTTGGTATGCAGATTGGGCAGCTTCCGTTTTCTTATTTGGGAGTCCCTTTATTTCGGGGTAAGCCTCGAAAAGCTGTGTTACGCCCTATTGCGGATAAGATCTTGTCTAAATTCGCTAAATGGAAGGGCAAGTCCCTCTCTCTAGCTGGTCGTGCTACTCTGATCAGGTCGGTCATCACTGGTTCCTTTGTGCACTCTTTCATGATTTACAAGTGGCCTTCTTCTTTACTGTCTCTGATTAACTACAAGTTGAGAAACTTTTTATGGACTGGTTCCTGTGAGGAGACTAAGTTGGTTCGGGTCGCTTGGTATCGTTGTTGTAAGCCTTACTCTCAGGGTGGTCTTGGTCTGAAAGATCTTAGGTTGCTGAATGACTCTTTGTTGCGGAAATTCACTTGGAAGTTTATGACTTCTGATAGTTTTGCTTTCACTTTTCTTCGGGAGAGGTATCTCAGGCATTTGCAGAAGCCTCGTGGAGGGTATGTCACCTCCTCGATTTGGTCTTCTCTTCGGATGAATTATAGTTCCCTTCTTAAGGAGGGTATTTGGCTTATTGGAGAGAACTCTCAGAGGGACTTTTGGCGGGATATTGGTTGGGGGTTCCCATTTTGGAGCTTTTAGGGATTCCAGATTATTTAGCTAATCCGCTCCGGGCGAAGGTCTCAGATTTTATTCATGAGGGTAAATGGGTGCTGGACGGTTGTTTCCGCGTGCGTTTCCCTGATCTGTGTTTTCGGATTGATCGGATTGCAATTTCTCCTGTTGTGGATTCTCTTGTTTGGGCTAATTCTCGGGATGGTCGTGTTTCTTGCAAGGCTGCTTATTCCCAGTTTCTCTGTGATATTCCTCAGGTTGTTTGGTGGAGGGATGTTTGGTCCCGTTTTATTCCCCCTTCTCGTTCAGCTTTGACCTGGCTTCTGATGTTGAACAGGCTTCCTACTGAGGATCGCCTTTGCAGGTCTGGGTTCCAGTTGGCTTCTCATTGCAGTATTTGTGGGGTTAGTACTGAATCTGCAGATCATCTTTTTCTTCACTGTCCCCTGGCGGTTGCTCTTTGGGAGGTAGTTTTCTTGACTTTCCAGCGACGTGTCTCTACCAATACTTGGCAATCCTTCTTCTTACAGGCCATGTCGGTTTCCTTTAGTGAGCAGGTTAGGATTTTATGGAAAGTGGCTATCCATGCAGTGATATGGGGGGTGTGGACTGCCCGTAATCAGTGGATCTTTGAAGGGAAGTCAGTGGACTTTAGATCCGTCCTTTCTTTGGTTTGGCGTGCAGTTTCAGAGGCTAATCGCCTAGAGATTGGTTGTATGCGTAATTGTATGGACGACCTTTTGATTCTTCGTCGTTTTGGTCTTCAGGGTCGCCCTTCTAAAGCCCCAGTGATCAAGAGTGTGGTTTGGTCGCCTCCAGCCCCTGGTTGGATCAAAGTGAATACAGATGGCGCTGCCTTAGGCTCTCCAGGGGTTGGTGGTTGTGGTGGTATTTTTCGGAACTGTAGAGCCTTTGTGAAGGGTTGTTTTGCTATTCCTCTTGGTCAGGTTTTCATGTTTGAGGCCGAGCTTCTAGCGGCCTCATTGGCCATTAATTTTGCTTGGAAGTATGGGTGGCATCGTATCTGGCTGGAGAGCGATTCTTCTTATGTGGTTCAGCTTCTTTCTTCTCGTTCTGAAATGGTTCCTTGGAAGGTTCGTCAGGCGTGGCAGCGCTGCATCTTCCAGATCTCGCATATGGATTTTCAGGTTTCCCATATTTTCAGGGAGGGGAATCAGGTTGCAGATACGCTTTCTAAGCATGCTTTAGAGCTTCAGGCTGATTCTTGGTGGTTCTTTGCCCCGCCGTTCTGTTCTTCTTTAGTTGGCAATGACTGTATGGGCCGGGAGTCTTTTCGTTTTTCTTGATGTTTTCTTTTTCTTTTTTGGTGTGGCCTGCGTGCCTCTTTTTGTTTGGGGTTGTTTTCCCTTTGGGTCTTTGTGCTTTATTGCTTTTTGTCACTTTTTTCTTTTCTTTTATCTTTATATATATGGATACTGTCTAGGGGTTTTTCAGCATATGATCGTTTGTGATGCTTTTTCCCTTTAGATCAGTCCAATTTTTATTAAAAATATATATAAAAACCCGTTTTTATAAAAAAAAAATAATCAAAATCTTTTTCTGACTAGGAAATATGTTTCTTAGTAGTATACTATTGTGGTAGTATAATTAATATAAAAGACTTTATTTGGTAAGTAGATAAATAAGAGATTTATTTGTCTAGTCAAATAAGGAAGTCTTTAATATAGTCACAAATACACTAAAGAGTTGGATTAGGGTTGAATTCTAAAAGATTGATAGAGATATAAATTATATATGGCAAGTTAAATTCATATATATATATATATATAAGATATATGGATCGGAATCGGCGCATATATAGATATATATATTATATATGGCTAGTGGATTCATATATAGCAATATATATATTATTTCGGGCAGCATATATAGATATATAATAGGATTCAAATATAGCAATATATATATATATTATTTCGGATTGGCATATAACTATATATATATATTATTTCGGGCAATATATATATTTTTTTGGATGGCATGTAAAATTTGGGCGATAGATATATATATATATATCTTTGTATAGAATTCGGCTAACCCTAATGCAAGGCTTGAGAGTTTTTTCTTTTGCTTGAGAAAAATAAAATCCAACTCTTTTAGACTAGTGTGAGAATTCGGCCAAGAGGAAAAGAGAGAAAAGTTTGTTCTTATTTCGATAGTGCATTAGTAACTTTTATATCAAAAGGTTTTGTGCACAATTTCGAATAAGGTTCACGTGAATTTCGATCTAACGATTGTGAATTCAAAAGTGACCGGAACATTCTTTGTAGCCTCTTGGAATTTGTTGTGACTAACGAAAAAGAAAAAGTTTTGTTAATCCATCCTCAGGTACACAATTCGAAGAGAAGGGAGACCACGCTCCTAGGTGATTCACATTCGTGATTGGATTGGAAGATCTTACGGATTACCATCGACGCAATGTCAATCAGATCACGCGACAAAGGTATGATATCTTTAGTATTATATGTTAATTAATTAGAGGGTTAAGGTTCAAATTATGGAAAATTTTTAAACTATACTAAACTCTTTTTCAGTCTCGCTTCCGCTGCGTGACCGTATTTTTCCCTACACATATTTCATCAATCAAATAGTAAGAATCAAAGAGATGATCAAAGATGAAATGAAAAAGAAGAAGTTGAACAAAGCAACCTTGACCACGTACTGAAGATCAGTCAACTGGGAAGAATGGCGAAGTCAGCTGCCTTTGGAAATACTTGGGATTTATAGCTCTCATCAAGACCAACAATTTTAGCTATTGAATCAATCGATTTCGAGTTCGTATGAGAAAGTTATGATCAAAATACTAAAACTAAAATTGTGAAGAAATTCTGCAGAAAATGTTCAAAGTGTTCTTTAAAATCTTCAACACATGTGGAGGGAAGGAGAAGTGTTTAAAAAGAAGAGAGAGAAGAGATTTTCAGGCCAATCAGCAAGGGCCACGTCACCCACCCCGTGGGGGGCGCATGGGCCTCACGGAGTCAGAGAGGGTCTCTGGCCGTGGGGCCCACGGCCTCCCTCACGGCGTGGCCCACATGGCCTCTTGGCCACTCTCACCTCTCTCGCGCACTCTCACGTTCTTCAGCCATAACTTGGGCATCCGAACTCCGATTTCAAATCTATTTTCGGATTATGAGCCATGACTCCCTCACGCACAATAAAGACTACACAAATTTGAAAAATGGTTGAGAAATCATCTTAGAAAACGACGATGAAGTCAACTCAACGAATGAGAACGAAAAGTAGCGTAGATACATCGTTTGGACTCAAAACCTTATGAATGAGTAACCGAAACGACCGGAACTCAATAAGGCATCAAATAAGAACATGTTCAAGTCCAAAACACAAAATACATAAACAAATAAACACATATTCACACAAGCATGCCATATCAAAGAGATAGTCACAAAGCATGCAATTCTACAATGTTTGTCTATACAAGATCAATGCATGAGCATACTATGAGATGTGTGAATGTGTTATACCAAATGTTGAACCACGATGCAGGGACACACATGTATGAATTGTGTGTGTATGCGCTAACGCCTTGCAAGAGGGTAGGAGTCAAGATATACCTTTGACACTTTTCACCTCTTGAAGACGACTTTTACACTAGACGTTGCTCTTCACCTTTTAAGCTTCCTTTCTTCAAAGAATATCCTAAGCAACAACTAATACAAATATGAAGTATTTTGCAATGGAATCAAGCCAATGCAAATTATGAACCTTACAAACATCAAGAACCTTAAAAGAGAAAGAGAGATTTTTCAAGAGAAAAAGCACAAAGATTGCTCCTTTGATTCTCTAAACTCATTTCCATGTGCATGAAACTTCATCCAAGCATCATCTAGGATCATCTAAGATGCATCTAAGCATGGGTCTTCTTCAACACACATAGTTTGGTAAGTTGAACACCATACTCATCAATTTTTGTGTTCTTACTTATCAATTAATCTTTTTTATTACATGTATGCATTTAGATTAAATTCTATTACAACATTGAGATTATTGTGTTGTTTGATTGTGAGTTGTATTTTGATAGCAATAACATCTATGATTATTTTATCTTTGATAGCTATGTTGTATGCCATGTCGTATAGCAATTTTGATATCTAGGATTGTGATTATTGTCATCTTTCATCCTAAATAAGTATTTAGTGTTACCTAGCATTAATTGCATAATTGAATATCATGATATTCACTTAGGTTGTTTATCTCTTTAGTGAGAATTAATTCTTGTGGTTAAGGTGGCTTGGTCTGCAAGTAAATTGATCTAGGTTCGCTATTAAAAGCCTGTTGGGTAGTAGAGGTAGGTTAGTGACCGTGTAGGGTTTGATGTGGATTCAAAGATCATGTGTGGTACACATATTAGCCCGTGGTTTTTCCTTGTTGAAGGTTTCCACGTAAAAATCAAGTGTCATTTAATTTCCGCATTTTTACACTTGATTGTAATTTTGACTAGATAGGGGTTTTTATTGAATATTGACTAATCAAGAAAAATTGGTAATTAACTTGATTAAAATCTATTCACACCCCCCCCCCCCCCCCTCTAGATATAATTAGCACACCGTTATTTGTTTCAATAATGGCTTTAGTGTAGTTCAATTTTTGTTTTATATTGCTTTGCTCTTGATTTAGTTTAATTGAATTTTCGAATCCTTGCCTTTAGTTTAGTTGATTTCAGTTTCAAAGCTTTCCGTTCCACAACCGCGATTTTACTTTTCTTGCACGTAATTACTGTAAATATATTGTATATATTATCTAAGACCTAGAACCAACTTAAGGTATCATACCTCCTTGTGGAACGATTCCCTTACTTGTGTCTGGTATACTCGACAACAACTCGTACACTTGCAAAGGGTGATTTTACACTCACACGTTTCATTTATATACATTCATTTCGTAGTACCATCTAGAGCGTTTCAATACGCAGGGGACAGAGTCTGTAAAAAGCATGTCAGATTGTATCACGTGTTGATTGCCTTTAAGTGTGTATCTCCTTTTTGTCATAGTAAATTGCGGTTTACCGGTGGTTATGGATTTAACCCATGGATGTTTCCTCTTAGGACGTTTACCACATAAAAATACTTGTGTCAAGTTTTGCTTTAAGTTTTCTTTAATTCCATAACATGTATTGCTTGTATCACTTGTGTATTGAACTCTCATTGACTTGTTAAAGCAATCCATTTGTTAGACACACCAAGTGTGCACATCCTTGTTATGTTGAAAAAGGAAATTGAAGAATTTTGAGCACATACCTATTCACCCCTACTCTAGGTACAATTACACTATAATCACGTAAGGGAATTTTAGTAAGTATTTTGACTTTTAAATTATTGACGATCTCGTCCCACAATTATTGGCTTGACCATTTTCCCTTGTTATTTTAGTGTATGATGTAGATGTGGTTTGTGATGTGCAAGTGCGCCGAGCAAAGGCTATTGTATAGGCTAGTCATAAAGATGCTACGAACCAAATGGTGAGTGGGATTGCACCACCGCAAGATTATGGGTCCAATAAAGATAAGGGTGTCGAGGAAGAAACTGCTGAAGGGATATCCGAGGAGACTCTCCAAGATTCTAGGGGTAAGCCGAGTGGTTCGGACACCAACAAAAGGGTAGGTGAGCAAAGGAGTTCTACTGTCGATAAGGGAAAAAGAAAAGATTGGGGTGCCTTCTGGCCATTTTGTTGTACCAACTGTTCCTAAAGATCCTCCTATTACTAAAGAGGTTAAGGTTGAGGATCCCACTACTGATCTGGTTACTCAGGGGAGGTGCTCCGAAAAGAGGAAGGCTTTCTATTCGCTGCGTCAACCCGTCTATAAGGTTCCTCGAGTGGTAGAATATATTGATTCATCTTCGGGTGGAGAAGACACTCAAATCCCAAGAGCTGAAGATGGAACTCTCGTGGTTCAGACTGATCAGGCTAAATGGTTTGAGGCAATTGCAGAGGATCTTATGGGTGCAACTTCTAAGGCAATTCCAGTAACCGACCTGAATGTCGAAAACCATCCTCCATCAACCATTTTTGGTTTGCCCCTTGCACCATCGAGAGAGATTCCAACTGCTCCTCCTTCGACCCCCATTGTTCCTTTTCCAGGCACAGATACCACTCATGAGGTTATTTTGTCGGTTGCTAAAAGATTTGCTCCCACTGGCTAGCATTTTGGATCTAAAGGATTCGACCCATCTCCACATCCATCCTGTGGTCCGTCCCCCCAAGCTATGCTGAGTGCTTTATCTTCTGGTCGTGCCTATTTTGGTGAAGATCGGCCATTGGAGTCATTTCCGGGTCGGTACTGCTTTAATCCGACTCCAAAACATTTATAACAGTGTTGCTTATGTGAGTTACCTCTTGCTGAAACATTTACATATTTACCCTTACTGATTTACATATTAACTTCCTTTTTCTTCAAGTGTAGATGGTTGCCGAAATGGCAAATGCTCATCAAACCGGACTCGCTCAAGCAGACAAAATCAAGCTTTTGAAGGCTAATCGTGTTATAAAAGTACCTATTTTATGCCCCTATTTCCTATTACTTTGTGTTTGTGTAACAGGTAAAAATGGGATTTTATTGGTTTTGTAAGGATTCCCGTTGTTTTTAATTGGCTTATTTCGTGATCAAACCATAAATGGGGATTCTTTGTAAGGATAGTTTAGATGTTGTTGTTAGTGCATTAGGCCCTTTGAAGACCTCATTATTGACAAGCACCAAAGGTAATATTCTAAGTGCTTACTTGTCTTGAAGAGATAGTTGCACACACTCACAACTCATGCATATGTTTAATCCTTGTATGTTGTGTTTCTTTTTGTTGTGCATCAATGCTTATTTACATCTCTTCTTGCTTGTATTTATGATTGCATCTTGTGTTTATAACATCATAGCATTTAGGCTTTTAGGATGCATCTTTATTTTCTTTGTTCCCCTTGCATGATTGCTTGTGGGGGACAAAATTGTAGGCTGTGCGCTAGTCCACCAGCGCCGGTCGACCAGCGCCACTCACCGGCGCAAAATGCCCAGTGGAGCGCCGCTGGTCGTGCGCTGGTGTGGACCAGCGCAAGGCCACCAGCGCCAATCACCCAGGTGTGCGCCGCTGGACTGGCGCTGGTGGCAGCGCCTATCGTCCAACGCTCAGGCCAAAATTGGCTTGTGCGCTGGTCCAGCGCTGGTCCACCAGCTCACAGATCATTTTTCTGGCGAAATTTCAAAACGACCTCACTTCACTTATGGCCTCTATATATATGCTAACTTGATTTTAGGTCACTTACAAGAGTTCTTATTCATGCTTCATACTTAGGATATTTTTCAAGAGAAGAAAAATACACAAAGAACTCATTTTTAATTACTCAAACACAATTTCATGATCATCAATCATCATCTAGCATCATCTTAGATCATCTAGATGTCATCTTGCATGGAATCTTCATCATACTTTGCTTGGTAAGCTTTTCACTAATATCTTACATATTTTGTGTTTCTCTTATCTAGTAATCTCAATTAATTACTTGATTGTTATTTTGTATGCTTTGGATACAAAATTGAGAATAGTATGATGTATGTTTGAGAAGTTGTATTGTGCTAGCATATTAGGTTTTGTGCTTAATATTGATTAGCTTAACTAATTGACATGTCATTTAGTTTTGATATCTAGGATTGCTCTTAATTGCATATTAATAATCTTAGATAAGCATATAGGGTTTCCTTTGCTCTATGTTGCATTTTGGATATTTTCATATATTCACTTAGGGTTGTATTCTCTTCTAGAGAAGGTAAGTCTTGTGTGTAGCAATCGGGATTAGGTTGCTTAGATCACAAGCAAATTGGACTAGGTTCACTCATACCGGGATTAGGTAGGTGTGTGATTACTTCCGGGATTAGGTTGTAATCGTTTGCACATTTAGTGGATTCGAGGTTCGAGTGTGGCTTACTTACATAGCCCGTGGTTTTTCCCGTGAGGGTTTCCACATAAAAATCAAGTGTTGATTTAATTTCCGCACCATATTACACTTGCTTGTTTATATTATCCTGAGGGTAAATTCGTAATTTTGACTAACACGAAAAATTGGGTAAAAAGCGTAAAATCTATTCACCCCCCCCCCCCCCCCTCTAGATAGCTTTATACACACCGTGGTATATTTAGTTTCAATTGGTATCAGAGCGGGTTCCTAGACATACATAGGTGATCCTTGCTTATTTTGGTGTGTTTTGCATTTTGTGTGATTTTTGATTATTCATACATTTGCATTCATTTCATTCATTCATAAACACTATGAGTGGAAACGGTGGAAATGGTGGTGGCCACGAAGGAGCTTCTAGCACAAGGCCTCCACTTCTTACCGGATTGAACTATTCCCAATGGAAAGGGAAGATGGAATCCTACATATGCCAAATTCATGATCGTGCATGGATGGCGGTGGAAGACGGATATGATCTCCCTATGATGACTCCCGCGGGTGGAGGAGAAGATGTTTTGAAGCCTAAGGCGCAATGGAATGCGCAAGAGTTTGAGGCTTCAAAGTGGAATAGGAAGGCGATGCATGCCATTATGTGTGCAATGGATGAGAATCAATACAAGCTTATTCAGAATACTCAGATTGCAAAAGTGGCATGGGACATCCTTCAAGTTGCTCATGAGAGAACCGAGGTGGTGAAGGAGTCCAAGCTTCAAGTCCTCCAAACTCAATTTGAGTTACTTATGATGGGAGAGGATGAATGCTTCAATGACTTCGAAATCAAATTGATGGACATAGTAAATCAAAGCCATCAACTCGGAGACCCGTATTCGGATAGGAGAGTCAAGCAAAAAATTATGAGATCTCTCCCCGATAGGTTTGAATCAAAGGTGACGGCCATAGAAGAAAATAGTGGCTACATGGATATGAAGCCAAGTGAGGTAATTGGGCGTCTCCTTGCATATGAGTCTAGGAAGGCTCCTAGCACCACTACTCCTCCTAAGAAGTCTAAAGGAATAGCTTTGAAAGCATCTAAGGATGCAAAGGAGGCAAAGCATGAATCGGATGAAGACCTTGCCTTATTTGTGAAAAGGTTCAACAAGGTTATGGAGTTCAAGAAGAAGAAGGGATTTGGGTCAAGAGGACAAGATTTGAAGAAAAAGAGTTCCTTCAAGAAGTTTGAGCCTAGACAAGAGAGGACCGAAAGGAAAGGGGTCCGATGCTTTAAGTGTGGTGGGATTGGTCACTTTGCCCCCGAATGTGCGAATCACAATGAAAAGAAGAAGGGCAAAGTGATGGCTGCCACTTGGAGCGGGAGTAGTGATGACTCCAATGAGGAAGATGAGTCTTCTAGTGAAGAAGAGCTCATGGCTAACTTCCTAGCTTTTGCCTCTTCTCACAAGAGCAAAAGTGCTAGTGAAAAAGAGGAGATGAGTCAAGAGGAAATTGACTCTAGTGAAGAAGAAAGTGACTCCTCTTTTAGTTCCAAAAAGAAATTTGTGGAGCAAAAGGTGCTTGCTAAATACCATGCCGAGTTCAATGATTTAGCACTTAAAAGCACAAGAAAGATTGAGAGGTTGAGAGAAGAAAACCTTGAACTTTCGGCTCACAATGACCACTTAAGTGAACAAGTGGAAAGATTGAAGATGAGAGAGGATAAGTTAATTGAGGAGTTAGACTTATCCAAGAGAAGTGAAGAAGGCTTGAAGAGGGAACTTGTAGAAGTTAAAGGGGCCTTGGCTAGGACAGATTCTAGCACCAAGAAGCTTGATCATTTACTTGGTGTTGGAAAGAGTCCAATTGACAAGAAAGGTCTTGGGTATGAAGATGGCAAGAAAATCTCAACCTCTAACAAGACCGTGTTTATCAAGAGCTTGAAGAATGAAGAAACTTCATTTGTGCAACCTCCTAGGAAAAAGTTAGAAGTAGGACAATGTTCTAATGCACAAGTGAAAATGGGGCCAAGAAGGAAATCTCAAGCTCAACCCCCTAGAGTTCCTCAAGCCAACACTCCTCCCAAATTGGCTCACAAAGGAAAGAGACCAATCATGCAACCTCAAGCTTGGAAGCAACCAAGACCGGTTCAACAACGAAGATGGATTGAACCCACTTATCCACAAAGACATGGACGTGCTCAAAGGCGAGGTATGATTCCTTTTTTCATCCCTATTTGTCACTTTTGTGGTTGTGATGGTCATATTAGACCAAATTGCTTTCAATATATTAAAATATGTAGAAAACAAAGCATGATTGAAAAGAGAAAGAATAGAGCCAAGATGCATGTTTCTAGGAATGAAAATATTGATTTGCATGATCCTAGAAATAGTAGAGCACATGTACCAAAAACCACTAAGAAAGCTAAAATTGTTGCTAAGTGGATTAGAAAGAATGAAAATGTTTGCCATGTTGCACAATAGCCTTAAAGGCAAATTCTTCTAATTTTTGGTATTTGGATAGTGGGTGCTCTAGGCACATGACGGGAAACAAGAGTTTCTTTGAGACTCTTGTTATGGAGGAAGGTGGAAATGTCACTTTTGGTGATGGATCCAAAAGAAATGTTGTAGGGAAAGGAACCATTTCCGTTCCCAGATTACCCTCCTTATCCAATGCTTTATATGTTGATGGCTTGAAAGCCAATTTAATAAGCATTTCACATCTTAGTGATGAAGGATACTCCGTCTTGTTTTCTAAAGATTATTGCTCTATCCTTAAACCCGATGGACAAACCTTGTTGAAGGGCATGAGATCTAGCGACAATTGCTATTGTCTTGAAGCTAGTATTGTATCAAATCATGTGTCCATGGATGAGCAAATTGAGTTGTGGCATGAAAGACTTGGCCACATGAACTTTAGGGATCTACGGACCCTTGGAAAGTTCAATTGTGTGCGTGGCCTCCCTAAGCTTGGGAAGAAAGCCAATGGTATTTATGGACCTTGCCAACAAGGAAAGCAAACTAAAAGCACGCACAAAAAGGGTAAGTATCTCACCACCAAGGAGCCTCTTGAGCTTCTCCACATGGACCTTATGGGTCCCATGCAAACCGAAAGTTTGGGTGGAAAGAGATACATTTTGTTTGTGTTGATGATTTCTCTAGGTTCACATGGACTTATTTTCTTAGAGAAAAATCCGAAACTTTTGATAAGTTTAAAATGCTTTGTAATAAAATTAAAAATGAAATGAACTCTAATATTAAAAGCATAAAATGGATTAGAAGTGACCATGGGAGAGAATTTGAGAATGCCACCTTTGAAACCTTTTGTAATGGTTTAGGCATCTCCCATGAATTTTCTGCTCCTAGGACACCTCAACAATATGGAGTTGTTGAGAGGAAAAATAGGGTCCTCCAAGAGATGGCCCGTGTGATGTTGCTTAGCAACAATGTCCCTAGGAACCTATGGGCTGAAGCCATTAATACGGCTTGCTATATAGGAAATAGAGTGTTCCTAAGGCCCGGTACTAGAAACACCGCCTATGAGTTATGGAAAGGCAAGAGGCCAAATGTTAGCTACTTCCACACTTTTGGAAGCAAATGCTACATTTTGAATGACCGTGATCAACTTGGCAAATTTGATGCTAAGAGTGATGAGGGTATGTTTATTGGCTATGCCTTAAATAGTAGAGCCTATAGAGTTTTCAATTTAAAGACTCTAATTATTATGGAATCATCAAATGTCGTATTTGATGATACTAGGCTCAAGTCAAATGATCATGAGGAGGAGGTTATTTTTAGTGATGGTTCTCCTTTGGAGGAGGTTGTGGTGTCACCTAATGTTGGGACATCTAATGTCAACAATAATGACACACAACCTATTGATAGAGTTCTTCTCTTGGACTCTAAAGAACCCGCTCCATGGGTTAGGAAACTCCATGATAAAGAAGATATCATTGGAGAGGTAAATAAGGGTGTTAGGACTAGACGTCAACTTGCTAATCTTATTAGCTATACATATTACACCTCTCAAATTGAACCCAAAAAGGTTGAAGAAGCCTTAAACGATGAATTTTGGGTTCTTGCCATGCAAGAAGAGCTAAACTAATTCGAAAGGAACGAGGTTTGGACTCTAGTTCCTAGGCCTAAGACCACTAATGTCATAGGCACAAAATGGATATTTAGGAACAAATCCGATGAGGATGGCAACATAGTGCGGAACAAGGCTAGACTTGTAGCACAAGGGTACTCTCAAATTGAGGGTATCGACTTTGAGGAGACTTTTGCTCCCGTTGCCCGCTTAGATTCCATTAGGCTTCTCTTGTCCATCTCTTGTGTGCACAAGTTCAAATTGCACCAAATGGACGTCAAGAGTGCCTTCCTTAATGGCTTCTTGCAAGAAGAAGTGTTTGTAGAACAACCTAAGGGGTTTGTGGATGCACACCACCCCAATCATGTTTATCGCCTCAAGAAGGCACTTTATGGGTTGAAACAAGCACCGAGGGCTTGGTATGAGCGCCTCACTCAATTTCTTGTTGACAATAACTACACAAGAGGTAGTGTTGACAAGACACTATTCATCAAGAGAGACATTGATGAGCTTTTCATAGCTCAAATATATGTAGATGACATAGTGTTTGGCTCCACCAACAACACCAAAGTCCAACAATTTGTTGATGTCATGTCTCATGAATTTGAGATGAGTCTTGTTGGTGAGCTTAGTTACTTCCTAGGTTTGCAAATTAGGCAACTAGATGATGGGATTTTCATATCCCAAGCCAAATATGCCAAAAACCTAGTGAAGAAGTTTGGTCTTGAAAAAGCCAAACATTGTGACACTCCTATGAGCACCACTTTGAAGCTAAGCAATGATGCTAGTGGAAAAAGTGTGGACCAAACCTTATATCGTGGCATGATAGGGAGCTCGCTCTATTTGACCACAAGTAGGCCCGATATATCATTTAGTGTAGGAGTTTGTGCTAGGTACCAATCCGATCCCAAGGAGTCCCATCTCTCTTCGATTAAGAGAGTCATTCGCTTTGTGAATGGGACTTCCAATTATGGGATTTGGTACTCATTTGACATTAATCCTAGTCTTGTAGGATATAGTGATGCGGATTGGGCAGGAAATTGTGATAATAGGAAGAGCACATCGGGTGGTTGCTTCTTTCTAGGCAACAACTTGGTGTCTTGGTTTTGCAAGAAGCAAAACTCAATTTCCTTGTCCACGGTCGAGGCCGAATACATAGCCGTGGGGAGTGGATGCACTCAACTTATGTGGATGAAGCAAATGTTAGTAGACTACGGATTCAACCAAGGTACTCTCACTCTCTTTTGTGATAACATGAGTGCTATTAATATTTCCAAAAATCCGGTTCAACATTCTAGAACTAAGCATATTGACATCCGCCATCACTTCATTAGAGAGCTTGTTGAAAATAAATGCATAGTACTTGAACATGTAGGTACTAATGATCAACTTGCGGACCTATTTACTAAACCCTTAGATGCTACTCGATTTAAAACTCTTAGTAGATCTATTGGGATATGTCTTGTGGAGTGATGTTCTATGATTGACCCCATATGGGGAACTCAAGCAAATAGAGCTATTTTGCATTCTTGTAACTTGCAAAAAAAATTTGAAATAACTTATGCCTCTTCTTTTAATTGCTTGAGTAAGCTTGGTTGTACATATGTATATATGTTTTCTATTCTATAAGTGTGAACCTTGCTTGTTTACAATCCATGTCATATTTATGTTCAAACATGCATTTTTGGACTAGGAGATTTACATAGGAAGTATGATGTGAATGACCTATAGTTATCTCCATGACATGATGATTCTTAAATAACATGCTAATGCTAAATGAAAAAGCATGAAATTCATATAACATGCTCACATGAAAAGCATGAATTGATGATTGCATATTCTTAAAAATGCAAAACTTGTGTGAAAGCTTATGAGACTCAAAATGAATAAAGGATCTTGTATCCGTTCAAAGGAATTTACATTCCAAATGTCTCTCTTTCTTTATTAGTTGAACATGGTTACTATCATACGGATATCTTATCCGGAAAAATCAAATAGGGTGCAAAGTTGCTCATGCCATGTTTCACTTATAAAGTTGGATATAGTTACTCTTAATTGAAATCAATAATCTCTATATCCTTGCTTTTCCCATGACATTGGTGAAATTGGTTTGAATTCAAATTAGAAACCTTTGTCATTTGCTTTGCCAAATACCATTGTATTTTGGACTTAAATGCTATATGTCTTGTATGCAAAGCATGTTGGATTCACACATTTTCTCAAATAAATCTCCTTGTTTCTCTCAAATTAATTGAAGTGCATAACGTGACTTATATGTATATGCAAATCTTGCATGCTTCTATCTCTCGTTGCTATGAGTGACCCGGTTGGGGACTACTCCTTTGCCTATATCATGACAAAAAGGGGGAGTAGGATATGGTAAGGAGAGTTGCAAAATATAGAAGCTTTTGTGCATTTTGGGGAGAACATACATTGAGGGGGAGTAACCCTTTGAGGGTGAGCATTGCATTTATCATACATTGCATACATTTGGTAATGTTGTGCCTATATTCTAGAAATGCAAATGCTTGGTATTGCTCTCACATGATTAATCTCACACTTTTCTTGTATTGGAAATGTTAGAAACTCTTTTCAGGGATCGATTATTCTACAAGAGGATTGAAGACTTCAAGTTGCATTCTCTTATCTCTTTGTAATGTAGAATATCATTGTAATCCCGTAGTTTCTATTTTTTTTTTGTGAGGAATCAATGTGAGTGATGGTTTTGTCACGAAATAGCCAAAGGGGGAGATTGTAAGGATTCCCGTTGTTTTTAATTGGCTTATTTCGTGATCAAACCATAAATGGGGATTCTTTGTAAGGATAGTTTAGATGTTGTTGTTAGTTCATTAGGCCCTTTGAAGACCTCATTATTGACAAGCACCAAAGGTAATATTCTAAGTGCTTACTTGTCTTGAAGAGATAGTTGCACACACTCACAACTCATGCATATGTTTAATCCTTGTATGTTGTGTTTCTTTTTGTTGTGCATCAATGCTTATTTACATCTCTTCTTGCTTGTATTTATGATTGCATCTTGTGTTTATAACATCATAGCATTTAGGCTTTTAGGATGCATCTTTATTTTCTTTTGTTCCCCTTGCATGATTGCTTGTGGGGGACAAAATTGTAGGCTGTGCGCTGGTCCACCAGCGCCGCTCACCGGCGCAAAACGCCCAGTGGAGCGCTGCTGGTCGTGCGCTGGTGTGGACCAACGCAAGGCCACCAGCGCCAATCGCCCAGGTGTGCGCCGCTGGACTGGCGTTGGTGGCAGCGTGATGAGAATAAAGGGGCTGCATCAAAAGATCCATTGCATGTACCAGTTGGGCCAATAACAAGGGCAAGGGCTAAGAGATTCAAAGAAGCACTCAATGGCTTGATTCAAGAAACGTGGACTAATTCTGAAATATTGAAGTCCAAGATGGGCCCATATGAAGACCAAGGCTTAGTTAACATTATCAAGACAACTAATTGGGCTGAATAAAGATACTTGGGCGTGTGAACAAGAGGCTTGGGCGTGTGGAACAAGCTAGGATTGGAGGAATCCGAATTGCAACATATTTCTGTTTTTTTAATTATTTCTGAATTGCAACATATCAGCTTATTTCCTTAGAGTTTTAGACTTTCTTTTCCGTTTAGGGTTTAGATTTCTTTTAGTATTTAAGAGCCGCTTGGATGTATTTTTCGCAACTTTTTGATAAAATTAATATTGAGAGCGTTTTCTCTTTGGTTCTTTGATCTCTGACTTATCACTCACAATTCTCTCTCGTTCTTGAGTGTGGCGTCTACAACTTTCTTGATACCGTTGGTTCTTATCTCCATATAGATAACGGGTCGCGGTCCTTATATTGATCTTTGTTATAAACTTGAATTAGAAAACGATCCTTCGTTACCATATATTGGTTCCGAGTCTCACTGCTCTTGGTGAGGTTCATGTCACAGCGCCTGTCGTCCAGCGCTCAAGCCAAAATTGGCTTGTGCGCTGGTCCTGCGCTGGTCCACCAGCACAGGTCCACCAGCGCACAGATCATTTTCTGGCGAAATTTCAAAACGACCTCACTTCACTTATGGCCTCTATATATATGCTAACTTGATTTTAGGTCACTTACAAGAGTTCTTATTCATGCTTCATACTTAGGATATTTTTCAAGAGAAGAAAAATACACAAAGAACTCATTTTTAATTACTCAAACACAATTTCATGATCATCAATCATCATCTAGCATCATCTTAGATCATCTAGATGTCATCTTGCATGGAATCTTCATCATACTTTGCTTGGTAAGCTTTTCACTAATATCTTACATATTTTGTGTTTCTCTTATCTAGTAATCTCAATTAATTACTTGACTGTTATTTTGTATGCTTTGGATACAAAATTGAGAATAGTATGATGTATGTTTGAGAAGTTGTATTGTGCTAGCATATTAGGTTTTGTGCTTAATATTGATTAGCTTAACTAATTGACATGTCATTTAGTTTTGATATCTAGGATTGCTCTTAATTGCATATTAATCATCTTAGATAAGCATATAGGGTTTCCCTTGCTCTATGTTGCATTTTGGATATTTTCATATATTCACTTAGGGTTGTATTCTCTTCTAGAGAAGGTAAGTCTTGTGTGTAGCAATCGGGATTAGGTTGCTTAGATCACAAGCAAATTGGACTAGGTTCACTCATACCAGGATTAGGTAAGTGTGTGATTACTTCCAGGATTAGGTTGTAATCGTTTGCACATTTAGTGGATTCGAGGTTCGAGTGTGGCTTACTTACATAGCTCGTGGTTTTTCCCGTGAGGGTTTCCACGTAAAAATCAAGTGTTGATTTAATTTCCGCACCATATTACACTTGCTTGTTTATATTATCCTGAGGGTAAATTCGTAATTTTGACTAACACGAAAAATTGGGTAAAAAGCGTAAAATCTATTCACCCCCCCCCCCCCCCCCCCCCCCCTTCTAGATAGCTTTATACACACCGTGGTATATTTAGTTTCAGGTTTATATAAGTGTTTCAGGTAAACAGGGAAGCTCAGGGACATTGTCATCATTTTGCACAAATCAAGGGTAAAAGTGCAGAAATGGAGAAACTATTGAAGATTTTGTGATTAAGGAAGATTACAGGGGTACAGATGGTAATTCGCCAGCCAAAGCAGGCATCAACACCATGACATCTACTGAAACAGTAGTGTTTTGGCTTGGTCTGCTGACATTAGGTCGTCTTCAAGCCTCAGCCAACCCGACTCACATGCTAGACGACCCACTGTTGACCAAGTTCATACCCGCTGTTGACCCAACGATTTCTAGCCGTTTTTCTACCATTTTTTCGACGTATTTTTGCCCAAATCGGTAGCCCAACTTCCAACAATCATAATGCAACCATTTCCAAGCCTACATATATATGTTTTCACTCTCCAATAATTCCTTCAAAATCCATAGAAGTCCAAGCTTCAAGCTCAGCACCAGCGGCCTTATTCCCGTGAACCAGAACGTTCAAAGCCGCTGGAATTTCCTCGGTGACTTTCTACCTATGGAATAAACCCATGAAGCAGAGGGACTGAACTCACTGCCAACTTCTAGAAATCACCGCGACTTCCGACAGCGGGAATAAACCCGCGAAGCAGGGGAATGGAACCCGCGAATCGTAAATTTCAAAGGGAGAAACTTGTCTTTTCACGTCCAAACCTTGTCCTACCTTTTTCCTCTATAAATATACCTCTTTTGTCATCTTAAACACAATCCCTAATATTCGTAAATCACACCAAAAATCCCTAATATCCACAATAACTTAAAATAACCTAGAAAATCCCCAAAACAACCCACACACCATTTAGCTCGTTTCTAGCTTGTTAATTTTCTTTAAGCTTCCATTTCTCACCCAAATCATCCCCACATAATCACCAAACTAAAACTTCATCATTTCGTCGACCTTCATCATGGTTCTCATTGATTCCAAGCTTGGGAAAGCAAGAGGAGTTAAGCTAGCTTGAAGACTTCACCAAGATCATTAGGTTGTCTCTTTTATCTCTCTTATTTCCTTTAGTTTGTTGTTGATGTGTAACTAAACACTTATGTTAAGGATTTGGTGTATTCATGTATTATTATCTATGAGACTAGTTGGATCTATTACTTGATTTGAGTTTTAATATATGTATGCTTGTTAATTGATTATCCAATTGTTAACTTGCAAAATAGGATTTACTTCATTAATGCAAACCTTGCTTAATTTGGTTTAACCTATAATTGAAGTGCATAATTGTTATCAACTAGTAATTGGGTATTTTGCATGATTCATCATTTCCCTAACATATCCATTCCACTCTCATACCAACTCACTCTCATTATCATTCTTGCATAAACCATTGCATTAGTTGGTAATTAGTTAAGCTAGTTAGTGTAATTTAGTTAATTGTAGCTGGTAAGCTTAGTGATTAGTTAGCCAATTGCCTAAGGGAACGACAACCCTTAGTTGTAGTTGGATTTAGTGTAACTTAGTTGTATTTGATTAATGCCATCTTAGTGTAATCCTCGTGCATTAATTAGTTAATTGCTTGTAACCACCCTTGATTTACTTTTCATGTTCTTGTAATTAGTGTATATATTGTATATACCTTCAAAGACTAGAACCATTTTCAGGTACCACACCTCCTCGTGGGAACGATACCCTTACTTGTAACCATTATACGAGTCGAACGATTTGTACACTTGCGAAGGGTGAAAACACTCGCACGTCTTATCATTTACCATAGTTTATAGAACTATCATGGGCATGTCAAAGGCACATCTTAAAGAGAGTGAAGATCATCATGCTCAAGTTGAGCGTGACTGCCAGAAGAAGGTTAGAGTAATCCAAGAGTTCATGGACATGTGCATGGCAGCCCAGATGGAGGCCGAGCAAAGGGCCTCTCTAGCTGACAAAGAGGCTAAGTCTCTTAAGGACCTAGTGTCTGCTACCTAATAGTCCATGTTGCAAGCCAAGAAAAAAGCAGAGGAAGCCCGATTGTCCTATGAGTGGATAATTGAGGACTTAAAACGCTAGGTGATCACTGTCAAGCAGCTATCGAAGGAAGCTAGGATGGAGCTCGAAATCCAGGGAGTGGACCGTTTCAAAAGGTCTCTGGCCTATGATGTGTTGTTGCTTAGAGAGTTTCATCGTAGGATGGACTCAGCTGGGGAGTTCTTCAAAGTGAAGAACAGGGCGACTGATAGAGCTATGGCCAACTGGAATTTATCGATAAGGCAACATATGAATAGGTCCTTAGAGGCTCTTCAAACCCAGATGAAGGAATGGCAGGCATATTGCCGTAGCATGGGTAAGGAACCTCATCAAATGCATCTGGAGACCCTTACTGAGAATGCCTTTTCCAATTTGTAGAAACCTTGCCTAAGTACTTTGTGTGCCAAGCTCTTACCCATTCCTGCACATGTCGCTGTGGATGCCCTTCAAGATTTTTTCGGCCTCTTCACCCTCTGCACATCTCTACAGTGCCTTTGACAATCCTCTATTGTATAGTTCTCTACAGATAATGGTATATCAGACCGACCTGTATCTAATGCGTTTTGCTTCTAAGAGGTCTTTTTGTAGAACATCTTCTTCTAAGTACCTTCTGATGGGCATTGTCCAGCTGCTCGACTCCTTTCGGATCTCTACTATGAAGGTTTCTTCTGATTCAGTTATGCTTAGCCTGACTAGATGCACTACTTAGATCTATTACAAGTTGTTACAGATGCTAGTTTAGACAACGTCTGCTTTCTCGTTTTCTTCCCTTGGGATTTAAGTGATCTTGTATTCCTTGAAACGCCTGAGCAGTATCTTTGCCACATCTAGATAGGCTATCATGCATCCGTCTTTTGCTTGGTATTCCTCTAAGACTTGGTTAACTACAGCCTGTGAGTCACTGAAGATCTCTACTTCATACGCTCCTAATGCAATGCATACTCTCAAGCCGGCTAGTAGCACCTCATATTTGGCTTGATTATTGGTGGCTTTCAAGTCAAACCTCATATCACATTCCACGACGTCTCCTTCTAGAGTGGATATCACTATGCCCGGCCCGCTTCCATAGGTGTTTGACGAGTCATTTACATGAAGCCTCCATTGAAAAATCTTCTCTTGCCTTTTTTCCATCATTCTTCTTACTTCAATATCTAGTTCCATGAATTCATCTACGAAGTTTGCCATATGTGTCCTTTGAGGGATGTCTTGGGTGTGTACTTGATGTCAAACTCACGTAGCTCTATCGCCCACTTGGTTAGTCTACCCAACAATTCTAGTTTCTATAAGATCTATTTTAGCAGGCAATCAGTGTAGACTTCTACAGTGTGCGCTTGGAAATACGATCTGAGCTTCCTTACTGCCACAACCAGTGCGAGAGCCATTTTCTCAGCAGGTGAATACCTAGTCTTTGCAGGTAGCAATGCCTTGCTTGTGTAGTATGTTAGGATTATGCTTAATAGCAAGAGTGTAATATTGTTTTTGACAATCTTTTCATATTAATAAAGTGATTTTTGTTTTAACAAATCTTATAGCATTTATAGTTTAATTATTATAATTGTCAAAAGTAAATAATCATAAGGTCAAAAGACTATGAGAAAATAAGAATTGTTCGTACATCTGGAAATGTATGAGGTAGACACAATTCTTTAGTTAGTCTTGAATAATGTTCACAACTTAAGGTACAGGTTGGGCACCTTTATCTTGTCAAAGTTGTAGATTCTTTTGCTAGCATTTGAGTGGGATCAAATGTGTTATGATGAGTATAAAATCATCAAAGAGGTTTTGAGTAAAATAATCTAGTGCACTAGGTGCATTGAATAGGATCACAATGAAATACTTTATCTAACAACCGTCAGTGGATAAAAGTTTTCATTATGAGCACAATCAGAGAGTCTATCTTAATCCTGAGATAAATGATGGACTTATGGTTGCAAGTGTTATCATTTGAGCTATCAATGAGTACGATTATATAGCATAGCCTCGATAGTTTGGTGGTATTCATTTGTTAATCGATAGAGGACTTCATTTATAGATATGGACATCATGACTCCATTTATGAAATGAGAGTATAATATTATCATATGGATATTTTGAAGTATTGGATATTAAATCTTAACGTTGAGTTTTCAATAGTGTCTATTGAAACATGGCTTCTGGACAAGTCAAAATATCCAAGTTCAAAATATGGTCATATGAATCAATATGGTAACCAGGAGAGCTACAGGTGGTCTATGAGCTCTTGGCGATTACTGATATCATTCACGAGGATACACTATCTCCAATAAGATTGTCTAGGGTATGAATGAGAATCATTTACTTATTCTATCTTTATTTAAGAGTTCAATTTTAGTTCTTTAGTGGAATGAATTAAAATTAATAGATCGGATTCACATTCGTGATTGGATTGGAAGCTCTTGCGGATTACCATCGATGCAACGTCAATCGGATCACATGACAAAAGTATGATACTTTTGTTATATGTTAATTAAGCAAGGGTTAAGGTTCATCTTTAAAAGGAAATTTTTTTGAAATATACTAAATCTATTTTAGTCTCGCTTCCGCTGCGTGCACGTGTTTTTCCCTGCAATTGGTATCAGAGCCTTGGTCGTACCCTTGATTAATTAATGTATATACGTGAATCTATTTCTTTTTATTGTGATTATGCATGTTTAGAAAGAGATGGCACTCTAGGTATTCTCATATATATAATTACATTGGAATGTATGGATTTATATATTTTATTATTATATGATTTGTTGTTGCTCGATTTTGGTCCTAGAATTTCAATGTATTTTTTGTTTTAGAATTGTAACAAGAAGGGTGATCTATCATTGCCATAATTCCTTCTTGGTAGTTGCTAAGTTCTCTTTCATTTTTATTGTATTACAATAGTGCAGTTTTTTTATTGTATTAAAAATACTGCAGTGAATTAAAAAAAAAAAAAAAAAAAGCTGCAGTAATTTATTTGTTTAAATACTGCTGTAATATATTCAAGCATCGAAGATTCAAAGATTTGAAGGATTGGAAGCAACCGGAACAAACTTGGTACTGTGCGCACCACAGCAACAAGCGTGCGCGCGCGAGTTAGCATGCAGCTGCGCTTGTTGTGGTATGGGCTGCGCACGGCAGCCCTTTATGGTGCTGTGGGGTGCGCACGCCCATGGGAGGCAGCCAAGGGGTGTGTAAGAGGATGACGGCCGCTTGAAGACTTGTTCGCCAAGAAAGGATTTTTGGTATTTCTGACAATGTAATTTACTTGCTTTTCTAGGATGGACCAAAATTGTGGCTATTTATTTTTCAGTAAATATTACAATATTTGTTGTTGTATGATAACATGTCATATAGAATAGGAGTGCCACTCATATATATCTTTTGGTATGAACATGCATTGAATGATTTAGGTATCTAAATTGGCATCTAGATAACTTGGTAAATCATTCTATGGAATTTAATCACACGCCTTAAAGAATTGAATGGGAGAAGGTGTTGTAAGGATTCCCATATTTTGATTGGCTTATTTCATGGACAAATCACATATTGGGGTTTGATGTGTAAGAGTAGTTTAGGTGATTGAGGAACAAGCTCAAAGGCCTTTTTAAGACCTCAAGGTGACAAGCACTCTAGAGGTATATCTCTAGTGCTTATTTTTCTTCGAAGAGATTAGTTGCACACACACACTTAGCATATTTGCATATGTGTGCATTCTCTTCACATGTCACATTTCACACTTGCACTTTGTTGCGTGTATATTATTGTGTTTTTATGTGTTGTGTAATTCGTTTCTTGATGATTGTTTAGAAACGTCCGCGCGTGCACATTGGTGTACTTGTCTTGCACGAAGATCTCCTTCGGAGAATGCCCTTGGCTTCTCCTTTGGATTCACCACTTTGCACACTTGCACATTGTGCACAAAGTGGAAACAGGGCTTGTCGCGACTTTGTTGGTGTCGCCATGGCAACAAAACATTTCATTCCTGAAATTCAATCAGGTATGATGTCGCCACTTGACAAATGGCGACAAAGGAGTTTTTCCTTGTTGCATCAGGCGTCGCCACTTGTGTCGCCACTTGACAAATGGCTATAAAAGAGAAAATCTGGTGTTGCCACTTGTGTCGCCACATGACAAATGGTGACAGTAAATGGTGAAAACTGATTTTGTCCAAAACGACATAGCTTCAATTTGACCTCCTATAAATATGCCTCTTTATTCTTAGGTCAATCTAATGACTCAAAAATCATATTTTTAATTGAGAGCTTTTTCAAAGAGAGATTTTTAATCAAGAACTCATCTTTGATAATCTTTGATCACTCAAGCACTTTTCCTTTGTGCATCAAAGTTCATCCATGCATGGTTTTGCATCATCACACCTTCCTTGGTATGTTCTTCACTAACTTCATCTAATTTTAGTGTTTTTCATATTAAGACATCTCTTTAAATTACTTGTATGTTTTTAGATCTTATGCTAAATACAAGTTAGAGATTATTTGTGATGTATTGATTGAGTGTTGTATTGTGATAGCTATCTAGGTTTTCATAATCTATGTTTAGCTAAACTTTTTGACAAGTCATCTAGCTTTTAATATCTAGGTTTGAATTAATTGCAAAATCATCATCCTAGATAAGCATATAGGGTCACCTAGCTCTAAATTGCATTTTGAGTATTTCACATATTCATATAGGTTGTATTATCTCTTCTTACAGAAATAAGTCTTGTGTTGCTATCGGGATTAGGTAGCTTAAATCACAAGCAATTGGACTAGGTCCACTCATACCAGGATTAGGTAGTTGTGATGATTATTGATCGGGATTAGATCATTAAACCGGGATTAGGTTGTAATCATTTCAATTAGTGGATTCGAGGTTCGTGTGTGGCGCACATATTAGCTAGTGGTTTTTCCCGTGAGGGTTTCCATGTAAATATCAAGTCTTATTTACATTCTGCACCATATTACACTTGTTTGTCTTTTTGACTAGTTAGGGGCATTTTCGTAAAATTGACATGTATGCTAAAATTGGGTAAAATCGTTTAAAATCTATTCACCCCCCTCTAGATATATATTGTACACACCGAGTATTTTGTTTAAGGTGTTTTGAAACACAAATGGCCTCCAAGGTTAGTTGAGCTTTATGTTTTTGTGATAACCCTCGAAGGGGTATCCACGAATGGAATTTAGCAAAATACTTCCTTACAAGGATAGACTAAACAATTGACTCAAACGATATCTACTCTCAAATGAGGGATTTTCATGGGGGAAAATTGAAGGTCGATATCTTGGTAACACACTCAATGTGTTTTTTGTTGATATCCTCCCAAGAGTTCTTATTAATAAAATCACAAGGCTAAAATTGAAAACGTTGGTTGTTATGTTAACAATTAGGTGGGACCTAGTCCAACTAGTAAATGGTGCGAACTCCCAAAGGAGGCGTAACATTTATGGATTTTACGATTGAATTATTTATTTAATTCAAGATAAATATTCAAAAGTGTTTTATCATGATTATTTACTTATGTATATTTTTTGTTTTATTCAGAAATCATGACCCCATCCCTAATGAACATCTTGAAATATGACACTTTAACTGGTGATAATTATGTCACATGGAAAAGGAAAATTGGGTTGTTGCTGCAAGCTGAAAAACATAAGTTTGTTCTAACTATTCCTAAACCACCTGCTCCTAATAATGAATCTAATGTGATGCAAAGAGACGAGTATGAGCAGTGGAAGACCTCAGATGATATGGCCAATTGTTACATTATAGCTATCTCCGACGTGTTGCAACAGCAGCATGAATGTATGGGGTCTACTACTGATATAATGATGTCTCTAGAGGAGATGTTTGCTATGAGGTCCAGGACGACTAAGAGAGAGGCAGTGATTGCTTTCATGAATCTTAGAATGAAACCTGGATAGGCTATGAAAGATCACATGATGAAAGTCATAGCACATCTCAATATTGACGAACTAAATGGTGCTGAGATAGATGGTGAGACAAAAATTGACATGGTTGTCAACTCATTGTTAGATTCCTTTGATCATTTCAAGTTGGACTATACCTTGAACAAAAAGGAATACACCTTGCAAGGCCTGATGCAAGATGTTCGAAGTGCTGAAAAGATCCTTGCGAAAAGCAAAGGTCAAGAGATTCATATGGTTGGTAAAGTTGCTACTGTTAAGACCCATCAGAAGGTCAAGAAACAACAGAAGAAAAAGTAACTTGGGCCTACTAAGAAGGAGACCAAGAAAGTAACCAAGATCAAAGGGAAGTGCTTCCTTTATGGTGAAAAGGGACAATAGAAAAGAAATTGCCCAAAGTCCCAGAATAAGAAGGAAGAAGGTAATGTTAATTATCTTGAAACATGTTTTCTGGCAGATTCTACAGATTCTTGGATCATAGACTCTAGAGCCACTAATCATGATTTTATTTATTTATTTATTTTTTGGGTAAGTAAATAGTATCATAGAAAGAAAGAAAGAATGTAAAAATACAAGGGGCATACCCCAGGAAACAAAGCAAGAGCTAAACAAAGGCTCAAACACAAGCTCAAACAAAGAGCAAATAAAAAACAAGAGCTAGACAAGAGCTAGACTAGGCTAAAAAGCAACTAGAGTTAAGGGTTGACATTCCAGTTCAAGGTGATATTTGGGTGATCCTTGAAATTAACTGAGGAAAGCCGGCAACGAATTGTGTCAATAATGGAGCGAGCAACAACTGGAATAGTTTTTTGAGTACTGTTAGGTTTATAGTTTGTGTTGGCATGTATTCCATATCAAAATGTGTTTCTTTTGTAATGTTTAGTGGTCCATATGTTGAAGATTTATGAAGACGAAGAAAGTCTTGGCACAATTCATGCAAAATGCCGGCGTCAAAGAGATATGTGCTTCATTGATTATCAAAGGTAATATAAGACCTCATATCTCTTACAAGGCTAGGCACACACACACACATGGCATCCTTGTGTGTTCCTTCATGGTTAAACATCATTTATATATCACTTTCACACACTTGATAATATATGCTCATGCATTTATACTATCTTGACAAACTTTGCTTATTGCATGTTCTAGGACTATGTCTAGGAAAAAGCATATGTGTGTGTATTTGTGTTTGTATGTTTCTATATTTTTGTATTTGGACTTGAATATGCTCTATTATGATTCATTATTGAGTTCCGGTCATTTTGGTTACTCATTCATTTAGTTTTGAGTCCAAACGATGTAGCTACGCTACTTTTCGTTCTCATTCATTGAGTTGACTTCATTGTCGTTTTCCGAGATGATTTCTCAACCATTTTTTAAAGTTGTATAGTCTTAGTTGTGCGTGAGGGATTCACGGTTCGTAATCCAAAAACGGATTCGAAATTAGAGTTCGGATACACAAGATACGGCTGAAGAACGTGAGGGAGTGCGCGAGAGGAGTGAGTGGCCAAGAGGCCACGTGGCCCAAGCCATGTGGGAGCCGTGGGCCCCACGGCCAGAGAGGCTCTCTGGCCTCGTGTGGCCCACGCGCCCCCCACGGGCTGGGGTGACGTGGCCACTCTTGATTGGCCCATTTTTCCCTTCTCTCTCCTCCTTTTTATTTCCCTCCATTCCCTCCATTTTGTTTTCAAGAAGAAAAGCTTAGAATTCCCGTCAGATTTTTTCTCCCAAATTTTCTCACCTTCCAAACACCATAACTTCTTCATACAAAGTCGGATTTGAGTGATTCAAGTTGGAGAACGTTCATAATGGAGTCCTCTACCTTTTCCAAGTGGTTTGGTGGCTGTTTGATCGAGTTTTCTGGTGGTTTCATATAGAAATCCGAACCAGCTCGTGAATCTAAGGTATTAGTCTTATCTTTGGGGTTTCTTTCTTTTTAACCTTCAATTTGCTTGGGGTTTCTTCTTCTATATGTATGTTTATGTTTGATGAATGCTATTGAGAAAGATAGCTTCATAATCATTCTAATCAAAAGTCTATTTAGAGACAAATGTGGACTAGTTTCTATGATTCTAGGTTTTTCACATGTTTATGAGTTGTATTGTGATTAGAATGACATCTTAGGTTGTTTGTGACTTGATTGAATCAATTTTGTGATAAATGACCTTAAGATTTGATTTGATCCTTTGATTGATGAAATCTAGGATTATTGTATATGTATGTGTATTAGAGCAATCTAGGATTTAATTTATTTATATCTTGAATCCTTGCTCTATATTTTTGCTAGAATATTGATTGATTTAATCTCATGTATCTAGCATTTTATTGTATGTTGATAGCATCTTGAACTTGTACTTCATGAATATATTTTGTTCAAGTGTTGTATGTGTGAATGAGACTTTGAGCTTATGTGTTTGGTGTTTACACATGCTTTAGGTTTTATTCTTGTATTTTGCATCTAGACTTTTATTACTTGTGATATCACATGTTTAGGTCTATTTGTACCATGGAATGTATTGATCACATGTTCTATGTTGAATTGATTGTTTGCATCATTTGCATTCACATGATCACACTAGGAAGTCCTTGTAAAAGGCATGAAGTCTTGGTAAGAGTCGAGATGACTCGGATAGCCAAGCAAGAAGACTTGCCTAGAGTCGGGATGACTCGGATAGGCAAGCAAGAAGTCATGGCTAGAGTTGGGAGGACTCGGATAGTCATGCATGGGAGGCTCCCTACAGGCATAAGTACCTTGGATAGGGAGTTGGCTATTATATTGGTAGGCCTAGGCATATGGTTAGACATAGACTCCAAAAGAGTGGGGTACACAGGAGGTGTATGCACTCTTTGATGAGAATCAAGAAGCATCACCAAAGGATCAATTGCATATTCTGGTTGGGCCAATTACAAGGGCCAAGAGGATCAAAGAATCATTTAATGGGGGCTGATTTGGAGTTGCTGAAGTCCAAGTTCGGCCCACATGAAGACCAAATCCGGGCTGAACTTCATGGGCCTCTACAGAGAGCATATGTAGTTGGATCGTCTATTATAATATGTTTTCGGAAAACCCAAGACGAGCCCTACAGATGTTATGAAGACTCTATCCTCCGAAACAAATCAAAACAGGCCCAAATTCGGCCATCTATCTTGTTGCGCGAAGACTTGAGCTGTAAGAGAGCTGGACACCGGGCTGAACTTCGTGGGCCTCTACAGAGAGCATCTGAAGTTGGATTTTCTATTATAATATGTTTTCGGAAAGCCCAAGACGAGCTCTACAGATGTTATGAAAACTTCGTCCTCCGTAACTGATATGAACCTCACCAAGAGTAGTGAGACCCGGAACCAATATATGGTAACGAAGGATCGTTTTCTAATTCAAGTTTATGAAAACAAAGAAAATAAAGGACCGTGACCCATTATCTATATGGAGATAAGAACCAACAGTATCAAGAAGGTTGTAGACGCCACACTCAAGAAAGAGAAAGAAGGTGAGTGATAAGTCAAGGTTTGAACGCCACAAGGTAGAACCTTGATAAGTTCATAGTTCAATGAAGAACCAAGAGAAAAAGTTCTCTCAAATAATATTTTATTCAAAGTCTAATCTTTTTTTAATTAAATGAAATAATACATCAATGCATCCTTTAAATACTAAGAAAAGATCTAAACCCTAGATGACAAAAGAAAAGGAAATAAACTACTCAGCAATTAATTGCCTTACAATTAGGAAAGTAAAAGAATAAAAACTAGCAACTAGTTGACTTTGTTTGGGAAACAAATCAACTATTTATTTGGGAAATAATTAAAAATAGGAAATATGCTAAAATTCGGAATCCTCCAACCCTAGCTTGTATCTCACACCATAATCAGCTCTTTATTAGGAAATATGCTGAAATTCGGACTCCTCAGCTCAAGTCTTCGCGCAACAAACTAGATGGCTGAATTTGGGCCTGTTGTGATCTGTTATGGAGGACGAAGTCTTCATAACATCTGTAGAGCTCGTCTTGGGCTTTCCGAAAACATATTATAATAGACAATCCGACTTCAGATGCTCTCTGTAGAGGCCCACGAAGTTCAGCTCGGCGTCCAGCTCTCGTACAGCTCAAGTCTTCGCGCAACAAGATAGATGGCCGAATTTGGGCCTGTTGTGATCTGTTACGGATGACGGAGTCTTCATAACATCTGTAGGGCTCGTCTTGGGCTTTTCGAAAACATATTATAATAGACAATCCGACTTCAGATGCACTCTGTAGAGGCCCACGAAGTTCAGCCCGAATTTGGTCTTCATGTGGACTGAACTTGGACTTCAGCAACTCAGAATCAGCCCCCATTAAATGCTTCTTTGATCCTCTTGCCCCTTGTAATTGGCCCAACTGGAACATGAAATGGATCCGTTGGTGAAGCTTCTTGATTCTCATCAGTAACAGATCACAACAGGCCCAAATTCAGCCATCTAGTTTGTTGCGCGAAGACTTGAGCTGAGGAGTCCGAATTTCAGCATATTTCCTAATAAAGAGCTGATTATGGTGTGAGATACAAGCTAGGGTTGGAGGATTCCGAATTTTAGCATATTTCCTATTTTTAATTATTTCCCAAATAAATAGTTGATTTGTTTCCTAAACAAAGTCAACTAGTTGCTAGGTTTTATTCTTTTACTTTCCTAATTGTAAGGCAATTAATTGCTGAGTAGTTTATTTCCTTTTCTTTTGTCGTCTAGGGTTTAGATATTTTCTTAGTATTTAAAGGACGCATTGATGTATTATTTTGAGAAGATTAGACTTTGAATGAAATAAAATTGATAGAGAGCGTTTCTCTTTGGTTCTTCATTGAACTATGAACTTATCAAGGTTCTACCTTGTGGCGTTCAAACCTTGACTTATCACTCACCTTCTTTCTCTTTCTTGAGTGTGGCGTCTACAACCTTCTTGATACCGTTGGTTCTTATCTCCATATAGATAATGGGTCACGGTCCTTTATTTTCTTTGTTTTTATAAACTTGAATTAGAAAACGATCCTTCGTTATCATATATTGGTTCCGGGTCTCACTATTCTTGGTGAGGTTCATATCACTCTTGAGGAATTTCTAATCTTCCATTGATGTTAGTTTTGTGTGTTGTCCAATATATGGTGGTTTCGCATCATTGAGGGATCTCATACTTTCCAATAGGGTTGGGTAGACTTAGACTCCACTAGGTTGGGTGAGCTAAAGATTGGTCACTTTGTGGATTCTCTATTTTTATCATCCAATATATATAGTACCCTAATGGTTGTATTTCAACCCGTGGATGTTTCCTCCTTGGAGGTTTTACCACGTTAAAAAATCTCTTGTGTTAATTCTTCCTATCTCTATCTTTTATATTTTATTTGTGTATGTTATTATCTTGTTTCATATTATTCACTTGTGATGTATAGTGAAGCAAGTATTTGTAAAGTGTGATTTGTGGATTCATTCTTTTGATCATTTTTGTATATATGATTCGTTTGTATATTGTAATTTTTGTATAGTCATATTTGATCACTCTTGTAACTCATTGAACATCTATTGAAATACAAGCTTTCATTGTTGTTGTGTTTATTCGTTCTTATACCTCACACAACTAGGTGATATACTTAGACCTTGTTCACAAGATTATATTCTCATATTGTCTATGTATGTCTTTCTTGGTTTATTTTGTTGTGTGTAAGGCTACCTTAAGGGACAAATGAAAGTTTGTTCAAGGGATTGAAAAAATATGTAAAAACCTATTCACCCCCCCCCCCCCCCCCCCCCCCCCCCCCCCCCCCCCCTCCTAGGTATGCCTTAAGCAATTTAACTACGTTTGTATACTTTCAAGTACCTTCAACTTGCACTTGGGCAACGGAACATTAGTGTCTGCAAGTGCAGTAGGAGATATTAGAGTTAATCTAGATTCTAGTAGGCATTTAGATTTGATATATGTTTATTATGTACCTCAATTCAAGAGGAATTTAATTTCAGTTTCTTGTTTAAATAAATTTGGATATTCGTTTACTTTTAATAAAAATTTTATTATTAGTAAGAATGACAAAATTATTTGCAAAGGTACATTGGAAAACGGTCTTTTCTTTTTGCATAGAAAAATCTCTCACTTGTTAGACACAGAATTAACGCAACCTAATCATAAAAAAGTAAAATTATCAAAAGATGAAACCTACCTATGGCATTTGCGCCCATGCCATATTAAACTTGATAGGATTAAAAGATTGGTTAGTGATGGACCTTTAAGTGACTTAAAGGTTGATGATCTACCAATTTGTGAATCTTGTCTGGAAGGTAAGATGACCAAAAGGTTGTTTATGGCCAAAGGCACAAGAGCCACTGAATGTTTAGGATTAATACACACTGATGTATGTGGTCCTATGAGCATTCAAGCTAGAGGTGGTATGAGTACTTAATCACTTTCATGGATGATTACTCGAGATTTGGTTATGTGTATCTCATGAGACATAAATCGGATGCTTTTGACATGTTCAAAGCATTCAAAGCTGAAGTGGAAAATTAGCTTGAGAAACACATAAAAATCTTGAGATCTAATCGTGGTGGAGAATATCTATTAGGTGAGTTTCAGCAATATCTTATTGATAATGGCATAATTTCTCAGTTTTCTACGCCAGGTACACCTCAACAAAATGGGGTGGCAGAAAGGAGAAATAGAAATCTTTTGAACATGATTAGGTCTATGTTGAGTTATTCAACGCTTCCTATTTCTTTTGGGGGATATGCTTTACAAACTGCAATATATATTCTAAACGATGTACCACCTAAGTCGGTTCCTCAAACACCGCATAAGTTGTGGACTGGGCAAAAACCTAGTTTACAACACTTTAGAATATTTGGTTGTCCTGCTCATGTGTTAAAAGGAAAGACAGAAAAGATGGTGTCTCGTTCAGAAACATGCATATTTGTAGGGTATCCAAAAGGAACTAAAGGATATTATTTCTATAATCTTTTAGATCTTAAAGTATTTTTTTTCATCAAATGCTAAATTTTTGGAAAAGGACTATATGATTTTGTACATAAAAGTAGAATTGTCCTGAATGAGATGTCAGGAGATACAATTCCATAAGAGGTTTCACATCCTAACCCAATTGTAAGTTCCGCACCATCACAAAATCAACAACCTACCATTCCTCGTCGTAGTGGGAGGGTTAGTACACAACCTGAGAGATACATCGGTCTAGGAGAATCAGTGGAGAATCTCCCGGACGATGATGATCCCTATATATATAAGTAAGCAATGGAGGATGTTGATTGTCGCTATTGGCAAAAGGCAATGCAATCTGAAATTGAATCTATGATCAATAACAAAGTTTGGTCCCTTATAGACTTGCCGAAAGGGATAAAACCCATTAGGTGCAAGTGGGTATACAAAAGGAAAAGAGGTATGGATGGAAAGGTGGAAACCTTTAAAGCTAGATTGGTAGCTAAAGGTTACACACAGAAAAAAGGTATCGATTACGAGGAAACCTTCTCTCTAGTGGCCATGCTTTAATCCATAAGGATACTCTTATCCATTGCAGCATCTCTAGACCTTGAGATTTGGCAAATGGATGTCAAGACAGCTTTCCTTAACGGAAGTCTTGACGAAAGCATCTATATGATGCAACCAGAAGGATTCATTGAAAAGGGCCAAGCATAAAGGGTATGCAAGTTGCAAAAATCCATATATGGATTAAAGCAAGCATTTAGATCCTGGAACATAAGGTTCGATCAAGCTGTGAAAGTTTTGGATTTATCCAAAACCTTGATGAACCCTATGTGTATAAAAGGATTAAAGGCAATAAGTTGGTTTTCTTGATTCTTTATGTTGATGATATACTACTCATCGGAAATGATGTAGGTGTATTGACATCAGTAAAAGAATGGTTAGCAAAACAATTTGATATGAAGGACTTAGGAGAAGCAAGTTATATTCTTGGTATCCAAGTCATAAGGGATAGAAAGAATAGAATGATTGCATTATCCCAAGCTTCATACATAGATAAAATCTTGTCTAGGTTCTCCATGCAAGATTCCAAGTTAGGGGATTAGATGTAACTATTGTAGTTAACCTTGCTATATAATCAATCATAATAACTTTACCTTCTCAAGTTATGTATGTGCTCTTTAATTCATTTATGAGTGGTGGTTGCAACAACCACTCTATCACTTGATGCATAATAAACTTGATGAATTTGTATGCAATTAAGACCATTGATGCATGTGCCTCTTATGCCATCTATGTTGTAGAGATTACTAACTTGTGAATCTTTACTAACACCCTTGAGTAAATCTCCTTTAATCACTCTTCTAATCTTAGATGGTGATTAAGGCTGAGGATTTAATGCCTTATAGTTTCACATGAATAGATGTATGTTAGGATCTTTGTGTTTGAGCTTAATGAGATTGATTAGCTAATAGGTTGTTACTTGATTTAATCTACCCCCTAGCAATCTTTTAATCTAGAAATTAAACCCAATAGTTGTAATTGTTTCCTTAATCAATTCCAATCTTAGCATAGTTAATGTGTTGATCATCTTATTCAATTGAGTTGGCATTAGTTAGAGTTAACTTTAGTGTTATCAACTTTTATTCTAATTAAGTGTAAATTGCTAATCCTCCGTGGGGACGATAACCCTTACTCTGAACACTATACTCGTTTAACGACTTGTACGATTGCAAAGAGTAAAGGACTCACACGTCACTTTAGTAGGACCGAGATAGGATAGAGTAATTAGTAGTGATATTTTAGAACCGGTCCGGACGCGTCAAAATCTATGGCACCGCTGCCGGGGAGCAGTGTTTGTGCTTTTGTAGAACATTAGTTAGTGTAATTGTCATTATTTGTATTTAGAATTCGGTTTTGAGCACTTAACCTTTTGGTAGTTTCTTGTAATGTACTTTCAGGTTTCTTGTCACAAATTGATGCACTAAAGACGATCTTCAGGAAGTCCGCTAGAACCTTTTGTTGAAAACATTGATCGCATAGCTAGGCTACCAACGATGACGGACAATTCCAGAGGACTATCCGACGTTGAAAAAGGGCCAACCTCTTCTAGTAGTACATCCACCGGTTCAAAACAAGGACATGATCAACGAATGATGAAGGAATTCTCATTGCCTACCGTTGGATCACATCCATAAACTATATTGTTAGATGATTCCCAGAGGTACTATGAGTTGAAAATTTTGCATTACAACACACTCCCGCACTTTGGTGGTAACCTAAGAGAAGACTGCCTTCAATTCATGAAGGAGTATTATAATGTGGTGACTACTTTTCCATTGAGGAATCTGACGGAGGATTACTTACGCATGCGATGCTTTTCGTATTGCATGAGAGATGACACCAAGAAGTGGCTGATGGCATTACTGGCAGGATCACTTACCACATGGAGCGGTGTAGAGCAGAAGTTTTTCGCCCAGTATTTTCCCTCATGGAAGACTAAGGAAATACGAAGTATGATAGCTGATTTCTAGGAAAGGGAAAGGAATGCGTTTCATGAATCATGAGGTAGATTCAAGCTACTTTTAGCACAGTGCCCTCACCACGAGTATACTTTAGTTGTAGGAACCTAGGGTTACAGATTGCGCAGCGGAAGGGTTTTAAAATTTTTATGCAATCATCAAGTAAACCCATTTGTACAGTAATAATCAAATGCAATAAGAAAGGAGATGAAATAAATTCATACCAACGTTTGTAGGCTCCTTCTTCTTTTTGTTCTGCTTCCTGATTTGAACCACGAGATCTTCCTGGCTGTCACCCGGGATTGGTAACGGTGTGTGGGCATGTCACAGTACTCAGGAACTTGTATGGAGGTAGAAGAAATAACACAAAACAACTCTTGCTTTTGTGTATTGAGAATTCGGCCAACCTTGAATTTAATAAAATAAACAAAAAACTTTTTTTTTTTCCTTTCACTTTGGCCGCACCACACCTTTTCTTCTTTACTATTTTGCGTGAGTGTGTTTCAATCAGTTTCTTAAAAACATATATCATATATATATTTTAAAAGTAAACTAATCAATTTTTTATTAAATCCTTTTTAAAAAAAATATCTGATATCTTTTAATAGATATTAATAAAGTTTGAATTTAAACTTTTTAAATTCAAATTCAATATTTAATTAAAAAATAAAATAATCACATTATCTTTTCTTTCAAAATTAAATATCAAAGAACACCCTCCAATAATAATTAATTACATAATTAAATAATCTAATTATTTAATTAACATAATTATCATTTTCCATTAATTAAATAATCTCATTATTCAACTAATTCCTGATTAAACACGTGTCACTTTCGTAACACAATTAATTGGACAATCCAGTTAATTAACCGTGACCTTTGTTACCTAAATTGATCGGGCTAGCAAGGGGACCTAATGGACCCACAGTATTTTGAGCTCCAATAATCCTTAGAAATAATTAATTAAACTCTTTAATTTATATTTCATGATTATTAACTTCGGTGTTATTCCACTAAAAACCCGAAGCTGCACTCTCTTAACTGCAGCACAAACCAATAACTCTTGGTGTCCATCGATATAGCTATTACATATGGTATGATCCTCCACAAATAGTTCATAATTAGAGCTGGGTCATAATGTCCGTTATACACCTCTAATTATATCTTTCCATGAAGTACCATTAATTCTCTAATGAACAATAAATCCTACATTCCTTACATAATTAGGAAAGCGCTCATATTGTTCAAGCCCCGAATCAACTCTTGAGGGAACTACTATCTACTTCTCACAAGAAGGAGTGGATTCCTCTATTGTGTACAAACCATCCAAGCCACAAGCCAAACCGTGATTCCAACATACGAAGTTATTAACCAGGAATGCAACTCTGATCTCACCCATGGCATATCAAAAACCACGATCTAACCTGAAGGAGTCGATAAGACACTCATGATTAAGATCACCCATATATAGCCATCATTTGTTGATATATATGAATCTCATCTTGTAATGGATCTTGGTGAGAGATTCATATAGATCATGGCCCAGTCCTATATGATCACATCATATAAGGTGCCTCCATTCTCATATCACCATATGAATAGTCTAGGTTAAGACCATCGTACATTACATAATGGACCACAGTTATAGATTAACCACAAATAAAGTACCCAACTCTATTTACTATCTACGGACTCTTTAGATTGCTCATCTCAAACTGAATACCTCTATATATGACACTCATATACTCAGTTAGAGATTACATCCAACAATCTTGGATGTTAAGTACACATGTTATATATAAATGTATGAGATAATTTGAATGAATAAACTACTTCTTTTATTTATGTTCAATTCACATTTACAAATTACAAGCTTTAGGGCAAAAACTCCAACATTAGTATCACAAGTTCAGTCATTCTATGATGGATTGACGGGGCTCTCACAAGCGATTGTTGATAACGCATGTGGAAGAGCGATGCGAGAGAAGACGGCATAGTTTGTGTTTGATAAGTACGAGATGCTTGAACATAATTCCCAGCAGAGGAACACTCGAGGTAGTCGAGGAGGAGTGAGCATGGAAATGGCAAGCCAAATAAGTGATATGAGTAAGAACATTGAGACACTCATGAGTAGATTTGGGAATCAACCTATGATAGCGGATCAGGTTTTTGTTAAGGAAAACCGTGGGATAGACATGTATCCCGTGATTGAGCTAGTGCCACCAAGGAGTGAAGAAATACAAGTGGTGTATTCGCCACATTAGTCAAGACAGTTGGACGATCCTTTCTCCAACACATATAATCCGGGATGGGCAAGGCATCCGAACCTGAATTATGGGACTAACCATTATTTGAATCCTCAGTTACCTCAACAGAACAACAACAGCAATAACAACTGGTATCCAACTCAGGGACACCAACCAAGACCACAATAGAGTATGCAACCATGGAAGGTGAAAGAAGCCTTACCTTGGCATCAACAGGGCCAGAGAGACAAAGAGTACATGCCCACTAATCAGTATCACACCAATGATTCTAACCACACCAGGATTACCTTTATGGAAGGAGTAGTCAAAACATTAGAAAGACAGATTGGGCAGTATGCTGAAGTAAGTCAAAAGAAGGAGCCGGGGAAGCTCCTAAATCAGTGTAAGCAAGCCAAGGCAGCCACGGTACTCAGAAGTGGTAAGGTACTTTCTAACCCAACTCCACATGAATTTTCTAATAATCCTGTTAATGTTTTAGTAGACAGAGAAGTGCCAAGGAAGAATGATCTTGACACCCAAGTAGGAATAGGAACAAGTAAAGGGCCAAAGTTAGGTCACAAGGATACCTCCAGAATACACAAATCTCCTAACCCCTATGTGCCTCCAATTCCAATCCTAGGAAGGCTTCAGAAATTGAAGTTGGACTAAGCCTTCAGGGAAATTTATGACATCTTATCAAAGGTGAATGTGAGCCTTCCCTTACTTGAAGTGATTGAAAAAATGCCTGCATATGCCAAGTTCTTCAAGGAGCTTAACTCCAAGGCATGGAAGAAGGAATTTCTGGAAAGAATAGTAATCTCCAAGGAAGCAAGTGCAGCCATGGAAACAGCTTTGCCACTTAAGATGAAGGATCCAAGAAGTTTCATCATTACCATATCCGTTGATGAAACTCGGAAGGAGAAGGCAATGTTAGACCTAGGAGCCTCAATCAATCTAATGCCTTATGCATTGTTCAAGGACTTAGGATTAGAGGGATTGAAGCCGACTACCATGGAATTGATATTAGCCGACCACTCAGTACGACATCCAATAGGAGTGGTCGAAGATGTTTTGGTCAGGGCAGGAGAATTGATAATCCCAACTGATTTTGTTATTTTGGAGATGGAGAGTGATTCATCTAAGGCTAGGGAGATGCTGATACTGCTAGGGCGACTGTTTATGTCAACTGCCAAGGCAATCATTGATGTCCACAAGGGACAGCTCTCCATGACAATCTTAGGTCAAACAATTGAGTTTGAAGTGTTTGAGAGTATGAAGAACCCGTTGAAGGGTAGTGATTGTTTCAACATCGGAAGTACTAAATAGGAGGATGAACCCCACTCCATTTTTGGGGATTACATAGCACTCGCTCACTGCAAGGTGACTAATGAAACCCCGCTCTTAAAGCATGACTCATTGAGCTACGAAGACACCATTGCTTAACTCAAAGAAGAAAATCGGGAGTTGGTGGAAAGGAACTTCGAACTCACTACCAAGAGGAAAACTATGCCCTCCAAGACAAAATTGAGGATGATTTCTGATGAGAATCAAGAAGCTTCAACAACGGATCCATTTCATGTTCCAGTTGGGCCAATTACAAGGGGCAAGAGGATCAAAGAAGCATTTAATGGGGGCAGATTCTGAGTTGCTGAAGTCCAAGTTCAGTCCACATGAAGACCAAATCTGGGCTGAACTTCGTAGGCCTCTACAGAGTGCATCTGAAGTCGGATTGTCTATTATAATATGTTTTCGAAAAGCCCAAGACGAGCCCTATAGATGTTATGAAGACTCCGTCATCCGTAACAGATCACAACAGGCCCAAATTCGGTCATCTATCTTGTTGCGCGAAGACTTGAGCTGTGCGAGAGCTGGACGCCGGGCTGAACTTCGTGGGCCTCTACAGAGTGCATCTGAAGTCGGATTGTCTATTATAATATGTTTTCAAAAAGCCCAAGACGAGCCCTATAGATGTTATGAAGACTCCGTCATCCGTAACAGATCACAACAGGCCCAAATTCGGTTATCTATCTTGTTGCGCGAAGACTTGAGCTGTACGAGAGCTGGACGCCGGGCTGAACTTTGTGGGCCTCTACAGAGAGCATCTGAAGTCGGATTGTCTATTATAATATGTTTTCGGAAAGCCCAAGACGGGCTCTACAGATGTTATGAAGACTTCGTCCTCCGTAATAGATCACAACAGGCCCAAATTCGACCATCTAGTTTGTTGCGCGAAGACTTGAGCTGAGGAGTCCGAATTTCAGCATATTTCCTAATAAAGAGCTGATTATGGTGTGAGATACAAGCTAGGGTTGGAGGATTCCGAATTTTAGCATATTTCATATTTTTAATTATTTCCCAAATAAATAGTTGATTTGTTTCCCAAACAAAGTCAACTAGTTGCTAGTTTTTATTCTTTTACTTTCCTAATTGTAAGGCAATTAATTACTGAGTAGTTTATTTCCTTTTCTTTTGTCGTCTAGGGTTTAGATATTTTCTTAGTATTTAAAGGACGCATTGATGTATTATTTTGAAGAGATTAGACTTTGAATAAAATATTATTTGAGAGAACTTTTTCTCTTGGTTCTTCATTGAACTATGAACTTATCAAGGTTCTACCTTGTGGCGTTCAAACCTTGACTTATCACTCACCTTCTTTCTTGTTCTTGAGTGTGGCGTCTACAACCTTCTTGATACCGTTGGTTCTTATCTCCATATAGATAATGGGTCACGGTCCTTTATTTTCTTTGTTTTTATAAACTTGAATTAGAAAACGATCCGTCGTTACCATATATTGGTTCCGGGTCTCACTACTCTTGGTGAGGTTCATATCAGTTGGTATCAGAGCTTTGGCTTCTAAATCAGGTTTGATCTATCCTTTTTTATTGTTATTATTATTTTTTTTTTTTTCGTTTGTACAAAAAAAAAAAAAAAAAAGTTGATCAGATTCCAAGTCAAAAAAAAAAAAAAAAAAGTTTGTTCAGATCTGTTACCCAAAAAAAAAAAAAAATGTCTGACGATGTACAACGTGACAATGTTTTTTACACCCGATGTCATGTTAATGATAAGGTATGTAGCATGATTATTGATGGTGGTAGTTGTACTAACGTTGCAAGCACAACCATGGTTAACAAATTAGGATTGCCAACGATGTTGCATCCTAAGCCGTATAAATTGCAATGGTTGAATGATAGTGGTGAGGTGAGGGTGACTAAACAGGTCTTAGTGGCGTTCCGGATCGGTAAATATGAAGATGAAGTCTTGTGTGATGTGGTACCAATGCATGCGACCCATATCCTTTTGGGGCGACCATGGCAGTTTGATAGGCGTGCAACTCATGATGGTTATACAAATAGATACTCTTTTGTACTCAATAAAAAACGAATCACTCTTGTACCCTTAACCCCAATACAAGTATATGAAGATCAAATGAGGTTAAAAGAACAAAGAGATGTAAAAAAGGAGAGTGAGAGTTCAAAAGAAAGAGAGACAAAAGAAAGAGAGATCGAAACAGCAAAAAAAGAAAAAAAGAGTGAAAAAGAAACAGAAAATTATGCTATTGAGGAAAGAAAGAGCGAAAAAGAAACAAGAATTTTTGTGAGTGAGGAAAAAAAGAGTGAAAAAGAAACAGAATTTTTTGCTCATGAGGAAAAAAAGAGTGAAAAGGAAATAGAAATTTTCGCTAGTGAGGAAAAAAAAAAGAGAGATCAAAAAGGCATTGTTTTCAAATCAGCCAACTTCTTGGCCTAGTGTTCTTGTTTCTCTTTTGCAGTGTTTTGATGAAGTGTCACAGGCTATCAACAACATTACGGTGAAGATTCGAGGACGAATCCTTTTGAAGAGAGGGGGAATGATGAGAATCAAGAAGCTTCACCAACGGATCCATTTCATGTTCCAGTTGGGCCAATTACAAGGGGCAAGAGGATCAAAGAAGCATTTAATGGGGGCTGATTCTGAGTTGCTGAAGTCCAAGTTCAGTCCACATGAAGACCAAATCTGGGCTGAACTTCGTAGGCCTCTACAGAGTGCATCTGAAGTCGGATTGTCTATTATAATATGTTTTCGAAAAGCCCAAGACGAGCCCTATAGATGTTATGAAGACTCCGTCATCTGTAACAGATCACAACAGGCCCAAATTCAGTCATCTATCTTGTTGCGCGAAGACTTGAGCTGTACGAGAGCTGGACGCCGGGCTGAACTTCGTGGGCCTCTACAGAGTGCATCTGAAGTCGGATTGTCTATTATAATATGTTTTCAAAAAGCCCAAGACGAGCCCTATAGATGTTATGAAGACTCCGTCATCCGTAACAGATCACAACAGGCCCAAATTTGGTCATCTATCTTGTTGCGCGAAGACTTGAGCTGTACGAGAGCTGGACGCCGGTCTGAACTTTGTGGGCCTATACAGAGAGCATCTGAAGTCGGATTGTCTATTATAATATGTTTTCGGAAAGCCCAAGACGAGCTCTACAGATGTTATGAAGACTTCGTCCTCCGTAATAGATCACAACAGGCCCAAATTCGGCCATCTAGTTTGTTGCGCGAAGACTTGAGCTGAGGAGTCCGAATTTCAGCATATTTCCTAATAAAGAGCTGATTATGGTGTGAGATACAAGCTAGGGTTGGAGGATTCCGAATTTTAGCATATTTCATATTTTTAATTATTTCCCAAATAAATAGTTGATTTGTTTCCCAAACAAAGTCAACTAGTTGCTAGTTTTTATTCTTTTACTTTCCTAATTGTAAGGCAATTAATTGCTGAGTAGTTTATTTCCTTTTCTTTTGTCGTCTAGGGTTTAGATATTTTCTTAGTATTTAAAGGACGCATTGATGTATTATTTTGAAGAGATTAGACTTTGAATAAAATATTATTTGAAAGAACTTTTTCTCTTGGTTCTTCGTTGAACTATGAACTTATCAAGGTTCTACCTTGTGGCGTTCAAACCTTGACTTATCACTCACCTTCTTTCTTGTTCTTGAGTGTGGCGTCTACAACCTTCTTGATACCGTTGGTTCTTATCTCCATATAGATAATGGGTCACGGTCCTTTATTTTCTTTGTTTTTATAAACTTGAATTAGAAAACGATCCGTCGTTACCATATATTGGTTCCGGGTCTCACTACTCTTGGTGAGGTTCATATCAATTTCTCCCTAGTGAAGGATGAATTCGGGGAACGGAATGAGTGTTTGAACAATGAATTTGAAGGGAAGATAAAGGTCATGGAAGAAGAGATAAATTCTAGGGACAAGGCTCTAGAGATTTTGAGAGTGAAGAGTAAGGAGGATCGAGTTGAGATTACTATGCCGAAGATATGCACTTCGGTCAAGTCCAAGGATGTGGTTAAGCAACTTCCAAGGAAGACAATGCTTGTATCACACGAGGAACCCACTACGTTTGCTCGAAACCCAAGGTGGACACCAAGAAGGAAGAACAACATCCAACCTCCAAGGACTACATCAAGAGGTGCATTTTCTGCTTTCATTCCCACTTGTCATTACTGCCATAGAATAGGCCACATCAGGCCTAATTGTCCAAACAAAAGATGGCAGGTTAAGAAATATGCCACCCCAACTCCCAAAACAAATGTCAAGTCTATTTGGGTTGCAAAATCCAAGTTGGAGGGAATTGGTGGGAAGGGACCCCTCTAGGTCAAAAAGAAAGACAAGGGGTATGTTGTTATTGAGCCACCCAATCTAGATGGGGCTTGGAGGAGGTAAATGGTTTAATTTTTGCTTAAGTGTGCTTAGGTTGTACATCAAAGACACACTTAGCAAACATTTGTGCTTGCACTCATTCTATGAGATGCAATGCCTTGCATTGTACATATTTTGAACTCTGAGTATTTTGATTTGTTGCAATGGTGTAATGTGAGATGTTGAAAACCTAATTCTAGCTTTTGTTTACCCGAAGAGCATTAAAATTCATCTTTAAATGGTCGAGTGGACAAAAGAAAGGCTTGGGGTTTTAAGGTCCTAGTTACGCCTTAAGCTTTTTAGAATAGATTAACCAATGTAGGAAATATGTGTTGTATTTTGTGTGTTTGTTATGCCATGATATGCAAGTGTTAGGAAATCAAGAAAGGAAACACAAGGGATTAAAAATGGAGTAAAAAGAATGACTGCGGATTTGTGCCGCTGGACATGTCCAGCCAGGCACAATGAATGAACCCACGGCAAGAGCTTCAACATAAGAAGCATTCCGGCGGGACATTACTCGCCAAACAAAGTGAAGGAACCTGCGGAGATGTAGAAGCTAGACATGGCGAGTTTGTTCGGGGGACTTTTTCAGCAAGCTAGAATGAATGAACCCGCGGCAAACATTTGAAGGATTTTGGTGACTTCATTCCGGTGAGACTTTGCCCGTCGACTAGAAGAATTGAAGCCGCCAGATTTCAGAAGATATTTTCTCGCGACTTCATACCGCGGGAATATTACTGCCAGCAAGAAGAGATGAAGCCACCAGAGGGAGGAAGAATCCCGTGGTTTCCTACCACAGGAATATTCCCGCCATACACGAATTCGCGGCAGTCCCAATTAGGTAAAACGCAGTGTTTTGAACCAAATTTCAGACCCCGCGGGAATAAACCCACCAGACCTCCCCCACTATAAATAGGGGCTGTCATTTTTTTATTTTTTTTTTGGGTAAATAAATAGTATCATAGAAAGAGGAGGGGCTATCATTTTCACAACCCAACTTTCCCCTTTTCAAATTTCTTCCAATTTTCCCACATCAAATCACAAAATTTCTTCATCAATCTTGTTCTAATCCACTCGAATCCACAAGGCAAAGGTAAGTAATCTCAATTCTTTCTCATTTAATCACGAAATCATATGAAATTCGTCTATGTTCATTCAAAAATGGTGACAGTTAGGGTTTTCGCAATTTGTGATTTTTGAGTGAATTATTGTGGATTGATAGATGTGTATGTGTTAGATATACATGCTAGGACCAATTTCAAACAACATTCCCAAGTATTGATTTAATTTCGTAAAATTTTAGTGTTAGGGTTTGTTTTTGGCCGAATTTAAGTGTTCAAGTTTCATCATCTATGCTTTTGAATCTTGTGATGGTTTTCATTGTTAGAACATGTTGTAAGGATGCACATGATGATAGATTGATAGGGATTGATTGTGTGAACTATTAACTGAAGAATGAAAGTTGTGAGTATGTTTGATTGAGAATACTGTGAAGTGGTGACAGTGGGCATGTGTGTGATAAGTTTGATACAATTTGTATGTGCAAATGTGAGAGATAAATTGATTGAATTGGCACCCATTCCACTTGAACTTGATCCAATTGATTGTCCTAACTTGATGAATTGATTTGAAATGGACACAAGCATATAGTACACATAGTCCGCATAATTATAGAACGTATATAAGTAAATGTGGTATTGAAATGCTTCGTCACTAACCCAAGCACTAACTTGTGTGGAGTTATTTTGTGTGTTTTTGCTCTAACAAACAGATGGCACCGAAGAGAAAGGCCGCCACATTTAAGCAAGGTGACTCATCTAGAAAGGGAAAGGAGAACTCCGCACGCCAAGAGAGGATGGCGGAGGAGATATTTAGGGAGAGACTAGAGGGCACCACTAGGCGGCCTATTATCCTCGAGAGAGACGTGAACTTCGATGAGTTGGGGTAAACGGCCATTTTCGACAAGATTCGCCAAAGGAAGTGGAAGCTTATGTCTCGTTTCCAAAGAGGGCCAACCGAAAGATCGTTCAGGAGTTCTATGCAGCGATAGATCCGGACAAGTTCTAGAATGGAGCCTGATGAGAATAAGGGGGCCACATCAAGAGATCCATTGCACATTCCGGTTGGGCCAATAACAAGGGCAAGGGCTAAGAGATTCAAGGAAGCACTAAATGGCCTGATTCAAGACACTTGGGCTGATTTCGAATTATTAAAGTCCAAGATGAGCCCACATGAAGACCAAGGCTTAATTAACATCATCAAGGCAATCGATTGGGCTGAATAAGAGTGATTTGGGCGTATGGCAGAAAGCTTGGGCGTGAAGCACAAGCTATGGCGTGTGGAGGAGTTTCAATTTGCAATGAATAATGAATTGATTTATTTCCAAATATTAAGGGCTGATTTGTTTCCAAAATTTAGCCTTCCAAATAGGGAGTAAGTCAATTAGTTGCTTGTTTTAGTTTATTTCCTTTCCCGTTTGTAAGGCATTAATTGTCAAATATTTATTTTCCTTTTTGGTTTTAGGGTTTCAGTATTTAAGGGTCATTTTGATGTATTTTTCGGTAGACTTGAATTTGAATGAAAATTGAGAGAGTTTTCTCTATTGTTCTTTGAAAACTGATTGGAACTTATCAGAATTCTCTGTGGCGTTCCTCCTTGACTTATCAATCGAGTATTCCATCCTTGATTGTGGCGTCTTCCTTCATACCAAGGTTCACATCTCATTATAGGTGTTGGGTCGCGGTTTCCATCCGAACCAAAGGTTAGAACGATCCTAGGCATCAATCTTGATACAATCGACGAGGTTCGTATCATTTGGTATCAGAGCTTCGGTTTCTAACATCAGGTTTTATCTATCTTAGTTCTTCTTCTTTGATTTCGTTGAAAAAAAAAAAAAAAAAAAAACTTGATTCCGTTCATCAAGTCCAGTACAAAAAAAAAAAAAAAAAAAAAAAAAAAATTTTAGGACGATCCTGTAGTAGTTGAATATATCAACTATTGTTAGTCCCCTTCTTTGGTTTCGTGCAGTATTATTCAAAAAAAAAAAAAAATTCTGGTATTAGTTTGTTATTTCAGTTTCATTGTGATTCGTTTTGTGTGAACCTAGGAGATCTTTGTTTCATTTGAACGTGGCTAAGAAATTTTGATTATTGTTCGATTAGTTTGATAAGAACTTTTGAGAAATTACGAGTGGAAAAAGGCAAGAGTGGTGAGTACATACTGAGGGTAAAAGCCAAAAGATTTGAGTGAAACACGAGTGTGAGTGTCATCATCTTTGAGGGTAAACACGTGAGGGAGTGTTTGTGAGGCTTACTAATTCTTATTTGTTTTGCAGGGACTAAATATGTCACACGATAATAGTAAGGAATTGTCCAATGAAGCACCAAAAACGGTAGATCTCGATCGTTTGTTTACAGCCATGCAACAACACATGGCGCGGATGGAGGTTCAGTTTGGTGAGGTGAATGATAGGTTTGGCGAGATGAATGATAGGTTACACAAAGTGGAGTCTAGTTCACAAAGGGAGCGGCCATTCAGGGCTCCTAATGTGGAACGAAGAGAAAGGAACCTACCTAGGAATGACTATGAAGATGATTATGGGAATGACCTAGAGGAGGAGGATCGCATGTCTAATGTGGGTGTTGGCAGATTTAGGCGTGGAATGGGAGGTAGAGGAGTTAGGTATGGGAATAGATAAGATAGGTATGGGAATAGAGGAGATAGGTATGGAGAGAGGGTTGATAATAATTTGGGTAGTATAAAGGTGAAGATTCCAACATTCCAAGGTAAAACTGATCCTGAAGCTTATTTGGAGTGGGAGAAAAGAATAGAGTTGGTATTTGATTGCCATGAATATTCCGAATTGAAGAAGGTGAAATTAGCAGCCATAGAGTTCACTGATTATGCTATTGTTTGGTGGGATCAACTGATTGTGAGTAGGAGACGTAATGGAGAAAGACCTATTGAGACATGGGAGGAGATGAAAACTGTTATGAGGAGGAGATTCATTCCAAGTCACTATTATAGGGGTTTGTTTCAAAAATTGCAAACTCTTACTCAAGGGTCTAAGTGTGTTGAAGATTACTACAAGGAGATGGAGATAGCCATGATTCGAGCTGATGTAGAGGAGGACCGAGAGGCGACTATGGCCAGGTTTCTAAATGGGCTAAACCGAGACATTGCAAATGTAGTGGAGATGCAACATTATGTTGAATTGACTGACATGGTACACATGGCCATTAAAGTGGAACAACAATTGAAGAGGAGGGGTTCCACACGGGTTGGGCAAAATTCGGGTTCTTCATCATCATAGAAACCGAATTGGAGTAAGAGAGAGGACCAGCCTAGTTTCAAGGCCAAGGCTAAAACCAAACCTTCCAAAGATCACAAGGCTGGAGGCACATTAAATCAAGGTAAATCAGATTCTCAACCTTCTAGAAACCGTGACATTAAGTGCTTTAAGTGTTTGGGAGCAGGTCATATTGCATCACAATGCCCAAACAAGAGAGTAATGGTTTTGAAGGATGATGGCGGTATTGAATCCGAGGATGAATCTGATGATGAGTCCATGCCACCTTTGGAGGATGCAAGTGACTTTGAATATCCGGTCGGTGGAGAGCTTTTGGTTGCAAGAAGAGCTTTTAGTGCTCAAGCCAAGGAAGATGATGAAGTTCAACGTGATAACATTTTTCACACTCGCTGCCATGTTAATGATAAGGTATGTAGTATGATTATTGATGGGGGGAGTTGTGCTAATGTGGCTAGCACTACTTTGGTGGAAAAATTGAATTTGACAACTTTTAAGCACCCAAAACCTTATAAGCTACAATGGTTGAATGATAGTGGGGAAGTTAGGGTGAATAAACAGGTGTTGGTGTCATTTTCAATTGGAAAATACAAAGATGAAGTTATTTATGATGTGGTACCAATGAATGCGGGTCATATCCTTTTGGGAAGACCATGGCAATTTGATAGGCATGTGACACATGATGGATATACCAATAGATACTCCTTTGTACTCAATAAAAGGCCAATCACTCTTGTACCTTTAACCCCAAGACAAGTATATGAAGATCAAGTGAGGTTAAAAAAAGAGAGAGATGTTAAAAAGGAGAGTGAGAGTGAGAGTTCAAAAGAAAGAGAGACAAAAGAGAGAGAGTCCGAAACAGCAAAAAAAGAAAAAAAAGTTGAAAAAGAAAAAGAGGTTGATGAGAAAAAAAGAGTGAGAAAACAAGTGAGCTTTTATGCAAGAGGGAGTGAGATAAAAAAGGCTTTGTTTTCAAATAAGCCAATGATTGTACTTTTGTACAAAGAGGCTTGTTTTAGTACTAACGAAATTGACTCTTCTTTGCCTAGTGTTGTTGTTTCACTTTTGCAGGACTTTGATGAAGTGTTTCCCGAAGAGATGCCTATTGGTTTACCACCAATAAGGGGGATTGAGCACCAAATTGATTTTGTACCTGGAGCACCAATTCCAAATAGACCCGCATATAGAAGTAATCCCGAGGAGACAAAGGAACTTCAAAGGCAGGTTGATGAGCTCATGGAAAAGGGGTATGTTCGTGAGAGTATGAGTCCTTGTGCGGTTCCCGTATTGCTTGTGCCTAAGAAGGACGGAACATGTAGGATGTGTGTTGATTGTCGTGCCATCAACAATATCACTGTAAAGTATCGACATCCTATTCCTAGATTAGATGATATGCTTGATGAATTGCATGGTTCTATTGTTTTCACTAAAATTGATCTTAAAAGTGGACATCATCAAATTAGGATGAAAGAAGGTGATGAGTGGAAAACTGCTTTCAAAACAAAATATGGTTTATATGAGTGGTTAGTTATGCCTTTTGGGTTAACTAATGCACCAAGTACTTTCATGAGATTAATGAACCATGTTTTGCGTGCTTTTATTGGAAAATTTGTGGTTGTTTACTTTGATGACATTCTGATTTATAGCAAGAACTTGGATGAGCATGTTGAACATTTAAAACTTGTTTTAGGTGTTTTAAGAACAGAAAAGTTGTTTGCTAATTTAAAAAGTGTACCTTTTGCACGGATAAGCTTGTATTTCTGGGTTTTGTTGTTAGTGCTAAGGGAATTGGGGTTGATGAAGAAAAGGTTAAGGCAATTAAGGAGTGGCCAATACCTACAAATGTGGGACAAGTGAGAAGTTTTCATGGGTTGGCTAGTTTCTATAGGAGGTTTGTGAAAGACTTTAGTAGTCTAGCTGCACCTTTAACTGAAGTTATCAAAAAAAAATGTGGGTTTTAAGTGGGGTAATGAACAAGAAAAGGCATTTAACTTGATTAAGGAAAAATTAACTAATGCACCTTTGCTTGCTTTGCCTGACTTTGCTAAAGCTTTTGAGATTGAGTGTGATGCTTCAGGAATAGGTATTGGAGCTGTTCTAATGCAAGAAGGACGTCCCATTGCATTTTTTAGTGAGAAAATAAGTGGAGCAGCCTTGAATTATCCTACCTATGACAAGGAGATGTATGCTTTGGTTAGGGCATTGGAAACTTGGCAACACTACCTTTGGCCAAAAGAATTTGTGATTCACACGGATCATGAGTCCTTGAAGCATTTAAAGGGACAGCACAAGCTAAATAAGCGGCATGCCAAGTGGGTGGAGTTCATAGAAACATTTCCATATGTGATCAAGTACAAAAAAGGTAAGGAAAATGTGGTCGCTGATGCGTTGTCTAGAAGGTACGTTTTACTTTCTACTTTGAATGCTAGATTGCTTGGTTTTGACTACATTAAAGACTTGTATGTGGAAGATTCTGATTTTGGTAATGTATTCAATGCATGTGAAAAAGTAGCATTTGGCAAGTTTTATAGGCATGATGGATTTTTGTTTAGAGAAACTAAATTATGTGTGCCTAAGAGTTCTTTGCGTGAATTGCTTGTTAGAGAAGCTCATGGGGGAGGTTTGATGGGGCATTTTGGTATAGCCAAGACACTAGATGTTTTGCATGAACACTTCTTTTGGCCTCATATGAAACGTGACGTAGAAAGAATCTGTGGAAAATGCATTACATGTAGACAAGCTAAGTCTAGGATTCAGCCCCATGGATTGTATACTCCTTTGCCTATACCTAGTGGACCTTGGATTGATATTTCTATGGATTTTGTGTTGGGTTTGCCTAGGTCAAAAAGGGGTAGAGATTCTATATATGTGGTTGTTGATAGGTTTTCTAAAATGGCACATTTCATTCCTTGTTATAAAACTGATGATGCATCACATATTGCTGATTTGTTTTTCAAAGAAATTGTTCGATTGCATGGCATGCCTAAGACCATTGTTTCAGATAGAGATGCTAAGTTCTTAAGCTACTTTTGGAAGACTTTGTGGGTAAGTTAGGAACTAAACTTTTGTTTTCTACTACTTGCCATCCACAAATTGATGGTCAAACTGAAGTAGTTAATAGGACTTTATCTGCCTTGTTGCGTGCTATAATACAAAAGAACTTGAAAACATGGGAGGATTGTTTGCCACATGTAGAGTTTGCTTATAATAGGAGTGTGCATTCTGCAACTCATTATTCGCCTTTTGAAATTGTATATGGTTTTAACCCGTTGACTCCTTTGGATTTAACTCCTTTACCTGTGAATGAGCATGTTAACTTGGATGGGAAGAAAAAGGCAGATTTCGTTAAGCAACTCCATGAAAAGACTCGACAAAACATAGAGAGGAGAACTGAGCAATATGCCACGCAAGCAAATAAAGGGCGCAAGAAAGTTGTGTTTGAACCCGGAGATTGGGTGTGGTTGCATATGAGGAAGGAACGGTTTCCAGTCCAGCGGCGTTCTAAACTACTTCCAAGGGGAGATGGCCCATTTCAAGTGATTGAAAGGATCAATGACAACGCCTACAAGTTATATCTTCCAGGTGAGTATAATGTTAGTGCAAGCTTCAATGTTTCTGATTTGTCTCCTTTTAATGTAGGTGACGATTTGAGGACAAATCCTTTTCAAGAGGGAGGGAATGATGAGAATAAGGGGGCCACATCAAGAGATCCATTGCACATTCCGGTTGGGCCAATAACAAGGGCAAGGGCTAAGAGATTCAAGGAAGCACTAAATGGCCTGATTCAAGACACTTGGGCTGATTCCGAATTATTAAAGTCCAAGATGAGCCCACATGAAGACCAAGGCTTAATTAACATCATCAAGGCAATCGATTGGACTGAATAAGAGTGATTTGGGCGTATGGCAGAAAGCTTGGGCGTGAAGCACAAGCTATGGCGTGTGGAGGAGTTTCAATTTGCAATGAATAATGAATTGATTTATTTCCAAATATTAAGGGCTGATTTGTTTCCAAAATTTAGCCTTCCAAATAGGGAGCAAGTCAATTAGTTGCTTGTTTTAGTTTATTTCCTTTCCCGTTTGTAAGGCATTAATTGCCAAATATTTATTTTCCTTTTTGGTTTTAGGGTTTCAGTATTTAAGGGTCATTTTGATGTATTTTTCGGTAGACTTGAATTTGAATGAAAATTGAGAGAGTTTTCTCTATTGTTCTTTGAAAACTGATTGGAACTTATCAGAATTCTCTGTGGCATTCCTCCTTGACTTATCAATCGAGTATTCCATCCTTGATTGTGGCGTCTTCCTTCATACCAAGGTTCACATCTCATTATAGGTGTTGGGTCGCGGTTTCCATCCGAACCAAAGGTTAGAACGATCCTAGGCATCAATCTTGATACAATCGACGAGGTTCGTATCAGAGCCCTAGTTGTGATCCGAAGGAAGTCGATCTCTATGACAGCTAAGCAGATAAATGAGTACCTCCACACTCGGCTACCCTCCGTGGGAGGAAGGGTATGAGCCTAATGCCCTCTTCGAGAACTATGAAAAACAATGCGGGATCTCTCTCACAAGGATTGAAGACTTGCCCTGGGACACCAAGGACCGTAAGGTCCATCAGAGAGAGCTGGGGTTCGAGGAGCACTTCTAGAGCATCTATTTCAGTTACTCCCTTATGCTTAGCGGTCACCGGACAGATTTGAAGAAAGAGGTGGTCATCATGCTCTACCAAATGAAGAACAAGTTGGAGTTTGATGTTGGGCATACTATAGTGAGACGAATAGCAGAATCCGGTAGGAGATGCAATCTGAACCTCTTCTTTCCATGCCTGATCACCCACTTTGCGTAGGAGGCAGGCATTCGAGTAGACAGGCCTTCAGATGGGCTTCTAACTCCCTTGGGGACCGTAGGTAGGAGAGCCTACAATAAGGCTACAGAAGGCAAGCCAGGGATAGAGAAGTTCCTCAGTATAAAGGAGTAGAGGTAGTAGAGGTTGGCCCAACGTGTGGCGATTTTGAGAAGAGAGCAAGAGAGATTAGATACTCAAGCTCAAGCTGAGGAGTTTGATGTAGGAGTTGATGATAGCCAATCTGTGGAGTCAGAGTCTGAGAGAGAGGATGACATGCCGGCTTGGGCAAAGAGTATGATGTAGTCCCATAAGGACATGAAGGATTCCAATGCCACTTTGGCATGGACTGTTCGCCGTCTCGCGAAGTAAGCAAAGGGTTTGACGAAAGTAGTTACGCACTTGACGGGATACCAGCCAAAGCAGCTTGCCAAGGCCGATAGCGAGCAGTCTTGAAACAAATACTGGGTGTGTTGAATATTAATCTAGAGGGGGGATGAATAGATTTTAATCATTATTACCCAATTTTCATGATTAGTCAAATTTACGAAAATGCCCCAATCAAGTCAATATACAAAATCAAGCATATAAATGCGGAAATTAAAGAACGCTTGATTTTTACGTGGAAACCCAACCACTGGGAAAAACCACGGGCTTTTTAGTGCGCCACACTCGGACCTCGAAATCCACTAATTGAAATGGAGTTTACAACCTATGTAGACCTCGTCTAACACTCCGGTCAATAACCCCCCACTTCTACCACTCGGGCCTTTAAAAGTGGCTCTAGTCCAATTGCTTATGTGACCACCTATTCCTGGTGTCCGACCTAATCCTGGTCAATCACTCAAGACTTAAATCTCTCAAAAGAGATGCACAACCCTAAGTGAATATGCAATGATACCCAAATATGCAATAAGTGCTAGGGTACAGTAAATTCTTATCTAGGATTATATGATGACAATAAAATCAATCCTAGATATCAAATATAGCTATATGACATGGCATTCAACTTTAGCTAAGTAAAGGATAACCAATCCTAAATACAATAGCTATCACAAAACAACACTCAATCAATTCATCACAATTAATTCTCTTTTCTTGTATTTAGCATATGATCTAAAACATACAAGTAATTTAAAAGAGATGGCTTGGTAGTAAAAATACTAAAATAAGATGAAGTTAATCAAAATCTTACCAAGCAACTTATGATGATGCAAACCCATACATGGATGCACTCTATATAGACATAGAAGATGCAATATGAAATTTGATGCAAAAAGGTTTTGATTTGAGTGGTTAAAGGTGAGTTCTTGATTTGATTTTCTCTCAAATATCTCTCTTTTAAGTTTAGGGTTCTAAGGAGTCAAAGAACTTATGAAGAGAATGAGAAAGTGTGATATTTATAGACATCAAGAACAGGGCAAGTGAAAAGACAAAATTGCCCCTGAAATAGCACGATCGATGGTTTCAATCGACGGTCGGGACCGCCGAATGGAACCGCCGAATGGTTCTCGAGAGGATTAGGAAACATTGGCGACTTCGTTCGGCGGTTTCGTAACTGTCGATCAGAACCGCCGTTTGGACCCGAGAAGATATTTTCAATCAGGTCTCGATCGGCGGTTTCGAACGGCGGCCAGGCCACCGAATGGAACCGTCATTTCACCAAAAATGGTGAAACCAAAGGAGAAGCCAAAGGCATTTCCACCGGCGATCATCGCGCAAAACAAAGCACACCAACGTGCACGCGTGAACGTTTCTGAACATCCTTCGGGAAACAAATTACTCCACACTAAAAGCTAACATACATGAAGTGCAAGTGTGGGTATTGAATGCATCCTAATGCCTATCATGTCATGGCATTTCATAGAACAAGATGCAAAGAATTCAATGCAAGAAGAGATATTGAATAATCAATAAAGCACAATGCACACAAAATATAAACATAACAATCAAAATAAGAGTTATGCATGTTGTGTGTGTGTGCAACTATATCTCTTCAAGGCAAAGTAAGCACTAGATATATACCTTTGGTGCTTGTCCTCTTGAGGTCTTGGAAAGGGTCTTTGATCTTTAACCTTAATCATCTAGACTACCCTTACAACCAAACCCCAACATGTGGTTTGTCCACGAAATAAGCCAATCAATTAATGGGAATCCTTACAAGTCTAATGAGTAGAAACAGGAGCGCTGCCAGAAGCTTAGGTATGAGGAGCCACCGGCCACAGTTGAGACTTCAGCTATCCTGACCGCTCTTGAATCAGGTATACCTAACCCCTATCTTTTTGTTGACATTGATGATTTATTTTTTAGTCTTATGGACCAACTGAACCAATATGATCAGAATTTCAACTTCATGGACTTACTATATGATGAGCAACAGGTTTTAGAACAGGTCCTAGTGAAACCTGAGTCAGAGAGGAGCCCACCTCAAACAGTGGGAGTACAGTGTCCGGAGGAGATGGAGGATCAAAAGCCATTCCCAGATCAGGTACCTGAGTATGTTGAGTATGTGGGGTCATATGTGGTGAGCATCGAGCTTTTACCGGAGGAATATGAGGATATGAATCCAGAGTCGATGGAGTATTTTGTGGAGGAGCCCGAGTCACCGATGAGCATAGTTCCATGCGTAGGGCCACCACCTCCATATGAGCCTATCTTTCGTTACTCCATTAGAGGTGTTCAGTTCACACCGTTAGACCTCAGCAGCCCCAGCAGCACCAGTGACGATAGCATTTCTGTTTAGGCGGATTGGTACTCCGCGAGGATTTTTTATAGCCGGAACATTATTCCGCATACTTTTGTATACTTGGTACTTTTTTGGTTTAGTTGTACCTACAGTACTTTCAGTTTTCGTTTTATTATTATATCACTGTATTTATATTTACTTGCATATAGTATTAGTTGTTTAGTTTTTAGATCTAAGTGTGGAAATTTTTGTGTGTTTGATTGATAGTGCCTAGGATTTTTGAAGTATAGTGCATGAATGGATATGATATCATGTGATTGTATATATGAGTTTGTTTTCGCATGGATTGGATAGTTGTTTGTTGGCCAAACAACCAAACCATAGAACTCGTTTTATTGTCTTCCGTGTGCGAACATTAGGGACAATGTCGAGTTTAAGTTTGGGGGTGTGGGCACATTAACACTTAACACTTTGCCAATCATTCACATGGTTTTATATAGTGTATATAGTGTCTTTATATGGGTAAAATTTTCCAAAATTTTTCGATTGAGCCAAGAGAACACATGTGTTTAAATGAGATGTTAAGATGTATGTGTTGTTAAGGAATTGTGTATGCATTGATTACTAAATTGTAGCTATCACAATGGCATTCCAAGATGACATTGCATATTGTGTAATAGTCCCTTTCTCTTTTGCCTAGTGAATAGAACTTAGCACGAGATTTCATTAACCAATTGTGGAGACTACCCGTAAGAAATAGAGCCTAAATTTTTACTTTCTGAGGGTAAACACTACTCAAATTGTTATATGATCTCATTTGCATAATTGAATGCCATGAACAATAAAATGTGGATTGCTTGCCAGAATTGTATTCCCTCGCTAGACAGACTTTTGGAAAGGATTCTAGGCATGTGTGTGCTTAGCTACCAAATGCCCAAACACTGTCCATGTTGTGATGTGTGCTCCAATTGCCAAATTTGAGGCCAAACATAAACCGTTCATTTCATCACCACCACATACCCATATACATACACTTGGAATGATGTAGTATTTGATCACGAATTATGCATGATTATAGATACATTAGGATAGCTCAAAATTTATGTAATAGCGTGTACTCAGGCGATAAAAGTTAATTAAAAAAAAGAAAAACTCGAGCAAGCCACGATACTTGATTAGAGGTGCTCAAATCCGAGTACTAATTGGCACAAATCGAACCATGAATCTTAGCCTAGACGCTTGGAGACATTTTTATAATGAGCTAAGGAAACAAAATCGTAAGGTTGATCAAAAACTTCAGAATTCCATTGATTCTACCATTCACCCGATATCACCTTTTGGCCCCGTTCCAACCACGGAAAGACCTAGTTTATCTTTTAGAAAGTCTAACTGGGGAATGTGATTCAAGTAAGCTCTTTCCACGTTTGTGGCGTATCAATTCATTCATGAAACAATTTCCATAAGTTGTACGTTAATTTTGATTGCATATGCGCTACATTTGATTCTTATATACATACTCTTACACGCATATGTTATTTGAGAGCAACTTAGGTTCTGAGAGAAGATCAGACTGAAATCTGGTACGAATAGAGTCAAGGTGAATTGAGTTCTTGCTTTTGAGTGCTTTGTTTTTGAAACTGAGTATTTAGAGTGTGGGGTTCACCTTGTCACGTGTTTTTGAGGGTTGTAATTATGCTAGCATCTAACCAGAGGTTTTCGCATGTTTATTTACTGAATCATCACATCTTTTAGCATGTTTGCAAATTGGCTCTCGGAAACGTTTTTAGTGTGCGCTGTATATATTTAGTACATAGTAGTCTTTTGTTTTTAGTTAATTTTTAGCATTTGTAGTTTGCTCGAGGACGAGCAAAAGTCAGGTTTGGGGGTTTGATCGCACTCCAAATGTTTACATTTAGCACCCCCTTGACTTGGTTTTTGTAACCGTTTTCCGAGCAAGTTATGTATTTAACGTTGTAATTAAGCCTTTTCAGGTAACTCAGGTGTTTCGAGGGCATTGTGGTCCAAAGTGATGAAAAGATGCCAAACAAGGCAGAAAATAGAAGAACTTCAGTTTGGCGGGTTCATCAACCAAACCCAGCTGGAATCATCCCACTGCACGAAGCCGTGGCACACTCAACATCATTCTGGTGAGTTCAGACCCTCTGCCTAGCTAGAATAAAACAGCCGCTCAAGCCCACAGCAACCTCTGGCGGGTTCTGACCTATTTTCTTAGAGAGAACATTCCCGCGGAACGAGTCCGCTGGGAAGGGAAACGAGCTCTGGCGGGTTCATGCCACGGGAAAGAGGCCGCGACACATACCCGCCAAGAACTCTAACGAGCTGCAAGTGAATCAAGCCTCGCCCCAAAGCCAATCAAAACATGCTCTTTTGCCACCTATTGTCCTTGGAAGGCCTTCTCTTATCATTATTCATAGAAGAATGTCATTAACTTCTCTATGAATGCTCTCAACCACTACACTTAGAAATATAGATAAAGATAGCTAGATATAGAGATAAAAAGATAGTTAGTTTTCTTGGCAACCAAACACCGTTTTGGTACCTTAGAGTAGATTACTTCAAGTTGCCATAGAAGAAGTTGTTGCTTGGATTGCAAAGGGGATCATTTCCACTTCACAAGAGTTATGATTTGGTGATGTTTCCTTCAATTGTATCTCTTAGTAGCTTTGACTTTATGTGTAACTAATTCCTCTTTGTTAGGGGATTAGATGTAATTATTGTAGTTAACCTTGCTATATAATCAATCATAATAACTTTAGCTTCTCAAGTGATTTGCTACAGTAACTTCCGCTACAGTGATTTGCTACAGTAACTTCCGCTACAGTTTATCGAGCTCTATGGATCCTATGTGCATGGAGGCCGCTTTGTCTCTTTCATCTTCGGTGGCAGTGTCTTCCACCTTGCATAGTCAAATTGGTTTGAGTACGGTGAGTGGATTGAATTCATCTTCTCGGGTTATTCCTCTCGCATCTGGTGGGATGTGTTCTTCGGTTGGTGGGTCGATTCTTCCTCAGCCTGAGGGGGGTGTTTCGGTGATTGTTCCTGATTCGGTTACAGGTCTCATTCAGAGTTCAACACCTATGGTCCAGGGTGGTAAGTCTTTTGCGGGTCTCTTCAAATCTTCTCCTGTTGAGACTTTACCGGTGCCATCAGTTCCCTCTAAGAAGGGGGGGTATGTTTCTGTTCGGGTGGATCCGATTGCTTATCAGGCCCGTCTTGAGTTGTGCAAGAATGCTCTTATTGGTCGTGTGGTGCTTTCTAGTGGTGAGCGGCCTTGGAAGCTTGTGGATCTTAAGGCAAGACTTAGCAAGCATTGGATGCTAAATTCTGATTGGCGACTTATATCTTTGGGGAGAGGCTATTATCAGATTCTTTTGAAGTCTCCTACTGATAAGACTCATGTCTGGGGGTTAGGTTCAGTTCATCTAAAGCCAGGTATTCTTCGCCTACAGCCTTGGGTCCCGGATTTTAACCCATCGCTACAGAAGTCCACCAATGCTCAGGTTTGGGTTAGGCTCTTTGATCTATCATGGGAATACTGGCATCCAAAAATTATTTCTGACTTGGCTAGAGGGATTGGAGTTCCATTACGGTTGGACAAGGCTACTAGTGATGGGGATTTTGGTCATTATGCTAGAGTTCTAGTTGATGTGGATGTGTCATCAGTGCTGCCTACTTCAGTGTTGCTGGAGAGGGATGAATTTCATAGTTCTTTTATAGGTGTTGAGTATGAGAATCTCCCGGTTTTTTGCTCCACTTGTTCTTCTATAGGTCATTTGCCTAGTTCTTATCGTTGGAACAAGTCTTCTAAGGTTCCTCTGACTAGTTCTGCAAAATCAACCCAGGATATAACTGGGGATTCTAATGATTTTGGGGTTGATGGTTTTCAGCCTGTTCGGACCCGTTCTTCTAATTCAGTTTATCGCCCTGTTATTACATCTCAGGAGGAGGTCCCGTTATCCAATGTTTTTTTCAGCTATTCACCAGGACGTAGGTGGTCATGATTCAGTGGTTGTCCATACTTCAGTAGGGTCTAATTTGATCTCAGGATCCACTTCGTCCGCTGGTTTGGTTCACTCTTCGGATCCGTCTTCATCTACTGTCTCAGCTATTTCGGAAGTGGTTTCGAGTTTGGTTCCTCCAATGATTTCCGGGGCATTGCAGAATAGCAAGGGTTCAGGATTTGATGATGGGGTCACTGATTCAGTTCTGGTTTCTAGTTCTTCGGTTGTTAATCCTTCTATCAGTTCTGTTAGTTCTGTTAGTTCGGTTGTAGGGGTGGTGCATGATTCGAGGACTATTGTTCAGGGTTCTTTGGTGGTCAATCAGGTTCGCCCTATGGTCTCTACCATTTTATCTAGGTCATCTTCTCGTCCGGGTCAGACGGCTCGTCGGCAAGTTAGGGTTCATGAGGTTTCAGGCAATCAGCCATCTGAGGAGGCAATTGTGTCTTCAGCTCCGAATGTCATTGTGGATCAGAGTTGTTTACAGGATGGATCCGATTTTTCTTGTTCTTCGATTGTGGATCCTAGGGTGCAGATTCAGAACTCGGGTCTGTTATCAGAATCTCAGGCTGAGCTTCGTCTCATTGCAGATTCTTCATGGGCTTCCCAGATGGAAGAGAGTGAGTTAGCTGATGTTGAGGTTGCTCAGAGAGCTTTGAGGGTTGAGCGTAGGCTGGCTTCTTTAAAGTCCGGATACCGGGCTCCTCCGATGGTTTCCGATGATTAATGTTCTCTTTTGGAATTGTCGTGGGATCCGCGGTGAGTCCACGAGACGGGTTCTCAGAGAGTTGTGTCGTTTACATAGACCTGCTTTGGTTTGTATTGCGGAGCCTATGGTTGTTTTTTCCTCTATCTCTTCAGGTTTCTGGTCTTCGCTCGGTCTTCGTCTGGTGGGAATGAATGATAGGGGTGGGTTGATTCCGACTATTTGGGTTTTCGCTTGTGCTTCATTTCCTGATGCTCAGATGGTTCACTGTCATGATCAACAACTTACTGTTTCGCTCTCAATCAATTCTCGAGTCCACTGGTACACTTTTGTTTATGCGAGCACTTCTACAGTGGTTCGTAGGTCTCTTTGGCAGTCTCTTCGAGATATGGTTAGTTTGGTTTCTTCTTCCTGGTTGGTTGTTGGGGATTTTAATGCGGTTTTGGGTGCTCATGAGGCTTTGGGTTCTCGTTCTCCTGCCCGTGGTTCTTGTGAGGATTTCAAGTCAATGATTGAGGATTGTGATTTGGTTGGCATTCGTTCTCAGGGCGCCCGATTCACTTGGGTTCGAGGTCGCAGTAACCGCACTAGAGTTGAGAGACGATTAGATAGAGTTTTGGTTTCAGATGGTTGCATTTCCTGTTGGCGGGAAATTTCATGTGTGGCTCTTCCCCGTATATGTTCAGATCACTGTCCGTTGTTGGTTCGGTTGTCAGATTTAGAGGTTTCTAGTCAAAGGCCGTTTCGGTTTCAGAGCATGTGGTTAGAGCATCCTGATTTTATAGCTATTGTTCGCAAGATTTGGAGCTCTCCTGTTATGGGTAGGCCTCCTCAAGTTGTTATCTACAAGCTGAGAAGATTGAAGAAGGCTCTCAAGTCTTGGAATTGGGAGGTTTTCGGGGATGCTTAACTCTGCCATTGCTGGGAAGTGTGCGGAGCTTCATTCTATTCAGGAGGATTTGTCTAACCAGGGTTTTTCAGATGATCTTTTTATGGCCGAGGCGAGTGTTCATTCTGAGCTAGATGTGTTGTTACGCAGACAGGAGTGCTTTCTTCGAGATCGGTCTAGAGTTAGGTGGCTTCGTGATGGGGATCGTAACACATCTTTCTTTCATGCCTCTATCAAACGTAGGCAATATCGTAACGCTATATCTACCCTTTCGATTAAGGGGGTTCTCTCGGAGGATCAGCTTACCATCAAGGATCATATCATTAGTTATTATTCTGACCTCTTTTGCTCTGATGTTTCTCGAGTTGGGAGAGATTTATCTATTGTAGATGATGTGGTTCCTTCCTTAGTAACTACCGTAGAGAATGCTTTCTTGACTAGCATTCCATCTGCTGAGGATATTCAAGATGCGGTCTTTGCTATGGATGCTGCTTCTGCCCCTGGGCCAGATGGGTTTTCTGGTAGATTTTATCAAAGATGTTGGGATGTTGTAGGTAGTGACGTGGTCCTTGCTGTTCAGGATTTTTTCATCACTGGAGTTATTTTCCCGGGTCTCAATTCCAGCTTCATTATTCTTCTTCCAAAGCTGAGGGAATCGATTTCGGTTGATCAGTTTCGACCAATTGTTCTTAGTAACTTTCTGTTTAAAATTTCTTTCGAAAATTTTGGCTGATCGTTTAGCTCGGGTTGCCGCCAGGATTATTTCTCCTCAACAGTTTGGATTCATTCGAGACCGGCATATCGAGGATTGTATTGCTTTGGCTTCTGACTGTGTGAATGTGTTGCAGAAGAAGTGCTATGGGGGTAACTTGGCCATGAAGATTGATATCCGAAAGGCTTTTGATACCTTGGATTGGTCTTTCCTTTGCAGAGTGCTTCAGGCTTTTGGGTTTTCTTCTGTTTTTGTGGATTGGATTGATGGTATTCTTCGTTCTTCTAGGCTTTCAGTTCTTTTGAATGGGGTCCCAGAAGGATATTTCTGTTGCTCTAGAGGGGTTCGTCAGGGAGATCCGCTCTCTCCTCTTTTGTTTGGTATTGCAGAGGACTTCCTTAGTAGATTATTGACGAAGTTGGTGGATTCTTCTCAGATTCTGCCGATTTCTTCCCCTAGGGGTTTTTTGGCTCCAACTCATTTGCTCTATGCAGATGATGTTTTGATCTTTTGCAGAGGCACTCAAAAGAATTTGAAGCATATCATGGGTGCTTTTGGGGATTATGGTGATATTTCAGGTCAGTTAGTTAACTGGGGTAAGTCTTCAATTTTTTTCGGATCTTCTATCTCCCCCTCTCGGATTGGTAGTTTGCACTCTCTGGTTGGTATGCAGATTGGGCAGCTTCCGTTTTCTTATTTAGGAGTCCCTTTATTTCGGGGTAAGCCTCGAAAAGCTGTGTTACGCCCTATTGCGGATAAGATCTTGTCTAAATTCGCTAAATGGAAGGGCAAGTCCCTCTCTCTGGCTGGTCGTGCTACTCTGATCAGGTCGGTCATCACTGGTTCCTTTGTGCACTCTTTCATGATTTACAAGTGGCCTTCTTCTTTACTGTCTCTGATTAACTGCAAGTTGAGAAACTTTTTGTGGACTGGTTCCTGTGAGGAGACTAAGTTGGTTTGGGTCGCTTGGTATCGTTGTTGTAGGCCTTACTCTCAGGGTGGTCTTGGTCTGAAAGATCTTAGGTTGCTGAATGACTCTTTGTTGCGGAAATTCACTTGGAAGTTTATGACTTCTGATAGTTTTGCTTTCACTTTTCTTCTGGAGAGGTATCTCAGGCATTTGCAGAAGCCTCGTGGAGGGTATGTCACCTCCTCGATTTGGTCTTCTCTTCGGATGAATTATAGTTCCCTTCTTAATGAGGGTATTTGGCTTATTGGAGAGAACTCTCAGAGGGACTTTTGGCGGGATAATTGGTTGGGGGTTCCCATTTTGGAGCTTTTAGGGATTCCAGATTATTTAGCTAATCCGCTCCGGGCGAAGGTCTCAGATTTTATTCATGAGGGTAAATGGGTGCTGGACGGTTGTTTCCGCGTGCGTTTCCCGGATCTGTGTTTTCGGATTGATCGGATTGCAATTTCTCCTGTTGTGGATTCTCTTGTTTGGGCTAATTCTCAGGATGGTCGTGTTTCTTGCAAGGCTGCTTATTCCCAGTTTCTCCGTGATATTCCTCAGGTTGTTTGGTGGAGGGATGTTTGGTCCCGTTTTATTCCCCCTTCTCGTTCAGCTTTGACCTGGCGTCTGATGTTGAACAGGCTTCCTACTGAGGATCGCCTTTGCAGGTCTGGGTTCCAGTTGGCTTCTCGTTGCAGTATTTGTGGGGTTAGTAGTGAATCTGCAGATCATCTTTTTCTTCACTGTCCCCTGGCGGTTGCTCTTTGGGAGGCAGTTTTCTCGACTTTCCAGCGACGTGTCTCTACCAATACTTGGCAATCCTTCTTCTTAAAGGCCATGTCGGTTTCCTTTAGTGAGCAGGTTAGGATTTTATGGAAAGTGGCTATCCATGCAGTGATATGGGGGGTGTGGACTGCCCGTAATCAGTGGATCTTTGAAGGGAAGTCAGTGGACTTTAGATCCGTCCTTTCTTTGGTTTGGCGTGCAGTTTCAGAGGCTAATCGCCTAGAGATTGGTTGTATGCGTAATTGTATGGACGACCTTTTGATTCTTCGTCGTTTTGGTCTTCAGGGTCGCCCTTCTAAAGCCCCAGTGATCAAGAGTGTGGTTTGGTCGCCTCCGGCCCCTGGTTGGATCAAAGTGAATACAGATGGCGCTGCCTTAGGCTCTCCGGGGGTTGGTGGTTGTGGTGGTATTTTTCGGAACTGTAGAGCCTTTGTGAAGGGTTGTTTTGCTATTCCTCTTGGTCAGGTTTTCGCGTTTGAGGCCGAGCTTCTAGCGGCCTCATTGGCCATTAATTTTGCTTGGAAGTATGAGTGGCATCGTATCTGGCTGGAGAGTGATTCTTCTTATGTGGTTCAGCTTCTTTCTTCTCGTTCTGAAATGGTTCCTTGGAGGGTTCGTCAGGCGTGGCAGCGCTGCATCTTCCAGATCTCGAATATGGATTTTCAGGTTTCCCATATTTTCAGGGAGGGGAATCAGGTTGCAGATACGCTTTCTAAGCATGCTTTAGAGCTTCAGGCTGATTCTTGGTGGTTCTTTGCCCCGCCGTTCTGTTCTTCTTTAGTTGGCAATGACTGCATGGGCCAGGAGTCTTTTCGTTTTTCTTGATGTTTTCTTTTTCTTTTTTGGTGTGGCCTGCATGCCTCTTTTTGTTTGGGGTTGTTTTCCCTTTGGGTCTTTGTGCTTTATTGCTTTTTGTCACTTTTTTCTTTTCTTTTATCTTTTATATATATAGATACTGTCTAGGGGTTTTTCAGCATATGATCGTTTGTGATGCTTTTTCCCTTTAGATCAGTCCAATTTTTATTAAAAAAAAAAAAAAAAAATGTATGTGCTCTTTAATTCATTTATGAGTGGTGGTTGCAACAACCACTCTATCACTTGATGCACAATAAACTTAATGAACTTGTATGCAATTAAGACCATTGATGCATGTGCCTCTTATGCCATCTATGTTTTAGAGATTACTAACTTGTGAATCTTTACTAACACCCTTGAGTAAATTGTTAGGATTATGCTCAATAGCAAGAGTGTAATATTGTAATTAACAATCTTTTTCATATTAATAAAGTGATTTCTGGTTTAACAAATCGTATAGCATTTATAGTTTAATATTATAATTGTCAAAGTAAATAATCATAAGGTCTAAAAACTATGAGAAAAGAAGAATTGTTCGTACATCTGGATATGTATGTGGTAGACACAATTCTTTAGTTAGTCTTGAATAATGTTCACAACTTAAGTTAAAGGTGTAGGGAAAAATACCGTAGTACACGCAGCGGAAGCGAGACTAAAAAATAGATTTAGTAACTTTTAAAATTTTTCCTTTTTATGAACCTTAAACCCTTTAATCAATTAAACATATATATTATCTAACAAAAGAAGAATATCTTTTGTCGCGTGATCCGATTGACTTACGTCGATGGTAATCCGCAAGATCTTCAATCCTAGCACGAACGTGGATCACCTAGGAGCGTGGTCTCCCTTTTCTTTGAATTGCAAACCTGTGAATGGACAAACAAACTTTTCTTTTCTTTGTTAGTCACAAAAACAATCAAAAGAAGACTAAAATTATTCCGGTCACTTTTGAGTTCTCAATCTAATGATCGAAACTCTCGTGAACCTAAATCGATGTTGTACACACAAGCTTATTAATGAACAAGCAAATAGTGTACCATCAAAGAATAATTTATTCACTCTTTTATGTTTTAGTAGAATAAAAATAATGCTCTCTATGAATTAAGAAGAAGAAGAAAAATTGTCTCTCAAGCACAAAGCATTAGGTGGCCGAATTCTATACATATGTATATAGGTGGCCTAAATTTTCTTCCTCTTTCCTATTAGGGTTGCCAAATTCTACACTAAAAGGGACAAGGGTTGCCGCAATACACAAGCCAAAAAGAGTTTGTGTTGCACCCTAATTTCCATCTAGTTTAAGACTTCAAACCCTAATACATTACATAGATATTTTATTCTTTTATTTGACTAAATAAAAAGACTTCTTATTTGATTAAATAAATAAAATTAATTATTTATTTCTTTATCAAACAAGTCTTTTACTTTTACTCTAGGAAATATATTTCCTGATCAGAAAAGATTTGTTTCTTAATTAAACAATTAATTAATAAATTAATTAAAACAATGAAACAAAATAATATATTAGGTTAAAAACCACCTTGCCGCCCCACTTAAAATAAATGGGCCAAATATTATTTTCTTATTTCATTTAATCCATTGGACTTTAAATAAAAAGCCCACATGTGAACCAGACCCATTCTTACTAAAAGAAACAAGCCCACATGCCTTTCATTAATATATGAGCAGCCCATTACATAAATAATGTGCAAATTATATTCTTAATATATTAAATGCAATTCTAGATGGACCCTTAAATTGGTCCGGTAGAATATATCAAGTGATCCATGCAAGTCCGTGTGGATTGGGGATCTTGGCGGGCTATCTAAATTTAAGCTTCAATAGACATAACCTAATCACAATCAACAAATGATTCACTTAGGTCTAATCCATTAATTTTAACTCATTCCACTAAAGAGCTAAAATTGAACTCTTAAATAAAGACAGAAAAGGAAGATGCTCCTCATTCATACCCTAGACAATCATATTGGAGATAGTGTATCCTCGTGATTAATATCAGTAATCGCCAAGAGTTCATAGACCGCCTATAACTCTCCAAGTTACCATATTTACTCATATGACAACGTTTTGAACTTGGATATTTTGACTTGTCCAGAAGCCATGTTTTCAATAGACACTATCGAAAACTCAACGTTGAGATTTAATATCCAATTACCTCAAAACATCCATATGATGATATTATACTCTCATTTAATAAATGGAGCCACGATGTCCATATCTATAAATGAAGTCCTCTATCGATTAACAAATGAATATCACCAAACTATCGAGGATAGACTATGCGATATAATCGTACTCATTGATAACTCAAATGATATCACTTGCAACCATAAGTCCATCATTTATCTCAGGATTAAGATAGACTCTCCGATTGCCCTGATAATGAAAAGACTATTATCTATTGACGGTTCTAGATAAAGCTTTTCATTGTGATCCAGTTCAATGCACCCAGTGCACTAGATCCTTTTGCTCGAAGACACTCCGATGATTTTAGACTCATCATATCTCATTTGATCCCACTCAAATGCTAGCAAAAGAATTCTACAACTTTAACAAGATAAAGGTGCTTAACCTTTAACTTAAGTTGTGAACAATATTCAAGACTAACTAAACAATTGTGTCTACCACATACATATCCAGATGCACGAACAATTCTTCTTTTCTCATAGTCTTTAGACCTTATGATTATTTACTTTGACAATTATAATATTAAACTATAAATGCTATACGATTTGTTAAACTAGAAATCACTTTATTAATATGAAAAAGATTGTTAATTACAATATTACACTCTTGCTATTGAGCATAAACCTAACAATCTCCCACTTGCACTATAGCAAATGTGTCATATCTCTCAAGCCCATGTTCTCTAGATGCCCATCGAAACTCTTCTGAGGTAGAGCCTTTGTGAAGGGATCCGCCAGATTTTCTGCTGACGCGATTTTGGTAATCGTCACGTCACCTCTTTAAACAATCTCCCTTAAAAGATGATACTTTCTTTCAATGTGTTTACCTCTCTTGTGACTTCTTGGTTCTTTCGAATTAGCCACTGCTCCACTGTTGTCACAGTAGATAGTGATCTGCTTATTCGCACTAGGAACCACTTCCAAATCAATCAAGAATTGGCGGAGCCAAACAGCCTCTTTGGCAGCCTCGCATGCAGCAACATGTAAGGATTCCCGTTGTTTTTAATTGGCTTATTTCGTGATCAAACCATATGTGGGGATCATGTAAGGGTAGCTTAGGAATGTGTTCAAAGCTTAAGGCCCTTGCAAGTGTTAAGCACTCCAAAGGTATATGTTTAGTGCTTATTTTCTATGAAGAGATTTAGTGCACACACTCACTTAGCATACTTGCATTTGTGTGCATTCTCTTCACATGTCACTTAACACACTTGCACTTCTTTGTTATATGTTGTTGTGTGTGTATGTGTCTTGTAATTCGTTTCCCGTTGTTGTTCGGAAACGTCCGCGCATGCACCGTGTGTGCTTGTTTTTAGCGCGAAGATCGCCGTTGGAGAAGCCGTTGGCTTTTCCCTTGGTTTCACCAAGATTGGTGAAACGGCGGTTTGGATCGGCGGCCTGGCCGCCGAATGAAACCGCCGTTTCATACCTGATTGATTTTAACTCTCGGGTTTATTCGGCGGTTTGATCGGCGGTCACGAAACCGTCGAATTAAACCGCTGTTGTTCCCCTGTTGTGTCAGGTTCAATTCGACGGTTGGATCGGCGGTCGGTGGCCGCCGAATGAAACCGCCGAAGTTCCCCTGTTTCTCTCGGGACTAATTCGGCGGTCACATTCTGCGACCTGGCCGCCGAATGAAACCACCGATCGGTAAGTTTCAAGGGCAATCTCGTCTTTTCACTTAGCCATTTATTGGCCTCTATAAATAAATCATTTTCTCTTGTTCTGATTATCACTCTTATTCATCAAGAACCCTACTTTCAAAAGAGAGAAAAAGCAAACAAGATTGTCTTTTTAAACACTCAAATCAATTCCAAATTGCATCATATTTCGTATTCTATCTTCTATACTCATATAGGATAGATCCATGCATGGTCTTGAATCATCACATCACTCTTGGTATGTTCTTCATTAACTTCATCTAATTTTAGTGTTGTTCATATTTGGAAATCTCTTTTTATTACTTGTATGTTTTTGATCATATATTAAATACAAGTTAGAGATTGATTTGTGATGAAAATGATTGGGTGTTATTTTATGATAGCTAATTAGGTTTTGTTCATCTTGATTTAGCTGAGCTTTATGACATGTCATTTAGCTCATAATATCTAGGATTGATTTAATTGAATATTCATCATCTTAGATAAGCATATAGGGTTCCCTTGCTCTATGTTGCATTTTGGATATTTCATTATATTCACTTAGGGTTGTAATCTCTTCATTGAGATTTAAGTCTTGTGTGTAGCTTCCGGGATTAGGTTGCTTAGATCGCAAGCAAATTGGACTAGGTCCACTTATACTGGGATTAGGTAGGTGTGTGATTACTTCTGGGATTAGGTTGTAATCGTTTACACATTTAGTGGATTCGAGGTTCGAGTGTGGCTTACTTACTAGCCCGTGGTTTTTCCCGTGAGGGTTTCCACGTAAAAATCAAGTGTTAATTTAATTTCCGCACCATATTACACTTGCTTGTTTATTTTATCTTGAGGGTAATTTCGTAATTTTGACTAACACGAAAAATTAGGTAAAAAGCGTAAAATCTATTCACCCCCCTTCTAGATAGTTTTATACACACCTTGCAATAATTAGTTTCACAACATACTCAGCTTCCATGGTGGAATCAGCAATACAAGATTGCTTGATACTCCTCCATATAACTGCTCCTCCTCCAATAGTAAACACAGCCCCTGATGTGGATTTTCTGGAGTCAGAATCTGATTGGAAATCAGAATCTGTATCCCCAACAGGAATCAAATCCCCTCCAGAGTATACAAGCATATTATCTCTCGTTCTCTTGAGATACTTGAAAATATGCTTGACTGCCGTCCAATGATCAGGACCAGGTTTCGATTGAAACCTGCTAACTATGCCAACAGCAAAACAAATATCTGGTCTAGTACAAAGCATTGCATACATGATACTTCCAACTGCCGAGGCATATGGAACTCTACTCATGAATTGCTCTTCATGCTCATTCTTAGGAACTTGTTCCTTAGAAAGCTTGATTCCATGTCTGAAAGGTAACATACCTTTCTTGGAATCCTGCATGGAAAACCTAGACAAGATCTTGTCTATGTATGAAGCTTGGGATAATGCAATCGTTCTATTCTTTCTATCCCTTATTACTTGGATACCTAGAATAAAACTTGCTTCTCCTAAGTCCTTCATATCAAATTGTTTTGCTAACCATTCTTTTACTGATGTCAATACACCTACATCGTTTCCAATGAGTAGTATATCATCAACATAAAGAATCAGGAAAACCAACTTGTCGCCCTTAATCCTTTTGTATACACAAGGTTCGTCAGGATTCTGAATAAATCCAAAACCTTTGACAGCTTGATCAAACCTTATGTTCCAGGATCTGGATGCTTGCTTTAATCCATATATGGATTTCTGCAACTTGCATACCTTTTCCATTTGGCCCTTTTCAATGAATCCCTCTGGTTGCATCATGTAGATGCTTTCGTCAAGACTTCCATTAAGGAAAGCTGTCTTGACGTCCATTTGCCAAATCTCTAGATCTAAAGATGCTGCAATGGATAAGAGTATCCTAATGGATTTAAGCATGGCCACAGGAGAGAAGGTTTCCTCGTAATCGATACCTTCTTTCTGTGTATACCCTTTAGCTAGCAATCTAGCTTTAAAGGTTTCCACCTTTCCATCCATACCTCTTTTCCTCTTGTATACCCACTTGCACCCAATGGGTTTTATCCCTTTAGGCAAGTCTACAAGGGACCAGACTTTGTTATCGAACATAGATTCAATCTCAGATTGCATTGCCTTTTGCCAATGGCGACTATCAACATCCTCCATAGCTTCCTTGTACGTATAAGGATCATCGTCATCCGGGAGATTCTCCACTGATTCTCCCAGACCGATGTATCTTTCAGGTTGTGTTCTAACCCTCCCACTACGACGAGGAATGGTAGGTTGTTGATCTTGTGTTGGATCGGAACTTACAATTGGGTTAGGTTGTGTAACCTCTCGTGGAATTGTATCTCCTAACATCTCATTCAGGACAATTCTACTTCTAGGCACAAAATCATTCATATAGTCCTTTTCCAGAAATTTAGCATTTGTCGAAACAAATACTTTAAGATCTGAAGGACTATAGAAATAATATCCTTTAGTTTCTTTTGGATACCCTACAAATATACATGTTTCCGAACGGGACTCCATCTTTTCTGTCTTTCCTTTTAACACATACATAGGACAACCAAATATCCTTAAGTGTTGTAAACTAGGCTTGCGCCCAGTCCACAACTCATGCGGTGTTTTAGGAACAGACTTAGATGGTACATAGTTTAGAATGTATATAGCAGTTTGTAAACCATATCCCCAAAAAGAAATAGGAAGTGTTGAATAACTCAACATAGACCTAACCATATCCAAAAGAGTTCTATTTCTCCTTTCTGCTACCCCATTTTGTTGAGGTGTACCTGGTGCAGAAAACTGAGAAACTATCCCATTATCAATAAGATATTGCTGAAACTCACCAGATAGATATTCTCCACCACGATCAGATCTCAAGATTTTTATGTGTTTCTCAAGCTGATTTTCCACTTCAGCTTTGAATGCTTTGAACATGTCAAAAGCATCTGACTTATGTCTCATAAGATACACATAACCAAATCTCGAGTAATCATCCGTGAAGGTGATGAAGTACTCATATCCACCTCTAGCTTGAATGCTCATAGGTCCACATACATCAGTGTGTATCAATCCTAAACATTCAGTGGCTCTTGCACCTTTGGCAGAGAACGTCCTTTTGGTCATTTTACCTTCCAAACAAGATTCACAAGTTGGTAGATCATCAACCTTGAAGTCACTCATGTTAGGATTATGCTCAATAGCAAGAGTGTAATAGTGTTTTTGACAATCTATTCATATTAATAATGTGATTTCTGGTTTACTAAATCTTATAGCATTTATAGTTTAATTATTATAATTGTCAAAAGTAAATAATCATAAGGTCAAAAGACTATGAGAAGAGAAGAATTGTTCGTACATCTGGATATGTATGAGGTAGACACAATTCTTTAGTTAGTCTTGAATAATGTTCACAACTTAAGTTAAAGGTTGGACACCTTTATCTTGTTAAAGTTGTAGATTCTTTTACTGGCATTTGAGTGGGATCAAATGTGTTATGATGAGTCTAAAATCATCAAAGTGGCTTTGAGTAAAAGATCTAGTGCACTAGGTGCATTGAACTGGATCACAATGAAATACTTTATCTAGAACCGTCAGTAGATAAAAGTCTTTTTATTATCAGGACAATCGGAGAGTCTATCTTAATCCTGAGATAAATGATGGACTTATGGTTGCAAGTGTTATCATTTGAGTTATCAATGAGTACGATTATATAGCATAGTCTATCCTCGATAGTTTGGTGGTATTCATTTGTTAATCGATAGAGGACTTCATTTATAGATATGGACATCGTGGCTCCATTTATTAAATGAGAGTAGAATATCATCATATGGATGTTTTGAGGTATTGGATATTAAATCTTAACGTTAAGTTTTCAATAGTGTCTATTGAAACATGGCTTCTGGACAAGTCAAAATATCCAAGTTCAAAATGTGGTCATATGAGGAAATATGGTAACTTGAAGAGCTATAGGCGGTCTATGAGCTCTTGGCGATTACTGATATTCTTCACGAGGATACACCATCTCCTATAAGATTGTCTAGGGTATGAATGAGAATCATTTACTTATTCCATCTTTATTTGAGAGTGCAATTTTAGTTCTTTAGTGGAATGAACTAAAATTAATAGATTGAACCTAAGTGAATCATTTGTTGATTGTGATTGGATTATGTCTATTGGAGCTTAAATTTAGATAGGCCCACCAAGATCCCCAATCCACACGGACTTGCATGGATCACTTGATATATTCTACCGGACCAATTTATGGGTCCATCTAGAATTGTATTTAATATATTAAGAATATAATTTGCACATTATTTATTTAATGGGCTGATCAATTATATTAATATATTAATGAAAGGCATGTGGGCTTGTTTCTTTTAGTAAGAATGGGTTTGGTTCACATGTGGGCCATTTATTAAGGTCCAATGGATTTAATAAAATAGAAAAACAATATATAGATATATTAATATATATGGCACATGGCCGAGATATATATATGATATTATATTGTTTTATTTTTATTATTTGATTAAATGGAAATTAATTAATTGATTAATTAATTATTTAATTAAAAATCAAAATCTTTTTCTGACTAGGAAATATGTTTCTTAGTAGTATACTATTGTGGTAGTATAAATAAAATAAAAGACTTTATTTGGTAAGTAGATAAATAAGGGATTTATTTATCTAGTCAAATAAGGAAGTCTTTTATATAGTCACAAAACACTAAAGAGTTGGATTAGGGTTTGTATATAATATATATGCATGCGGCAGAATATATATTAGATATACACTATAAATATTAGATATACACTATAATATATATATAAAGTATATGGCCGCATTGATAGATATATATATATATATGCTTTATAGAAATAAATAAATATATATATAATATAAGTGGTATTCGGTGCACAATATATATATAAGTAAAGTGCAGTTTTTGAGATATATAAATTAGGCATAGGCGCAAAAATAGATCATACAGTGGGCGGCGCAAAAATATATATTATAGTGAGCGGCCACTAAAGATATATATATATATTCTTTGTATATTTTCAAGAACCCTAGGTCTTTGGCTTGAGAGTTTTTTCTTTTGCTTGAGAACAATAGAATCCAACTCTTAGACTAGTGTGAGAATTCGGCCAAGAGGAAAAGAGAGAAAAGTTTGTTATTATTTCGATAGTGCACTAGTAACTTTTATATCAAAAGGTTTTGTGCACAATTTCGAATAAGGTTCACGCGAGTTTTGATCTAACGATTGTGAATTCAAAAGTGACCGGAACATTCTTTGTAGCCTCTTGGAATTTGTTGTGACTAACGAAAAAGAAAAAGTTTTGTTAATCCATCATCAGGTACACAATTCAAAGAGAAGGGAGACCACACTCCTAGGTGATTCACGTTCGTGATTGGATTGGAAGATCTTACGGATTACCATCGACGCAATGTCAATCGGATCACGCGACAAAGGTATGATATCTTTAGTATTATATGTTAATTAATTAGAGGGTTAAGGTTCAAATTATGGAAAAATTTTAAACTATACTAAACTCGTTTTTAGTCTCGCTTCCGCTATGTTGACTGTATTTTTCCCTACAATTGGTATCAGAGCCTTGGTTGAACCCTTTTAATTAATTAACGTATATATACGTGGATCTATTTCTTTTTGTTGTGATTATGCATGTTTAGAAAGAGATGGCACTCTAGGTATTCGCATATATAATTACATGTGATGTATGGATTTATATATGTTTTATGTGGATTGTTGTTGCTCGATTTTGGTCCTAGATTTTCAATGTAATTTTTTGTTTCGGAATTGTAACAAGAAGGGTGGTCTATTATCGCCATAATTCCTTCTTGGTAGTTGCTAGGTTTTTATTTTATTTTTTTAAAATATAGGTGCAGTATTTTTTTTTAACTGCTGCAGTTTTTTATTTAATTTTTTGTGTGCAGTTTTTATTTTGTAAAAAATACTGCAGTGAATAAAAAAAAAAAATTTAATACTGCTGTATTTTATTATTTTATACTGCTATAATGTATTCGGGTATTGAAGATTCAAAGACACGAAGAAAAACGAAGCAACCGGAACCGAGAACGAGCACCGTGCGCACCCTAGGAGTGGATTGGGCTGCGCATGGCAAGCCCAAATCTTGGTGGGCTGCGCACGGCAGCCTTGTGTGGCCTTATGGGCTGCGCATGGCAGCCCCTTTGTGGGGTTGTGGGCTGTGCATGCCCATGGGAGGAGGCCGAGGGATGAGCGTATGGTTGATGGCCACCTGAAGATCTTGTATTCCTAACAATTGTAATTTACTTGCTTTTCTAGGATGGACCAAAATTGTTGCTATTTATTTTTTGCATAAATATTACAATATTTGTTATTGTATGATAACATGACATATAGAATAGGAGTGCCACTCATATATCTCTTTTGGTATGAACATGCATTGAATGATTTAGGTATCTAAAATTGGCATCTAGATAACTTGGTAAATCATTCTATAGGATTTAATCACACGCCTTAAATAATTGAGTGGGAGAAGGTGTTTTGTAACACCTATGGCCTCCAAGGTTAGTTGAGCTTTATTATTTATTGGTAATCCCCCCAAGGGGCGTCCATGAATGGAATTTAGCAACATACTTCCTTACAAGGATAGACTAGACAATGGACTCAAACGAGATCTACTCCCCAAGGAGGGATTTTCATGAGAGAAAGTTGAGGGTCGATATCTTGGTAACACACTCAATGTAATTTTATTGATATCCTCCCAAGAGTTCTTGTCAGTAAAATTGCAAGGCTAAAATTGAAAACGCTGGTTGTTATGTTAACAATTAGGTGGGACCTAGTCTAACTAGTAAATGGTGCGAACTCCCAAAGGAGGCGTAACATTTATGGGTGTTGGATCATCGTTGAATTTTTATGATTGAGTTATTTATTTAAATCAAGATAAATATTCGAAAGTGCTTTATCATGATTATTTACTCATATAATTTTGTTATACTCATAAATCATGACCCCATCCCTAATGAACATCTTAAAAGATAATAATTTAACCGGAGATAATTATGACACATGGAAAAGAAAATTGGGTTGTTGCTGCAAGCTGAAAAACATAAGTTTATTCTGTCTGCTCCTAAACCACCTGCTCCTACTTATGAATCTCAGATTCATATGGTTGGTAAAGTTGCTACTGTTAAGGCCCATCAGAAGGTCAAGGAATAACAGAAGAAAAAGCAACTTGGGCCTACCAAGTAGGAGACTACGAAAGTAACCAAGATCAAAAGGAAGTGCTTCTTTTGTGATGAAAAGAGACATTGGAAAAGTAATTGCCCAAAGTCTCAGAATAAGAAGGAACAAGGTAATGTGAATTATCTTGAAACATGTTTACTCGCAGAATCTACAGATTCTTGGTTCTTAGACTCAGTAGCCAATAATCATGTTTGTTATTCCTTATGGGGGTTTCAAGAAAGGAGAAGACCGAATAAGAATGAAATCAACTTGCGTTTAAGCAACGGAGCGTTGGTGTCTACTAGTGCAGTGGGAGATATTAGAGTTAATCTAGATTCTAGTAGGCATTTAGATTTGATAGACATTTATTATGTACCTCAATTCAAGAGAAATTTAATTTCAGTTTCTTGTTTAAATAAATTTGAATATTCGGTTACTTTTAATAATTTTTTTTATTATTAGTAAGGATGACAAATTTGTTTACAAAGGTACATTGGAAAATGGTCTTTTCTATTTACATAGAAATATCTCTCACTTGTTAGACACAGAATTAACGCAACCTAACCATAAAAGAGTAAAATTATCATAAGATGAAACCTACCTATGCCATTTGTGCGTAGGTCATATTAACCTTAATAGGATTAAAAGATTGGTTAGTGATGGACCTTTAAGTGACTTAAAGGTTGATGATCTACCAACTTGTGAATCCTGTTTGGAAGGTAAAATGACCAAAAGGTCGTTCAGGACCAAAGGCACAAGAGCCACTGAATGTTTAGGATTAATGCATACTGATGTATGTGGTCCTATGAAGCATTCAAGTTAGAGGTGGATATGAGTACTTCATCACTTTCACAGATGATTATTCGAGATTTGGTTATGTGTATCTCATGCGACATAAGTCAGATGCTTTTGACATGTTCAAAGCATTCAAAGCTGAAGTAGAAAATCAGCTTGAGAAACACATAAAAATCTTGAGATCTGATCGTGGTGGAGAATATCTATCTGGTGAGTTTCAGCAATATCTTATTGATAATGGGATAGTTTTCAGTTTTCTGCACCAGATACACCTCAACAGAATGGGGTAGCAGAAAGGAGAAATAGAACTCTTTTAGACATGGTTAGGTCTATGTTGAGTTATTCAACACTTCCTATTTCTTTTTGAGGATATGCTTTACAAACTGCTATATACATTCTAAACGATGTACCATCTAAGTCCGTTCCTCAAACACCGCATGAGTTGTAGACTGGGCGCAAGCCTAGTTTACAACACTTAAGGATATTTGGTTGTCCTACGCATGTGTTAAAAGGAAAGACAGAAAAGATGAAGTCCCGTTCAGAAACATGTATATTTGTAGGGTATCTAAAAGAAACTAAAGGATATTATTTCTATAGTCCTTCAGATCTTAAAGTATTTGTTTTGACAAATGCTAAATTTCTGGAAAATGACTATATGAATGATTTTGTGCCAAGAAGTAGAATTGTCTTGAATGAGATGTCAGGAGATACAATTCCACGAGAGGTTACACAACCTAACCCAATTGTAAGTTCCGATCCAACACAAAATCAACAACCTACCATTCCTCGTCGTAGTGGAAGGGTTAGAACACAACTCGAAAGATACATCGGTCTGGGAGAATCAGTGGAGAATCTCCCGGACGACGATGATCCCTACACGTATAAGGAAGCAATGAAGGATGTTGATAGTCGCCATTGGCAAAAGGCAATGCAATCTAAGATTGAATCCATGTTCGATAACAAAGTCTGGTCCCTTGTAGACTTGCCTAAGAGGATAAAACCCATTGGGTGCAAGTGGGTATACAAGAGGAAAAGAGGTATGGATGGAAAGGTGGAAACCTTTAAAGCTAGATTGGTAGCTAAAGGGTATACACAGAAAGAAGGTATCGATTACGAGGAAACCTTCTCTCCTGTGGCCATGCTTAAATCCATTAGGATACTCTTATCCATTGCAGCATCTTTAGATCTAGAGATTTGGCAAATGGACGTCAAGACAGCTTTCCTTAATGGAAGTCTTGATGAAAGCATCTACATTATGCAACCAGAAGGATTCATTGAAAAGGGCCAAATGGAATAGGTATGCAAGTTGCAGAAATCCATATATGGATTAAAGCAAGCATCCAGATCCTGGAACATAAGGTTCGATCAAGCTGTCAAAGGTTTTGGATTTATTCAGAATCCTGACGAACCTTATGTATACAAAAGGATTAAGGGTGACAAGTTGGTTTTCCTGATTCTTTATGTTGATGATATACTACTCATTGGAAACAATGTAGGTGTATTGACATTAGTAAAAGAATGGTTAGCAAAACAATTTGATATGAAAGACTTAGGAGAAGCAAGTTTTATTCTAGGTATCCAAGTAATAAGGGATAGAAAGAATAAAACGATTGCATTATCCCAAGCTTCATACATAGACAAGATCTTGTCTAGGTTTTCCATGCAGGATTCCAAGAAAGGTATGTTACCTTTCAGACATGGAATCAAACTTTCTAAGGAACAAGTTCCTAAGAATGAGCATGAAGAGCAATTCATGAGTAGAATTCCACATGCCTCGGCAGTTGGAAGTCTCATGTATGCAATGCTCTGCACTAGACCAGATATTTGTTTTGCTGTTGGCATAGTTAGCAGGTTTCAATCGAAACCTAGTTCTGATCACTGAACGGCAGTCAATCATATTTTCAAGTATCTGAAGAGAACGAGAGATAATATGCTTGTATACTCTGGAGGGGATTTGATTCTCGTTGGGTATATAGATTTTGATTTCCAATCAGATTCTGACTCTAGAAAATCCACATCAGGATCTGTGTTTACTGTTGGAGGAGGAGCAGTCATATGGAGGAGTATCAAGCAATCATGTATTGTTGATTCCACCATGGAAGTTGAGTATGTTGCTGCATGCGAGGCTGTTTGGCTCCGCCAATTCTTGATTGACTTGGAAGTGGTTCCCAGTGCGAATAAGCAGAACACTATCTACTGTGACAACAGTGGAGTAGTGGCTAATTCGAAAGAACCAAGAAGTCGTAAGAGAGGAAAACACATTGAAAAGAAGTATCATCTTTTAAGGGAAATTGTATATAGGGGTACATGGGAATGAGAGATATGACACATTTGCTATAGCGCAAGTGGGAGATTGTTAGGATTATGCTCAATAGCAAGAGTGTAATAGTGTTTTTGACAATCTATTCATATTAATAATGTGATTTCTGGTTTACCAAATCTTATAGCATTTATAGTTTAATTATTATAATTGTCAAAAGTAAATAATCATAAGGTCAAAAGACTATGAGAAAAGAAGAATTGTTCGTACATCTGGATATGTATGAGGTAGACACAATTCTTTAGTTAGTCTTGAATAATGTTCACAACTTAAGTTAAAGGTTGGGCACCTTTATCTTGTTAAAGTTGTAGATTCTTTTACTGGCATTTGAGTGGGATCAAATGTGTTATGATGAGTCTAAAATCATCAAAGTGGCTTTGAGTAAAAGATCTAGTGCACTAGGTGCATTGAACTGGATCACAATGAAATACTTTATCTAGAACCGTCAGTAGATAAAAGTCTTTTCATTATCAGGACAATCGGAGAGTCAATCTTAATCCTGAGATAAATGATGGACTTATGGTTGCAAGTGTTATCATTTGAGTTATCAATGAGTACGATTATATAGCATAGTCTATCCTCGATAGTTTGGTGGTATTCATTTGTTAATCGATAAAGGACTTCATTTATAGATATGGACATCGTGGCTCCATTTATTAAATGAGTGTAGAATATCATCATATGGATGTTTTGAGGTATTGGATATTAAATCTTAACGTTAAGTTTTCAATAGTGTCTATTGAAACATGGCTTCTGGACAAGTCAAAATATCCAAGTTCAAAATGTGGTCATATGAGGAAATATGGTAACTTGAAGAGCTATAGGCGGTCTATGAGCTCTTGGCGATTACTGATATTCTTCACGAGGATACACCATCTCCTATAAGATTGTCTAGGGTATGAATGAGAATCATTTACTTATTCCATCTTTATTTAAGAGTGCAATTTTAGTTCTTTAGTGGAATGAACTAAAATTAATAGATTGAACCTAAGTGAATCATTTGTTGATTGTGATTGGGTTATATCTATTGGAGCTTAAATTTAGATAGGCCCGCCAAGATCCCTAATCCACACGGACTTGCATGGATCACTTGATATATTCTACATGACCAATTTATGGGTCCATCTAGAATTGTATTTAATATATTAAGAATATAATTTGCACATTATTTATTTAATGGGCTGATCAATTATATTAATATATTAATGAAAGGCATGTGGGCTTGTTTCTTTTAGTAAGAATGGGTCTGGTTCACATGTTAGCCTTTTATTAAGGTCCAATGGATTTAATAAAATAGAAAAACAATATATAGATATATTAATATATATGGCACATGGCCGAGATATATATATGATATTATATTGTTTTATTTTTATTATTTGATTAAATGGAAATTAATTAATTGATTAATTAATTATTTAATTAAAAATCAAAATCTTTTTCTGACTAGGAAATATGTTTCTTAGTAGTATACTATTGTGGTAGTATAAATAAAATAAAAGACTTTATTTGGTAAATAGATAAATAAGGGATTTATTTATCTAGTCAAATAAGGAAGTCTTTTATATAGTCACAAAACACTAAAGAGTTGGATTAGGGTTTGTATATAATATATATGCATGCGGCAGAATATATATTAGATATACACTATAAATATTAGATATACACTATAATATATATATAAAGTATATGGCCGCATTGATAGATATATATATATATATATGCTTTATAGAAATAAATAAATATATATATAATATAAGTGGTATTCGGTGCACAATATATATATAAGTAAAGTGCAGTTTTTGAGATATATAAATTAGGCATAGGCGCAAAAATAGATCATACAGTGGGCGGTGCAAAAATATATATTATAGTGAGCAGCCACTAAAGATATATATATATATTCTTTGTATATTTTCAAGAACCCTAGGTCTTTGGCTTGAGAGTTTTTTCTTTTGCTTGAGAACAATAGAATCCAACTCTTAGACTAGTGTGAGAATTCGGCCAAGAGGAAAAGAGAGAAAAGTTTGTTATTATTTCGATAGTGCACTAGTAACTTTTATATCAAAAGGTTTTGTGCACAATTTCGAATAAGGTTCACGCGAGTTTCGATCTAACGATTGTGAATTCAAAAGTGACCGGAACATTCTTTGTAGCCTCTTGGAATTTGTTGTGACTAACGAAAAAGAAAAAGTTTTGTTAATCCATCCTCAGGTACACAATTCAAAGAGAAAGGTGATGAGAATAAGGGGGCCACATCAAGAGATCCATTGCACATTCCGGTTGGGCCAATAACAAGGGCAAGGGCTAAGAGATTCAAGGAAGCACTAAATGGCCTGATTCAAGACACTTGGACTGATTCCGAATTATTAAAGTCCAAGATGAGCCCACATGAAGACCAAGGCTTAATTAACATTATCAAGGCAATTGATTGGGCTGAATAAGAGTGATTTGGGCGTGTGGCAGAAAGCTTGGGCGTGAAGCACAAGCTATGGCGTGTGGAGGAGATTCAATTTGCAATGAATAATGAATTGATTTATTTCCAAATATTAAGGGCTGATTTGTTTCCAAATTTAGCCTTCCAATTAGGGAGCAAGTCAATTAGTTGCTTGTTTTAGTTTATTTTCTTTCCCGTTTGTAAGGCATTAATTGCCAAATATTTATTTCCTTTTTAAGTTTTAGGGTTTCAGTATTTAAGGGTCCTTTTGATGTATTTTTCGGCAGACTTGAATTTGAATGAAAATTGAGAGAGTTTTCTCTATTGTTCTTTGAAAACTGATTGGAACTTATCAGAATTCTCTGTGGCGTTCCTCCTTGACTTATCAATCGAGTATTCCATCCTTGATTGTGGCGTCTTCCTTCATACCAAGGTTCACATCTCATTATAGGTGTTGGGTCGCGGTTTCCATCCGAACCAAAGGTTAGAACGATCCTAGGCATCAATCTTGATACAATCGACGAGGTTCGTATCAAAAGGAGACCACGCTCGTAGGTGATTCACGTTCGTGATTGGATTAGAAGATCTTGCGGATTACCATCGACGCAATGTCAATTGGATCACGCGACAAAGGTATGATATCTTTAGTATTATATGTTAATTAATTAGAGGGTTAAGGTTCAAATTATGGAAAAATTTTAAACTATACTAAACTCGTTTTTAGTCTCGCTTCTGCTGCGTTGACTGTATTTTTCCCTACAACTCAAAGGTCCGTCACATACCAATCTTTTAATCCTATTAAGGTTAATATGACCTAAGCGTAAATGCCAAAGGTAGGTTTCATCTGTTGGATAATTTTACTCTTTTATGATTAGGTTCCGTTAATTCTGTGTCTAACGAGTGAGAGATATTTCTATGCAAAAAGTATAGACCGTTTTCCAATGTACCTTGGCAAATAATTTTGTCATTCTTACTAATAATAAAAACTTTATTAAAAGTAACCGAATATCCAAATTTATTCAAACAAGAAACTGAAATTAAATTCCTCTTGAATGGAGGTCCATAATAAACGTCTATCAAATCTAAATGCCTTCTAGAATCCAAACAAACTCTAATATCTCCCACTGCACTTGCAGACACTAACGTTCCGTTGCCCAAGCGTAAATTGATTTCATTCTTACTCAGCTTTCTCCTTTCTTGGAACCCCTGCAAGGAATAACAAACATGATTAGTGGCTCCTGAGTCTATGATCTAAGAATCTGTAGAATCAGCCAAAAAACATGTTTCAAGATAATTCACATTACCTTCTTCCTTCTTATTTTGGGACTTTGGGCAATTTCTCTTCCAATGTCCCTTTTCACCACAAAGGAAGCATTTCCCTTTGATCTTGGTTACTTTCTTGGTCTCCTTCTTGATAGGCCCAAGTTGCTTTTTCTTCTGTTGTTTCTTGACCTTTTGACGGGCCTTAACAGTAGCAACTTTACCAACCATATGAATCTCTTGACCTTTGCCTTTCACAAGGATCTTTTCAGCACTTTGAACATCTTGCATCAGGCCTTGTAAGGTGTATTCCTTTTTGTTCAAAGTGTAGTCCAATTTGAACTGATCAAAGGAATCTGACAATGAATTGACAACCATATCAATTTTTGTCTCACCATCTATCTCAGCGCCATGCAGTTCAGCAATGTTGAGATGTGCTATGACTTTCATCATGTGATCTTTCACAGCCTGTCCAGGTTTCATTCTAAGATTCATAAAAACAGTCACTGCCTCTCTCTTAGTCGTCCTGGACTTCATAGCAAACATCTCCTCTAGAGACATCATTATATCAGCAGCGGACTAAATTCCTTCATGCTGCTGTTGCAACACGTCGGAGATAGTGGCCATAATATAACATTTGGCCATATCATTTGAAGTCTTCCACTGCTCATACTCATCTCTATACATTATGCTAGATTCATTATTAGGAGCAGGTGGTTTAGGAGTAGTTAGAACAAACTTATGTTTTTCACTTTGCAGCAACAACCAAATTTTCCTTTTCCATATGACATAATTATGTCCAGTTAAAGTGTTATCTTTCAGGATGTTCATAAGTGATGGGGTCATGGTTTCTGAATAAAACAAAACATATATAAGTAAATAATCATGATAAAGCAATTTTAAATATTTATCTTGAATTAAATAAATAACTCAATCATAAAATTCAACGGTGATCCAACACCCATAAATGTTACGCCTCCTTTGGGAGTTCGCACCATTTACTAGTTAGACTAGGTCCCACCTAATTGTTAACATAACAACCAGCGTTTTCAATTTTAGCCTTGTAATTTTACTGACAAGAACTCTTGGAAGGATATCAATAAAATTACATTGAGTGTGTTACCAAGATATCAACCCTCAATTTTCTCTCACGAAAATCCCTCCTTGGGGAGTAGATCTCGTTTGAGTCCATTGTCTAGTCTATCCTTGTAAGGAAGTATATTGCTAAATTCCATTCATGGACACCCCTTGGGGGGATTACCAATAAATAATAAAGCTCAACTAACCTTGTAGGCCATAGGTGTTACAAAAACACCTTCTCCCACTCAATTATTTAAGGCGTGTGATTAAATCCCAAAGAATGATTTACCAAGTTATCTAGATGCCAATTTAGATACCTAAATCACTCAATGCATGTTCATACCAAAAGAGATATATGAGTGGCACTCCTATTCTATATGTCATGTTATCATACAATAACAAATATTGTAATATTTAAGCATAAATTAAATAGCAACAATTTTGGCCCATCCTAGAAAAACAAGTAAATTACAATTGTTTAGGAATACAAGATCTTCAAGTGGCCCATCAACCATACGCTCATCCTTCGGCCTTCTCCCATGGGCGTGCACAGCCCACAACCCCACAAAGGGGCTGCCATGCGCAGCCCATAAGGCCACACAAGGCTGCCATGCGCAGCCCACCTTGTAATGGGCTTGCCATGCGCAGCCCAATCAACTCCTAGGGTGCGCACGGTGCTCGTTCTCGGTTCCGGTTGCTTCGTTTTTCTTCGTGTCTTCAAATCTTCAACACCCAAATACATTACAGCAGTATAAAATAATAAATACTGCAGTATTAATTTTTTTTTTTTTTTATTCACTGCAGTACTTTTACACATAAAAACTGCACTAAAAATTAAAAAAAAAAAAAAAAAAAAAAAAAAAAAAAACTGCAGCCAGTAATCTTAAAAAAAAATACTGCACCTTTTTAAAAAAAATAAAATAAAACCTATCAACTACCAAGAAGGAATTATGGCGATAATAGACCACACTTCTTGTTACAATTCCATAACAAAAATACATTGAAAATCTAGGACCAAAATCGAGCAATAACAATCCACATAAAACATATATAAATCCATACATCACATGTAATTATATATGCGAATACCTAGAGTGCCATCTCTTTCTAAACATGCATAATCACAATAAAAAGAAATCGATCCACGTATATATACGTTAATTAATTAAAAGGGTTCAACCTAGGCTTTGATACCAATTGTAGGGAAAAATACCGTAGTACACGCAGCGGAAGCGAGACTAAAAAATAGATTTAGTAACTTTTAAAATTTTTCCTTTTTATGAACCTTAAACCCTTTAATCAATTAAACATATATATTATCTAACAAAAGAAGAATACCTTTTGTCGTGTGATCCGATTGACTTACGTCGATGGTAATCCGCAAGATCTTCAATCCTAGCACGAATGTGGATCACCTAGGAGCGTGGTCTCCCTTTTCTTTGAATTGCAAACCTGTGAATGGATAAACAAACTTTTCTTTTCTTTGTTAGTCACAAAAACAATCAAAAGAAGACTAAAATTATTCCGGTCACTTTTGAGTTCTCAACTAATGATCGAAACTCGCGTGAACCTAAATCAATGTTGTACACACAAGCTTATTAATGAACAAGCAAATAGTGTACCATCAAAGAATAATTTATTCACTCTTTTATGTTTTAGTAGAATAAAAATAATGCTCTCTATGAATTAAGAAGAAGAAGCAAAATTGTCTCTCAAGCACAAAGCATTGGGTGGCCGAATTCTATACATATGAATATATAGGTGGCCTAAATTTTCTTCCTCTTTCCTATTAGGGTTGTCGAATTCTACACTAAAAGGGACTAGGGTTGCCGCAATACACAAGCCAAAAAGAGTTTGTGTTGCACCCTAATTTCCATCTAGTTTAAGACTTCAAACCCTAATACATTACATAGATATTTTATTCTTTTATTTGACTAAATAAAAAGACTTCTTATTTGATTAAATAAATAAAATTAATTATTTATTTCCTTATCAAACAAGTCTTTTACTTTTACTCTAGGAAATATATTTCCTGATCAGCAAAGATTTGTTTCTTAATTAAACAATTAATTAATAAATTAATTAATTCTTATTTAATTAAAACAATGAAACAAAGTAATATATTAGGTTAAAAACCACCTTGCCGCCCCACTTAAAATAAATGGGCCAAATATTATTTTCTTATTTCATTTAATCCATTGGACTTTAAATAAAAAGCCCACATGTGAACCAGACCCATTCTTACTAAAAGAAACAAGCCCACATGCCTTTCATTAATATATGAGCAGCCCATTACATAAATAATGTGCAAATTATATTCTTAATATATTAAATGCAATTCTAGATGGACCCTTAAATTGGTCCGGTAGAATATATCAAGTGATCCATGCAAGTCCGTGTGGATTGGGGATCTTGGCGGGCTATCTAAATTTAAACTTCAATAGACATAACCTAATCACAATCAACAAATGATTCACTTAGGTCCGATCCATTAATTTTAACTCATTCCACTAAAGAGCTAAAATTGAACTCTTAAATAAAGACAGAAAAGGAAGATGCTCATCATTCATACCCTAGACAATCATATTGGAGATAGTGTATCCTCGTGATTAATATCAGTAATCGCCAAGAGTTCATAGACCGCCTATAACTCTCCAAGTTACCATATTTACTCATATGACCACGTTTTGAACTTGGATATTTTGACTTGTCCAGAAGCCATATTTTCAATAGACACTATCGAAAACTCAACGTTGAGATTTAATATCCAATTACCTCAAAACATCCATATGATGATATTATACTCTCATTTAATAAATGGAGCCACGATGTCCATATCTATAAATGAAGTCCTCTATCGATTAACAAATGAATATCACCAAACTATCGAGGATAGACTATGCGATATAATCGTACTCATTGATAACTCAAATGATATCACTTGCAACCATAAGTCCATCATTTATCTCAGGATTAAGATAGACTCTCCGATTGTCCTGATAATGAAAAGACTATTATCTATTGACGGTTCTAGATAAAGCTTTTCATTGTGATCCAGTTCATTGCACCCAGTGCACTAGATCCTTTTGCTCGAAGACACTCCGATGATTTTAGACTCATCATATCTCATTTGATCCCACTCAAATGCTAGCAAAAGAATTCTACAACTTTAACAAGATAAATGTGCTCAACCTTTAACTTAAGTTGTGAACAATATTCAAGACTAACTAAAGAATTGTGTCTACCACATACATATCCAGATGTACGAACAATTCTTCTTTTCTCATAGTCTTTAGACCTTATGATTATTTACTTTGACAATTATAATATTAAACTATAAATGCTATACGATTTGTTAAACCAGAAATCACTTTATTAATATGAAAAAGATTGTTAATTATAATATTACACTCTTGCTATTGAGCATAATCCTAACAAAAGGTTAGGCACATTTATCTTGTTAAAGTTGTAGAATTCTTTTGCTAGCATTTGAGTGGGATCAAATGAGATATGATGAGTCTAAAATCATCGAAGTGTCTTCGAGCAAAAGAATCTAGTGCACTGGTTGCATTGAACTGGATCACAATGAAAAGCTTTATCTAGAACCGTCAATAGATAGTAGTCTTTTCATTATCAGGACAATCGGAGAGTCTATCTTAATCCTGAGATAAATGATGGACTTATGGTTGCAAGTGATATCATTTGAGTTATCAATGAGTACGATTATATAGCATAGTCTATCCTCGATAGTTTGGTGATATTCATTTGTTAATCGATAGAGGACTTCATTTATAGATATGGACATTGTGGCTCCATTTATTAAATGAGAGTATAATATCATCGTATGGATGTTTTGAGGTAATTGGATATTAAATCTCAACGTTGAGTTTTCGATAGTGTCTATTGAAAACATGGCTTCTGGACAAGTCAAAATATCCAAGTTCAAAACGTGGTCATATGAGTAAATATGGTAACTTGGAGAGCTATAGGCGGTCTATGAACTCTTGGCGATTACTGATATTAATCACGAGGATACACTATCTCCAACATGATTGTCTAGGGTATGAATGAGGAACATCTTCTTATTCTATCTTTATTTAAGAGTTCAATTTTAGCTCTTTAGTGGAATGCGTTAAAATTAATGGATCGGACCTAAGTGAATTATTTGTTGATTGTGATTAGGTTATGTCTATTGAAGCTTAAATTTAGATAGCCTGCCAAGATCCCCAATCCACACGGACTTGCATGGATCACTTTATATATTCTACCGGACCAATTTATGGGTCCATTTAGAATTGCATTTAATATATTAAGAATATAATTTGCACATTATTTATTTAATGGGCTGCACAGTTGTATTAATATATTAATGAAAGACATGTGGGCTTGTTTTTTTTAGTAAGAATGGGTCGGGCTTGTTTCTTTTAGTAAGAATGGGTCTGGTTCACATGTGGGCTTTTTATTTAAAGTCCAATAGATTAAATGAAATAAGAAAATAATATATGGCCCATTTATTTTAAGTGGGGCGGCAAAGGTGAATAAATTAACCTAATATATTATTTTGTTTCATTATTTAATTAAATAAGAATTAATTAATTTATTAATTAATTGTTTAATTAAGAAACAAATCTTTTTCTGATAAGGAAATATATTTCCTAAAGCTATACTATTGGTAGTAGTATACTAAAAATAAAAGACTTGTTTGATAATAAAATAAATAATTATTTTTATTTATTTAATCAAATAAGAAGTCTTTTAATTTAGTCAATAAAAAGAATAAAATATCTATGAGTTGGATTAGGTTTTGAAGTCTATTCTTTGATGGAAATTAGGGTGCAACACAAGCCTATTTTGGCATGTGATTTGCGGCAACCCTAGTTGTTTTAAGAGAAGGATTTTAGGCAACCCTAAAAGAAAAGAGGAAAGAAATTCGGCCACCTATATAATACTTGTTATAGGGTTCGGCCACCTTAGAGTTTAAAAAGATACAATTTTCTTCTTCTTCTCAATTCATAGAAAGTATTTTTATTCTACTAAAAACATAAAAGAGTGAATAGATTATTCTTTGATGGTACACTAATTGCTTGTTCATCAATAAGCTTGTGTGTACAACATCGATTTAGGTTCACGCGAGTTTCGATCATTAGATTGAGAACTCAAAAGTGACCGGAATAATCGTAGTCTTCTTTTGATTGTTTTGTGACTAACAAAAGAAAAGAAAAGTTTGTTTGTCCATTTTCAGGTTTGCAATTAAAAGAAAAGGAAGACCACGCTCCTAGGTGATTCACGTTCGTGCTAGGATTGAAGATCTTGCGGATTACCATCGACGTAAGTCAATCAGATCACGCAACAAAAGGTATTCTTCTTTTGTTGATCATATGTATGTTTAATTAATTAAAGGGTTAAGGTTCATAAAAAGAAAAAAATTTTAAAACTACTAAATCTATTTTTAGTCTCCCTTCCGCTGCGTGTACTACGGTATTTTTCCCTACATAAATCTCCTTTAATTACTCTTATAATCTTAGATGGTGATTAAGGTTGAGGATTTAATGCCTTATAGTTTCACATGAATAGATGCATGTTAGGATCTTTGTGTTTGAGCTTAATGAGATTAATTAGCTAATAGGTTGTTACTTTATTTAATCTACCCCCTAGCAATCTTTTAATATAGAAATTAAACCCAATAGTTGTAATTGTTTTCTTAATCAATTCCAATCTTAGCATAGTTAATGTGTTGATCATCTTATTCAATTGAATTGGCATTAGTTAGAGTTAACTTTAGTGTTATCAACATCTATTCTAATTAAGTGTAAATTGTTAATCCTCCGTGGGAACGATAACCCTTACTCTGAACATTACACTCATTTAACGACTTGTACGATTGCAAAGAGTAAAGGACTCACGCGTCACTTTAGTAGGACCGAGGTAGGATAGAGTAATTAGTAGTGATATTTTAGAACTGGTCCGGACGCGTCAATGAGCTCTTGCGATTATTGATATTATTCATGAGGATACACTATCTCCAATAAGATTATCTAGGGTATGAATGAGAATCATTTGCTTATTCTATCTTTATTTAAGAGTTCAATTTTAGTTCTTTAGTGGAATGAATTAAAATTAATAGATCGAACCTAAGTGAATCATTTGTTGATTGTGATTGGGTTATGTATGTTGAAGCTTAAATTTAGATAGCCCGCCAAGATCTTCAATCCACACGAACTTGCATGGATCACTTGATATATTCTACCGGACGAATTTATGGGTCCATCTAGAATTGTATTAAGGCATGTGGACCTGTTTCTTTTAGTAAGAATGGGTCTGGTTCACATGTGGGCTTTTTTAAGGTCCAATGGATTTAATAAAATAGAAAAATAATATTTAGCCTATATATTTGTATATGGGCGGCAAGGCTAATATATTAGTCTAATATATTATTTTATTTTATTATTTGATTAAATGGAAATTAATTAATTTATTAGTTAATTATTTAATTAAGAATCAAAGTCTTTTTCTGACTAGGAAATATGTTTCTTAGTGTTATACTATTGTTGGTAGTATAATGAGAATCAAAGACCTTATTTGATAAGAAAATAAATAGAAAGATTTTATTTATCTAATCAAATTAGGCAGTTTTTGATATAGTCACAAATACACTAAAGAGTTGGATTAGGGTTTGGAAATCAAAAGATTGATAGGAGTCATTGGTGGAAACACAAATCCTCATCAAGTGTGGATTTCGACCACCACTTAGTTTTCCTATTAGAGATTTCGGCCAACCCTAAATAAATTAGGGCAAGAATTTCGGCCACTATATAATACATAGTGTGGAATTCGGCCACACCCTAAGGTTTTGCTTGAGAGTTATTTTTCTTTAGGTTGAAAAATAGAATCCATCTCTTAGACTAGTGTGAGAATTCGGCCAAGAGGAAAAAGAGAGAAGAGAATGTTTTATTTTTATAGTGCACTAGTAGCTTTTACATCAAAAGGCTTTGTGCACAACTTCGAATTAGGTTCACGCGAATTTCGATCAAAAGATTGAGAATTCAAAAGTGGCCGGAACGTTCTTTATTATCTCTTGGAAGTTTTTGTGACTAACGAAAAAGAAAAGTTTTTTGTTATCCATCCTTAGGTACACAATTCAAAGAAAGGGAGACCACGCTCCTAGTTGATTCACGTTCGTGATTGGATTGGAAGCTCTTGCGGATTACCATTGACGCAACATCAATCGGATCACGCGACAAAGGTATAATACTTTTGTTATATGTTAATTAAGCAAGGGTTAAGGTTTATCTTTAAAAGGAATTTTTTTTTAAATATACTAAACCTATTTTAGTCTCGCTTCCGTTGCATGCACGTGTTTTTCCCTACATAGTATACAGGTTTCTAGATCCCGTTATCCAAACGAACCAACACTGAGCTCATTGCTACTTCCGTAAGAGACAAGTATAAATACAACATCTCTTTGGTTCGGGGCGTTGAGAGGATTGGTGCTCTTCCTAAGTACTCATTTAATTTATCGAATGCTCGTTCGCACTCTTCATTCCACTCGAGCCTTTTTCCCTTCTTTATTGCTTTGAAGAATGGTGTGCACTTGTATGTGGACTTGGAAATGAATCGATTGAGCGACACGAGGCATCCAGTCAATCTTTGTACTTCCTTTAGTGTTCTTGGTGAGACCATATCCACAAAGGCTTGTATTTTCTCTGGGTTCACTTTGATTCCTCGCTAATGAACTTGGAAGCTAAGCAACCTTCCAAACGGCACTCTGAACACACATTTACTTAGGTTAAGCTTCATCATATACTTCCTTAATACGTCGAAGGTCTCCCTTAAATCCGTAACATGCCTTCCTACTGTGACGCTCTTAGTCAGCATGTTGTCCACATAAACCTCCATATTTCTCTAGATTTGCCGAGCAAATATCCTGTTCACTAGCCTCTAATAAGTTGCTCCAACGTTCTTAAGACCGAACGAAATTACTGTGTAGCAATATAGCCCTTGGTCGGTAGTAAATGTTGTTTTCTCTTCATCCAGCTTGTTCATCCGGATCTTTGCTGTACCCGAAATAAGCGTCTATAAAGCTGAGTAACTCATACCCTGCAGTGACATCTACCAATTGGTCAATCCTCGGGAGAGGGAAGCTGTCCTTCCGACACGCCTTATTTAAATCTGTGAAGTCCACACACATTCTCCATTGTTTGTTCTTTTTCTTTACCAATACCACATTGGCTACCCACTAAGGGTACTTCACTTCCTTGATTGACCCCGCGACAAGTAACTTCCTTACTTCTTCTTTGATTGATGCACTCCTCTCCGGATTAAACAGTCTCCTTTTTTGGATCATTGTTCTGGATTCTTGATTGCCAGACAAGTAATGAGATATCACCTTCATATCTATTCTAGGCATATCTTCATGACTCTAAGCAAACACATCCCTATATTCATTCAACAAGTCTATTAGGTTGGCTTTGATGCTCTTGTGCAAACTTGCACCTATTTTGACCGTTTTGGTTAACTCTTCCCTGATCAGGATCACGGCTTCTGTCGGTTCATCTTTTTAGGCTTCATATTCTTCCTTTAGGTCAAATTTGAATCCTTAAGGTATTTCTTCTCAGTTCTCTGACTCATCCGTGTGTTAGACATCCGGTTGAATCACACATACCTGGTGATCGCGGCTATCTCTTTCTTCTTTTTCTTTTTCTTTGTAGACTGATAGGTTTGCCCTTCACGCTATCTCTTGTGATCCTTTAATCACACCCATACTGAACTACGCTGGGAACTTCATCATGAGAGCATAGGTGGCAGTGACTGCTTTAGTTTTTTTCAGAAATGGTCGGCCAAGTAAGGCATTGTAAGGCCAATTCTCTGTATCCTCCACAACAAAGTCAAGGAGCACTGTTTTCTAGCAAGGCACCTCACCAATCTTCACTGGTAACTTCACGGTCCCTAAAGATCTCACTTTTACTCCCCTGAATCCCCGAAACGAGGTATGGAAAGGTTGCGGGTCTCTTCTATCTAATCTCAGTTGATCATAGACTTCTGCATTTAGAATATTCTTCGAGCTTCCATTGTCAATCAACACTCGGTGTACCTCCCTGTACTCGATTCAGGCGCTTACAACCAACGCATCGTTAGGTTTGACATCTACTCCATACAAGTCAACTTCTGTGAATATTATCGGGTCCCAACCTTCCTTAATTCTCTTCGGATCGGGTTCCACAGAATTTACGTCAAGGTCTCTTCTTGCCTTCATGGCTTCCCAAATCTTCCTTGTCCTTTTTCTGTTGCTATTTCCTATTGAAGGTCCACTAAAGATGGTGTTTATCGCTCCCTCTTCCTGGACCTTCTTTGGGCTTAGCTTTCTCCCTCGACTTTCTTCTTACCGACTATCTCGACAGGTTTGATTGTCTGTCTCCTTTAGTACAATATCGTTCAAGTGTCCTTCTCAGATAAGGGTCTCAATGTGATCCCTAAGCTGATAGCACTTGGAGGTTTCATGCCTATTTTCTTTGTGGAATCGACAATAATTGGTGGTACCTATGCGGGCAAATTGAGATTGCCTAGAAGGCTTTTTTGACAATCTCTTTTCCTCCAGGATTGCGAGGACGTCTTCCTGTTTTTTCTTCAAGGGGGTATAGTTTGTATACTTCTCTAGAACCTATCCCGGGTTTGGTCGATTTTTGAAGAGTTCTACGGGCCTTCCCGAGTCTTGCCCTTCTGTTTTTCCCATTATTTTAGAGGCTTGCCCCAGTATCCTTTGCTTTGGGCTGTTCGGGGCGATCCCCCATGTACAAAACTTCCTCCTGTCGCAATCTCTTCTTCCTCGGCTAATGCATACCCTCCTGCCATGTCCATCATGTCGGCATATTTGGTCAAGTGAGCTTTCCTCAGGTCAAAGGATAGCTGCCATTTTGCAAGTTGTTGATGAAGGTTGTGATAATTGCTTCATCATTTGTGCTTCCTATTTCTGACACCTCATGGCCAAATCTACCTAGATATTTCTTGAGTGACTCATCTTTCCCCTGTTTAAGTTGGGAGAGATGCGCCACCGACTTCTTTCTGTGCACATTCCTGAGGAATTGCCTTGAGAACACCTTACTTAGCTCGCCAAAGCTTCCTATACTTGCTGCACACAGTCTGCCGAACCACCTGAAGCCCAAGTCCTCAAGTGTTTAAGTGAAATTGAGGCATAACAAAGCGTCATTCTGAGTATACTAGGCCATGGCACTCTTATATCATCTAACATGCTCCTTCGGATCAGTGTCCTTTCTGAATTACTCAACATTTGGCATCCTGAATCTATCCAGGAATGGCGTACGAATGATGCCATTGGTGAAAGGACTATCTGATTCATCATCTGAGAGTTCATTGTTCCCACAACGCAGGATTAACGTGTCCATTTGCCGCCTATTATTTTGAACTTCGTGAGTCAGGCTTTTTATAAGTATGTCTCGTTAGCCATCTGGTTCTCCATTAGAATCAAACTTTTGGTGAATTGTTAGGCTTTGTCCTTGACCGTCTACATTTTGTTCTCGAGTTTCTCAACCAAAGCTATTCAACTGGACTGTTCCCCGCTGGCGCCTTCGGTGATGATGTTGGTCACTATCTTCAGATGATAACGAGCGATTCCTTCGAATTGTTTTCTCATATATGATAACCAAATGTTTTCTAGGTTTTGTTTAGGTCATTACTATGAGCACTAAACATCTTCCCACCAAGATGCCTAACCGATTAAGGAAATGGGGTCAATGTGGGATTGGTTGGTTACAAATAAAGGTTTAGACTAGTGTGGTTGATATACCCTCCACTAGTCTAGCCTATTCACTAAGTTCTTTAACTAATCAAGGGTGTCAATCCAAGATTAGTTTCACAACTATTTATCCCACACAAGAGTATGATCTGCTAGTGATATACAAAGCAAATCATATAATATGTAGAATCTAAATAAAAACTGAATAGAAAACATATAAAGATTCAATTACAAATAGCTTAAGCAATTACCCACAACCACAAGTTCTTCACATTTATCCCCTAGATTAGGGGTTTAGTTACACATAGTTACAATCAAATAAAAAGAAGTGATAGATATGGAAATCACCCTTAAGTCTCCTTCTTTAGTGCTTGCTCCATCTTTTCCTTAGATTGCTCCTTGTCCAAAGAGTGGTGGAAGAGGGATGTGTCTTGATAGATGGTGTCTAATTGTGAGTGATAAAGGTATTGAAATGTAGAGAATGGGAAGAGAGGAATGATTTAGGTGAGGAAATCTAGTTGTTTGTTGAGAGATTGGAGAGGAGAAATGGTAGGATTAGGAATGGTGGAAGAAGGAATTTCTTGCTTGAACAAGTGTATTTTCAAAGGAGAAAATGTGATGTATTTATAGGTTGGACAGCTAGGGTACGAAATAGGCATGAAAGGATAAGAATACCCCTCTCGAATGGCTGACATTCCAACGTTGGAATTCCTACGCTGGAAGTTCTACGCTGTCACCTTTTGTCCTTCTATGTAGCCATGGCAACATCTTTGTCATCATTGTGTTGCTATGGCGACAATGTCCAATGTTGGAATTCTAACGTTTCGCCATTTATCCTTTAATGTCGCCATGGCGACAACACCTGATTGCAAACTTCTTGAATAAAATCTTCTGTCGCCATGGCGACCTCGAGACGACATTGTGGCGATATATATTGATCAAATGGCGAAAACGCCCTGTTTCACATCTTTATGCTCCTTTTTGCACCAAGTTCCTCCTCTTCACGCCCTGTTTCACATCTTTATGCTCCTTTTTGCACCAAGTTCCTCCTCTTCTTCACAAATGCCCTTGAGGCCTAAATAAACCTGCAATGCTCAATTTAACACTATTAAATACGGGGAAACGCCCTAGAACCAAGCATAAAGAGATGGGAATAAAGGCCAAAATCATACCAAATTTGGCTTAATCAAATACCCCCAAACCTATCTTTTGCTAGTCCTCAAGTAAAACAATCACAAAACAACCCCAAAGATATGCATCAAGACATTTCAAAGGTTTTCAATAAAGCTCTAACTTATCTAAGCAAGGTTTTACTTCTCATGATCAATATGCGAAACCAGTATGGAGAGATTAAAGCAATGATGCACAAGTGAGGATTTAAACATGTAGGAGAATGTTAAGTAAAGATTAAGAGCATGCCACTCTGGATATGATTGTACGCAATTTGACCTTACACTTAAAGTGCCAATGCTTCAAAGCAAATGTGCTATTCGATTTAGAACGTAATTCGTCTCGATATCTAATACTCATCTGATTCTCTCTTTTCTTCTCTAAGATTCCTAGGTTTCACTCAAAATACATATGCAATATGAATTCATGTCATGGATATCTAATTGATTGCACATGATGACATTTAAAACGCTATTTCTGAAAAGTAAGTCTCATGAATGGAATTTGCAAGCCATGAATTAGAAAGAATATGCATCAACCAAGTTTCACAAAGTGGACACTCCTAAAGATCATGAAAGTCTTTCTTTTGGTTGTAACGGGGCCTTAGGTGATGGTGAAACAAAGAATGGGATAATGGATAACAAGGAACCCAATGATTACACTAAGGCATACATTCTAATTCTGAGTTCCGAATGCTTCACATATATTGTTCACACTTTTAGGCGTCCAGGCTTACAATTTCAATTTTCTTGTGCATTCTACTCTAGTTTTTCCTTTGAGTAGCTCATTCCACTTTTCCTTTCCTCTCTAGGCCAATTATGCCTAATTCATGGTTCTCTTTTCCTCATCTTTCTTTTATTTTCTTCGCCAATCTTTTTTTTTTTTTTTCACTTCTTTTTCTTTGCTTTTCATTTTCTTTTCAAGTTTTCTTGCTTTGCATGACTCTTTGCACACATTTACATGCCTAGGTACACGCCTCTACATTTTCAAGTATAAGATCTTACATTGATTTCCTAAGCCTTAGTAAATCATTTGGTCAAGGTAAGTTAGTCATGTAGGCTATAAGGTTCATGTAGATGCGGTTCATGAATGAAAAGCTTAAGACGTGTTTGCTTCAAAGGGGCTTCGGAGCACACACATTAGAGGCTTGGCTTCAAAGGGACTTTAGCTATTTCTAACTCTAGGGGCTCTAAGTGAGTCATGGTTAGAGTTACAATTATTGGTCTTTGGCTATTTCTCATTCTAGGGGCTTTAGGTGAGTTATGGTTGGAGATACAATCACTCTTTCCACATTCATTGCACCTAACATTACCATTTACATTATCATGTTAATATTGGGACTCAATTTAGCATCGGTTTGTAGAATGTGCTCATAAATGTGTAGGGAAAAATACCGTAGTACACACAGCGGAAGCGAGACTAAAAATAGATTTAGTATGTTTTAAAATTTTTCCTTTTTATGAACCTTAACCCTTTAATTAATTAACTATACATATCAAGTAATAAAAGTAGAATACATTTTGTCGCGTGATCTGATTGACTTACGTCGATGGTAATCCGCAAGATCTTCAATCCTAGCACGAACGTGAATCACCTAGGAGCGTGGTCTCCCTTTTCTTTGAATTGCAAACCTGAGAATGGACAAACAAACTTTTCTTTTTCTTTTGTTAGTCACAAAACAATCAAAAGAATACAAAGATTATTCCGATCACTTTTGAGTTCTCAATCTAATGATCGAAACTCGCGTGAACCTAATTCGATGTTGTACACACAAGCTTATTGATGAACAAGCAATTAGTGTACCATCAAAAGAATAATCTCTTCTCACTTTTATGTCTTGGTAGAATAATCAAACACTTTCTTTGAGTTGAGAAGAAGAAGAAAAATTGATTCAGTGAACCAGAGAGGTGGCCGAACCCTATAGCAAGAATTATATAGGGTGGCCGAATTTTGCTTCCTCTTTCCTTTAGGGTTGCCGAAATCCACCTATGATTCAATTAGGGTTGCCGCAAATTCCCCTACAAAAAAGGATTTGTGTTGCACCCTAATACACATCAACTTTAGACTTCTAACCCTAATACAACTCATAAGTATTTTTATTCTTTTATTGACTATAATAAAAAGACTTCTTATTTGATCAAAAATATTATTTTATTTTATTGTTTGATTAAATAGACTTCTTAATTATTTATTTAATTTTAGTATACATATAGTATACCTCTAGGAAACATATTTTCTAATCAGAAAAAGATTTTATTTCTTAATTAAATAATTAATTAATAAATTAATTAATTCTCATTTAATCAAACAATAAAATAAAATAATATTTTTGACTATATACATAGCCTTGCCGCCCCACATAGAATATAAGGGCCCAATATTATTTCCTTATTTTATTTAATCCATTGAACATTAATTAAAAGCCCACATGTGAACCAGACTCATTCTTACTAAAAGAAACAAGCCCACATGCCTTTCATTAATATATTAATATAATTGATCAGCCCATTAAATAAATAATGTGCAAATTATATTCTTAATATATTAAATGCAATTCTAGATGGACCCATAAATTGGTCCGGTAGAATATATCAAGTGATCCATGCAAGTCCATGTGGATTGGGGATCTTGGCGGGCTGTCTAAATTTAAGCTTCAATAGACATAACCTAATCACAATCAACAAATGATTCACTTAGGCCCGATCCATTAATTTTAACTCATTCCACTAAAGAGCTAAAATTGAACTCTTAAATAAAGATAGAATAAGAAGATGTTCCTCATTCATACCCTAGACAATCATATTGGAGATAGTGTATCCTCGTGATTAATATCAGTAATCGCCAAGAGTTCATAGACCGCCTATAACTCTCCAAGTTACCATATTTATACATATGACCACGTTTTGAACTTAGATATTTTGACTTGTCCAGAAGCCATGTTTTCAATAGTCACTATCGAAAACTCAACGTTGAGATTTAATATCCAATTACCTCAAAACATCCATATGATGATATTATACTCTCATTTAATAAATGGAGCCACGATGTCCATATCTATAAATGAAGTCCTCTATCGATTAACAAATGAATATTACCAAACTATCGAGGATAGATTATGCTATATAATCGTATTCATTGATAACTCAAATGATACCACTTGCAACCATAAGTCCATCATTTATCTCAGGATTAAGATAGACTCTCCGATTGTCCTGATAATGAAAAGACTATTATCTATTGACAGTTCTAGATAAAGCTTTTCATTGTGATCCAGTTCAATGCACCCAGTGCACTAGATTCTTTTACTCGAAGAACCTCAGATGATTTCAGACTTATCATAACTCTTTTGATCCCACTCAAATGCTAGCAAAAGAATTCTACAACTTTAACAAGATAAAGGTGCCCAACCTTTAACTTAAGTTGTGAACATTATTCAAGACTAACTAAAGAATTGTGTCTTCCTCATACATATCCAGATGTACGAACAATTCTTCTTTTCTCATAGTTTTTAGACCTTATGATTATTTACTTTGACAATTATAATATTAAACTATAAATGCTATAAGATTTGTTAAACCAGAAATCACTTTATTAATATGAAAAAGATTGTCAATTACAATATTACACTCTTACTATTGAGCATAATCCTAACAATCTCCCACTTGCACTATAGCAAATGTGTCATATCTCTCATGCCCATGTTCTCTAGATGCCCATCGAAACTCTTCTGAGGTAGAGCCTTTGTGAAGGGATCCGCTAGATTTTCTGCTGACGCGATTTTGGTAATCGTCACGTCACCTTTTTGAACAATCTCCCTTAAAAGATGATACTTTCTTTCAATGTGTTTTCCTCTCTTGTGACTTCTTGGTTCTTTCGAATTAGCCACTGCTCCACTGTTGTCACAGTAGATAGTGATCTGCTTATTCGCACTAGGAACCACTTCCAAGTCAATCAAGAATTGGCGGAGCCAAACAGCCTCTTTGGCAGCCTCGCATGCAGCAACATACTCAGCTTCCATGGTGGAATCAGCAATACAAGATTGCTTGATACTCCTCCATATGACTGCTCCTCCTCCAATAGTAAACACAGCCCCTGATGTGGATTTTCTAGAGTCAGAATCTGATTGGAAATCAGAATCTGTATACCCAACGGGAATCAAATCCCCTCCAGAGTATACAAGCATATTATCTCTCGTTCTCTTGAGATACTTGAAAATATGCTTGACTGCCGTCTAGTGATCAGGACCAGGTTTCGATTGAAACCTGCTAACTATGCCAACAACAAAACAAATATCTGGTCTAGTACAGAGCATTGTATACATGAGACTTCCAACTTCTGAGGCATATGGAACTTTACTCATGAATTGCTCTTCATGCTCATTCTTAGGAACTTGTTCCTTAGAAAGCTTGATTCCATGTCTGAAAGGTAACATACCTTTCTTGGAATCCTGCATGGAAAACCTAGACAAGATCTTGTCTATGTATGAAGCTTGGGATAATGCAATCGTTCTATTCTTTCTATCCCTTATTACTTGGATACCTAGAATAAAACTTGCTTCTCCTAAGTCCTTCATATCAAATTGTTTTGCTAACCATTCTTTTACTGATGTCAATACACCTACATCGTTTCCAATGAGTAGTATATCATCAACATAAAGAATCAGGAAAACCAACTTGTCGCCCTTAATCCTTTTGTATACACAAGGTTCGTCAGGATTCTGAATAAATCCAAAACCTTTGACAGCTTGATCAAACCTTATGTTCCAGGATCTGGATGCTTGCTTTAATCCATATATGGATTTCTGCAACTTGCATACCTTTTCCATTTGGCCCTTTTCAATGAATCCCTCTGGTTGCATCATGTAGATGCTTTCGTCAAGACTTCCATTAAGGAAAGCTGTCTTGACGTCCATTTGCCAAATCTCTAGATCTAAAGATGCTGCAATGGATAAGAGTATCCTAATGGATTTAAGCATGGCCACAGGAGAGAAGGTTTCCTCGTAATCAATACCTTCTTTTTGTGTATACCCTTTAGCTACCAATCTAGCTTTAAAGGTTTCCACTTTTCCATCCATACCTCTTTTCCTCTCGTATACCCACTTGCACCCAATGGGTTTTATCCCTTTAGGCAAGTCTACAAGGGACCAGATTTTGTTATCAAACATAGATTCAATCTCAGATTGCATTGCCTTTTGCCATAAAAATAATATCCATAAAAATAATTACAAACAAAAAATAAAATACTATTTTTTTTTTCTAAATTGATCTCCGCCATCCGATGAACATATCCAATGAAAAAAAAATAAAAATAAAGGTCTGGATCGATAGATCTCCATCAATCTAGATTCTCCATATGGAGATCAAATCAATGGAAATTGCCTCGATTGATGGAGATCCGGCAACAGGGGACGCTCGCCTCCCTTTACTAGCGACATGGGAGGCAAGTCTCTCATTGGAGATCTAAACTGGTGGGGTGGAGATCAAATCTGAATATACATCGTTTTTTTTTTTTTCCCTTTTTTCTTTTTAGTATTTTTATGTTTGTTTTTTAAAAGATCTCTACTGTCCATGGAGATCTTCTTTTTTTTATATAAATTTTTTAATACGTTTTTATTGGATTTTTTTAATAAAATATAACAATAAGTTTATTATTAAATTTGAAGATTTTTTTCTTTTAAGTCTGCCTATGAAGATCTTTTTAAGGTGAGTAGTTGCCCAGCTCGGCGTTGGAATTTCATCTAGAATTTGAAAATTCACAGTAAAATTCAAAGTTTCCTTTGGACCGTCCGCCATGGCAAAACTCTCACCAATTTTCAATGAAATGTTCAGCGGCTTTATAATGAGACTATTTGCCCTCATTGTTGGGATGGTAAATGTTCACCAATCTTGATCATCTCTTTTGTGGATGTAAAATGTCTAATCCGTGGATGCAGAAAAATAGATTTCAAGAAATTTTTTATGATAAATATAAAATAAGGTCTAATTGAAGGGTTTTTGCCTAAGTCCTCAAATTATGTTGAGCCGCCTTGATCTGAACGCAAGCTTTAGAAAAACTAGGGCAATTATCAGATTAGTTGATTTTATTTTTATTTTTTTTAAGTCAACTGATTTGTTTATATCATGTATTAAAATGACAAAATTGGCCCCTAACTTTTATTTGCGTACCAAATTGGTCCCTCTGTTCACTTGCCAATAGTTAAAATAAAAAAATACACCTCCACAAAAGACAAAAGAAGCACTATTACAATTTTTACAGCAAGTAGTAATAGAAGTAGAGTTGAAGACGAAAAACAAGTGAATTATTGGGAGGATGAACAAATACGGGTTGTCGTCCAGGTTCACGTCTCCTGTTGCTTGTTATAAATATTGTATTTGTGTATCATTGCCCTCCCTGATTTTCGCAGCTGAGATGAGTTCAAACAAGATTTCAAGGAACAAAAAAGATGATCTCTTTCATGTTATTCACAAAGTTCCTGCTGGCGATGGTCCTTATGTTCGAGCCAAACATGCCCAGGTATTTCATTTCTTTCTTTTTCTTTTTAATTTTATAAATATGTAGGAAACTATTCCTGAAACAGTGATTACTAATTAATTATATATGTTGATTTTCGTTTATGCTCTTCCCACTTAATCATATATATATATATATATATATACACACACACATAGAAATTAAAATAAAGATGCATGTGGGTATTTATATATATGGGTGGTGATGTAGCTAGTTGAAAAGGAGCCAGAAGCAGCGATATTATTATTCTGGAAAGCAATAAATGCAGGAGATAGAGTAGATAGTGCCCTAAAAGACATGGCTGTGGTGATGAAGCAACTGGACAGAGCTGAAGAAGCCATTGAAGCCGTCAAGTCTTTTAGAGGTCTTTGCTCCAAACAAGCCCAGGAATCTCTCGACAATGTCCTCATTGACTTATACAAGGTATATATAATTGCATCTTTTTTCTTCAATATGGAGCCTGGAAGTTGATATTTATTTCTTTCAATTAAATTTTGTAGAAATGCGGGAAAGTAGAGGACCAAATTGATTTGTTGAAGAGGAAGTTAAGAATGATATACCAAGGAGAGGCTTTCAATGGAAAACCTACTAAGACTGCTCGCTCTCATGGCAAAAAGTTTCAGGTTTCTGTTAAGCAAGAAACTTCAAGATTATTGGTATGAAAATTTTAAACTTAATTCTCTCATACCTCTCTTGTAACTATAAAGGTTCTTGTAACTATAAAGGTTCTGTATAGCTAAAATAGAATTTATTTAAAAGTAGACATGATATATAACGCAATGTTCTAGTAAGCGCTAGGCGCTAGTTGGACAGAGACCCAGCGCGTAGGCCAATTAGTCGGCAATTAATCGGTTGGTGAATTTTTTTAAATTTTTTTTTATTTTGCTGCATAAAAATACAAATCAAGTATCAATTCAAATCCTAAAAAGTAAAAATTGAATCTGAAATCAGTAAGAAATTAAACTATGATAGGTTGATATGGTTGAAAAATCAGTTGGATGTTTTGAATGGAAGTGTTTCATTTCAGAATTAGGAAGCTTTATGTGCATTGATAATATAAGAGACTACTTAATTAATGTTGTCATCAATTTAAGTTTTGAGTTTGAAATAACTGGAAGTGCAGTGCATCACTTCATTCTCTATTTTCATGAGTTAATCAAAATGACTGCTCTTTAACCTTTTATTTTTTTATTTTTTTTTTATGGTAATAATTATTGATAGTTTTGTTCTATGGCTTGATTAAAATCCATCCAAGTATTTTATGCTTGTCGTGTGAATTCAAGAACTGAAACCAAATTCTGCAAGTCTCTATCCAAGTTAAATTACCATAACCCATGAGAAAGTCTTGTCCTAGAAACTCAAATGGCATGTATTTCACACACAACCTTAAAGATGCATTTTTTTTTTTTTTTTTCCATTTTAAACAAAAAAAAAAGGGGGTTAGGCGGATTCAATGACTTTGACTCCACCTAACCGATTTGACCGATTAATCAGCGATTTGACTGATTAATCGGTGGCCGACTAATGCCACTGATTTTAGCCTTTTCGACACAGTGAGGAGCCAACTAGAGGAATCCAACTGATTAATCGGCCGCCTAGGCCAATTTTTCGAATGCCGTATAGAAGTAGCTTCTTTTAGATAACAATTATTCTAACATAAAATTTTATATTAATAGAGCAATAATTGTACAAGTTACATGATCTTATAAGTTGTTATATATAACAGAATGACATAATTAATTAATACTAATTATCAAATAAGGATATGTATGTACAACGTACATTGAGTGAATGAGGATATGTATGTATATGTGAGCCACTCCCAAATAAGAAGAATTTAAAGTTTTGCAGGGAAATTTGGGGTGGGCCTACATGCAGAAATGTAACTTCATGGCAGCTGAGGTGGTGTATAAAAAAGCTCAGATGGTGGACCCAGATGCGAACAAAGCATGCAACTTGGGGCTTTGTCTGATGAAACAGTGCAGATACAGTGAAGCCAAATCGGTTTTGGAAGGCGTGACACAAGGCAGACTTCCAGGGTCGGAGGATTGCAAGTCACGAAAACGGGCCCAGGATTTGTTAGTACAAGTTGAATCAAGGCAGCAACCAGCAGATGAGGATTTGTTAGTACAAGTTGAATCAAGGGAGCAACCAGCAGATGAGGATTTTGGGAATGGTCTTCAACAGTTGATGAATCAATGGGTTCCACTTCCATCTAGATCCAAAAGGCTTCCTATCTTTGAAGAGATTTCTTCATATAGAGATCAGATGGCTTGTTAATGTTTTGCTTTTCTTCTTTCTGATTGGGTGTGCTATACTTGTACTATTGTGGTTCTGGGTGTGTTAGAGTACTGGATTGGTAAGTGAACCAGTAATTATTATTTTTCATATTCATAAATGTATATCAATATGAATATAATTTCCTGTAAATAAAATAAACCCTCTGTATTACATTTTGTTTTTTAATAAATAAAAAAGGAACAAAACTTAATGCAACATCAACATTAATCTCGAAGCCCGGCCATCCCCGGAGGTCTCCAACAAGGGTGATTCTATGCGCAACCGGGGTCGCGCAACCTTTGCGGCCCTGTAGTACAATTTTTGTAAAAAACATGTGGGGTCCGTGCATTTAATACGTGGGACCCACATGTTTTTTTTTCAAAAATGCACTACGAGGCTGCAAAGGTTGCGTGACCCCGGTTGCGCAAATCATTTCTCCTCCAACAATGATCTTTGGGAACAATAACAATAGCTAGAGGTATTTCTAAATAAATTTTAACACAAAAATATCCAATAAAAACTCCAGTTCTCATCCAAAGATCCATACTATTGAACCTCCATCACCATGAGCTCTCACATTTCTAACCCACCAAGCTAAGCCATGCAGCCACAACGTACTGAACCGCCCATTGAACTCCAATAGTTGAGAAAACCAAAATAAATTTATGAAGAAAATAAAAGAACATTAACTATTCTAAAGAGAGAAACCACCACATAAAAAAACACAACGGTGACTCAATAATAGGTTCAAAATTTAAATGTCACTATTTAGGGCGGTTTTTGGGAAACTGTCACCACTTTACTAATCTAAGTTTAAAAGGCACCTATTTGGGTGACCTCCCAAAAATACCCTTATTTGTTTGTTTGTGTGTTTTCCAAACGTTGAGAGAAAATCTTTGACTGAGGTAACCCGACGACGCAATATCCCTAAATCCGACAAAAATGGAACGGCGAACCACCGGCGACGGTGCTACAGTAACGAGATCAACGAGAACTCACCGGCGAACTAAAAAATCACCGATAAGTATTTGTTTCTGATGCATTTTTGATAGCCCTAAGTTGATTTGTGTTTGATGTTGGGTTTGATTTGATTTGTTGTTGATTACATTTGTAGATTAGGTTTGATTTCAGTTGTTGTTGATTACATTTGTTTTATTAAGTTAGGTTAGGTTAGGTTAGGTTAGGGTTTTAGTTTCTGTAAAAATTGTATTGAAGACGATGAAGATCTGGGTTTCCGAGCCTATTATAAATTTACCCGAGCCTTTTATAACAGTCCCCGAGCCTTTTATAACTGTAGTCGAGCCTTTTATAACTCTACCCGAGCCTTTTATAACTGTCTCCGAGCCTTTTATAACCTTCCCCTAGCTTTTTAAAATCTCCAAGCCTTTTATAACACTACCTGAGCCTTTTATATTTGTCCTAGAGCCTTTTAAAACATTCCCCTAGCTTTTTAAAATCTCTGAGCCTTTTATAACACTACCCGAGCCTTTTATAACTACCCTTGAGCCTTTTATAACTACCCCCGAGCCTTTTCATAATTGACTACCCGAGCCTTTTCATACTCTACCTGAGCCTTTTAATGAAGTATTTTAGCCTTTTCATACAATGCCCTAGCCTTTTTGTTTGAGCCTTTTCATTAACTTATATGGTTTTTTTTTCTGTGAATATGCAGAGGAATCAACTAAAGGATTCGCTTAAAACCCCAACAGAAGCATGGTACAACGGAAAAATTACTCGACATGACCATTTTGATGACCTTAGAGATATCGACCACGCACTTGACAGTGTACCTGAACATCTGAAGATCGAAAACCGACGTCGGTATACTAAGTCGTGTTTTGGTCATTTCCTTCAGATGCATCGCGACATTCACTTTTCGACTGGGATTGTCCATCGGCTGCGTTTGCATGAGTTACATCACGATGGCCCGGAAGATGAGATGAGATGAGATGAGATTTTTGTTAGGTAAACATAAGGACCGGTTCTCGAAGGTTGGGTTCTGTCTAATCACCAGTTTGAAGTTTGGAGTCATTCCCGACACGGCGAGCTATGATATGGTCTAGAATGGCATACACGAGAGGTACTTTCAGGGTCGAGACATCGAGCTTGAAGAGTTGAGAGCGATGCTGCGGATTGGTATTTTTGAGGAGCAGTACGATGCGGTGAAGCTGTGGTTATTGTTTATGCTCAACTGGATACTAATGGGGGTGGACGAGAGAGATAAAGTTCCATTACGGCACTTTCACCTAGTCGAGGACTTGGACGCTTTTGATGTGTTCCCATGCAGAGCACACGTGTATAAACGGTCTATCTGTGGTTTCAAGCATGCGTTGGATGGTCGACGGGAGCGATTCAAACAACGTCAGCAAGAAAAGGGCACTGATGTACACACCGGTGTATCGCACGCACTGCTGGTGAGAATTTAGAATTTGAAGGCGTACTTTATTTGAAGGCAATAAAAAATGTGGGACCCACCGGTTAATCGAGCTACCCCCCTACGTATTCTGAAATGGGAGTTGAATAAGCGACCAAGGGGGGAGAAGCTAGATACTATTTTCATCGAAAGGGTAAGTATTTTTTTTTGTTAATGTTCACTGAAAGGGTAAGCATTTTCACATATTTATTAGTATGTATACGATTATAATAATCTAACTCCGATTTCAGATGTTTGCGTGGTGTGAATTGGTGCCGACGGCTGCTGAGAAGGCTCAACGGTACTACGAAGGCATAGAGTTAGGAGGCAGTTTGTATGATTCCGATGTCGCTGATATACCGAGTCACCTCCAGGATCCGAAACTACATAGGACTACCGGACCCAATGATATGGAGGGTCTGTCTTCCGACAGGAGTGATACTGACGGTCGGCATTTTGGACCCAGTGATACAGAGGGTTAGTATTCGGGACCTACTGATACGGAGGTTTCAGACCAGGAGGGTCACAGTGGGAGTCCCCTGAGGAGGCGTAGGTGGGTACGATTCACTTTGCCCAGACAGCCTAGACCTGAAGATGATTCACGATGAGGCGTTGGAGGGCATCCACAAGTACATAAAAATATTATAACCGTATTATTTAATTTCAATCGAGTTAACGCTTTTAGTACTGATAGAGTTCAAAATCCTTTCAGGACCGTTGGGACCATAAATTTATTAAGGTGATGGATGCTTTCAAAGGTTTATGGGATGATGTGATGGCTGCTATCTGAAACAGTGATCAGAAATGAGAAGAGCAGCATGATGAGTTGCTGGGTTTGATTCGAGCGCTTAAGGGTGGGTCGTCGCAGCCGTCGCAGTCCCGTATGGATGATCCACCATCCGATGACCCACCGTTCGATGACCATCACGATGCCGGAGACTTTAGTCCCACAGACAGGATAGGTACTCATCAGGATGGGACAGAGACTAGACATGGGCGGGGACATACTACGGAGGCACATACTTCGGACACGGTATCCGATCAGTAGGGTTCTGCTGTGACTGAACGAGAGGAGGTACTGGGTGATAAAGAGACAGTGAAAGTATACAAACGTAGTTAAATTGCTTAAGGTATACCGTAGTTACCGTAGTTTCACTTTGGCAGTTGTGATGATGGTGTTGTATTTGAAAGCACTTAAAAAAAAAAAAAAAACAATTGTATGCTAGTAGGTTGTGTACATATGTCTAAATGAATTTAATGTTAGCAGGTAACCAATTCACATGAAGCAGTGGAGATGGAGAGATGGGCAAGAGAAGAATATGGAGATTATTACAGTTGCTACCACTCAACATGGTAACTCCACCGGTAACTCCACCTCCATTTTTTCTTCCATCTCTATCTCTCTCTCTCTGTGTAATTTCAATATAAACATACAATATGCTTTAACTGTGTAGTATACCGTATATGTGAATGCAACTGAATTTTGATTGGTTGAAACCCTAAAAATCAAAGAAATTAGAGTTTTACGTTTTAGTAGTAGTAGCAGCAAAGAATGGCACAGTTATCGTTGAACAACACTGTAGCATACAGAGCAAAGGAATAATAGCGTTTTTATTATTTTCCAAAAACAATAATGAAGGCAGAAGGTACAACGTCTACAGAGTTAGGTACAAGACACAAAAGCAAAGCACAAGTGAAACAGAGGCAACACCCTAACCAAAAAAGAAAAAAACAAAAAACAAAAAACGTAGATCAAGAATGTCACTCAAGTTAAAAGTTAAAACATCCCTACCATCCCGGATTCTCGTTTTTTTTTTTTATATAAAAAGAATGTGGGGTTTTATTAGATTTTCTTTATAGAGATTTGAAGCATATCATGGGTGCTTTTGGGGATTATGGTGATATTTCAGGTCAGTTAGTTAACTGGGGTAAGTCTTCAATTTTTTTCGGATCTTCTATCTCCCCCTCTCGGATTGGTAGTTTGCACTCTCTGGTTGGTATGCAGATTGGGCAGCTTCCGTTTTCTTATTTGGGAGTCCCTTTATTTCAGGGTAAGCCTCGAAAAGCTGTGTTACGCCCTATTGCGGATAAGATCTTGTCTAAATTCGCTAAATGGAAGGGCAAGTCCCTCTCTCTGGCTGGTCGTGCTACTCTGATCAGGTCGGTCATCACTGGTTCCTTTGTGCACTCTTTCATGATTTACAAGTGGCCTTCTTCTTTACTGTCTCTGATTAACTGCAAGTTGAGAAACTTTTTGTGGACTGGTTCCTGTGAGGAGACTAAGTTGGTTCGGGTCGCTTGGTATCGTTGTTGTAGGCCTTACTCTCAGGGTGGTCTTGGTCTGAAAGATCTTAGGTTGCTGAATGACTCTTTGTTGCGGAAATTCACTTGGAAGTTTATGACTTCTGATAGTTTTGCTTTCACTTTTCTTCAGGAGAGGTATCTCAGGCATTTGCAGAAGCCTCGTGGAGGGTATGTCACCTCCTCGATTTGGTCTTCTCTTCGGATGAATTATAGTTCCCTTCTTAAGGAGGGTATTTGGCTTATTGGAGAGAACTCTCAGAGGGACTTTTGGCGGGATAATTGGTTGGGGGTTCCCATTTTGGAGCTTTTAGGGATTCCAGATTATTTAGCTAATCCGCTCCGGGCGAAGGTCTCAGATTTTATTCATGAGGGTAAATGGGTGCTGGACGGTTGTTTCCGCGTGCGTTTCCCGGATCTGTGTTTTCGGATTGATCGGATTGCAATTTCTCCTGTTGTGGATTCTCTTGTTTGGGCTAATTCTCGGGATGGTCGTGTTTCTTGCAAGGCTGCTTATTCCCAGTTTCTCCGTGATATTCCTCAGGTTGTTTGGTGGAGGGATGTTTGGTCCCGTTTTATTCCCCCTTCTCGTTCAGCTTTGACCTGGCGTCTGATGTTGAACAGGCTTCCTACTGAGGATCGCCTTTGCAGGTCTGGGTTCCAGTTGGCTTCTCGTTGCAGTATTTGTGGGGTTAGTAGTGAATCTGCAGATCATCTTTTTCTTCACTGTCCCCTGGCAGTTGCTCTTTGGGAGGCTGTTTTCTCGACTTTCCAGCGACGTGTCTCTACCAATACTTGGCAATCCTTCTTCTTACAGGCCATGTCAGTTTCCTTTAGTGAGCAGGTTAGGATTTTATGGAAAGTGGCTATCCATGCAGTGATATGGGGGGTGTGGACTGCCCGTAATCAGTGGATCTTTGAAGGGAAGTCAGTGGACTTTAGATCCGTCCTTTCTTTGGTTTGGCGTGTAGTTTCAGAGGCTAATCGCCTAGAGATTGGTTGTATGCGTAATTGTATGGACGACCTTTTGATTCTTCGTCGTTTTGGTCTTCAAGGTCGCCCTTCTAAAGCCTCAGTGATCAAGAGTGTGGTTTGGTCGCCTCCGGCCCCTGGTTGGATCAAAGTGAATACAGATGGCGCTGCCTTAGGCTCTCCGGGGGTTGGTGGTTGTGGTGGTATATTTCGGAACTGTAGAGCCTTTGTGAAGGGTTGTTTTGCTATTCCTCTTGGTCAGGTTTTCGCGTTTGAGGCCGAGCTTCTTGCGGCCTCATTGGCCATTAATTTTGCTTGGAAGTATGGGTGGCATCGTATCTGGCTGGAGAGTGATTCTTCTTATGTGGTTCAGCTTCTTTCTTCTCGTTCTGAAATGGTTCCTTGGAGGGTTCGTCAGGCGTGGCAGTGCTGCATCTTCCAGATCTCGCATATGGATTTTCAGGTTTCCCATATTTTCAGGGAGGGGAATCAGGTTGCAGATACGCTTTCTAAGCATGCTTTAGAGCTTCAGGCTGATTCTTGGTGGTTCTTTGCCCCGCCGTTCTGTTCTTCTTTAGTTGGCAATGACTGCATGGGCCGGGAGTCTTTTCGTTTTTCTTGATGTTTTCTTTTTCTTTTTTTGGTGTGGCCTGCGTGCCTCTTTTTGTTTGGGGTTGTTTTCCCTTTGGGTCTTTGTGTTTTATTGCTTTTTGTCACTTTTTTCTTTTCTTTTATCTTTTATATTATGGATACTGTCTAGGGGTTTTTCAGCATATGATCGTTTGTGATGCTTTTTCCCTTTAGATCAGTCCAATTTTTATTAAAAAAAAAAAGATTTTCTTTATAGAATATTTTTTTTTCTTAAATTATATGGCTCTTTTAGTAATTTTGATAAAGGAAAAAAATAATATTAAATAATTTAAAAAGTGGGGTATAAATAGATCAGTAGGGGGTGTGTCAATATCACCACTCATATCCAATACACATTACATATATGCAATGACTAAACAATCCATTTACACATGTAATGACTTTAGGCTATTAAGATTGCACTGATGACTTCAAAAGTGTACAAATATGCCATATGAACAATTACTTATACCAATAACAAAGCAATTACTTATATAATCGTACAAGTTGAAATAAAACTTCACTTTTACGGTAAATATATTTTAGAGTTGACAAGTCATGTACTTAATCACTTCTAAAACCCAATTGCTAAAATAATAATAAATAAAAAGTGTAAATTCCATTATCTTTGATGTTGAACACAACATCACGTGCCCAGGAAAAAATATTTGATAAAATATTATAAAATTTTATCATACAGTACAATTTCAACACAATGACATGAACAAAAATCTCAAGCACGAAGCAAAGCGGAATTGAAAAGTGTTGATGGTGATTTTTCGTAGTCAATCCGTCAGCAGTTTATCTCAGCAAAAAACCTGTAATTATGAACGAAATAATAGAAATGAAAGAGTTAATGACAAAAGATGCAAAATATGTGGTAAAACTCCGATGATCGGAGAAACATCCACGGGTTGTTGCCTTAGCAACGTAGTCAAATTCACTATGATTATTGCAAAATTACACACTCTAGTCTCTCTCACTAATGCTCACGTACCCCTCTCTTTATGTTTTGTAGGGGTATTTATACATGATGATATTAGGGTTTGTAAGTTCTACTAGGGTTTGGTGTCGTAGGCCACAAGTTGCGGTTGGCCGTGGAGTCCTTTTAGGACTTGTTTTCCTATTTAATATTTGCAATGTGCTTTAATTCAACTAGATCCAATTCTAGGTAGGACTCTAATTTCCTTATGCACGGAGAACTTATCTGTTTCCTTTTCGGACTCTGGGTAGCTGTACCGTAGTTACTTTGGAGTTGCTAATCGCTGATTCTGCCTTTGTGCCTAAAAAGAGTGTATTTGTAGTCTATCTTCTTCGTTGTGTTCCGAGTATGTCCGAGTAGTCTCACTCGGCTCTGATCGGGTTTGTCTTAGTTGACGCCGAGTAAATCCTCCTCTAGGAGGTTTTGTTCCCTAAGTTGACTTCTTTTGACCTTTTTGCTTATGTGGCTATGCTGACCTTCTCATTATAATGACATGTCCTCTATGACGATTTTTACCTATAACAATACCCCCTTAAATATTTGAGCTGAATGGATCGGGTTTGGTCTACTCAGTAAAAATATTTAACCTTTGCTTGATTCTTTATTTACGATTTGTTCCTGTTCGTCGTTTTCCTCATTAATGTGGGGTTCCATCATCCTCGTTTTAATTTGAACCATTAAATGACGTGTCTTAATTGTGTCCGCACACATTCGATTCACCCTTCAATCAAAAATCTACTGATAGTGACGTTTTGGCCTTCTGACGGCTCGAAGCCCTCTTTTGCTGCCACTTGTCTTTCTACAGTTGGTCGTGCTAGATGGCATTTATGGGACACGACCTTTCTGCTTCCCTATGCATTGCCCACGTCACAATCCACGTCTTTTGGTTTCCCGCTTCTTTGTTTATCCATTCTAGGGTTTCGAATTTTGAACCTGACACCTTGCCTATATATCTTCGTTTTTGGAGAGAAATTCCTCACTTTCTTGTCTTCTGCCATTTCTTTCTATTTCTTTCTTCTTCCTTGAGAACAACAATTTCTAACACAGATCTTTCTAGGGAACTCCGTTTTAACTCGACTCTTCGGTTTGCTTTAAGTTTAGACGTTTCTTGGTCTTGTTTCGCCTGGAGGCTCAAGATTTTCAACCCCCAGATCCCTTGATTGAAGGCCTTTTTCTGCGGTTCGTGTTTCCCACTCCAGCTATCTGGTATCTTTTTTATTTTTTTTGGGTAAATAAATAGTATCATAGAAAGAGGAAAGAATGTACAAATACAAGGGGCATACCCCCAGGAAACAAAGAAACCAAAGCACTAAGGCCCAAAACAAGCGCAACAAAAAGCTCAAAAACAACAAGCTCATAAACAAGAGCCAAACAAAAGCTTTAACAAACCAAAAAAACACTAATGAAAGCAAACAAACAGCCAACAACACAAGTATCATCTATTGGTTACATTCCAATTCATAGCAATCAGAGGCCAATCCTTCAAATTGATAGAACAAAGCCGGCTACGAATATTGTCAATAATGGTCCGGGTAACCTCTGCATTAGGCCTTCTAGAGCTCTTAAAAATACGATAATTTTGCTCTCTCCAAATAAAGTAGACAGCCACTTCAAGGCAAAGCTTTTTAGTCACAGTGGAAGGAGAGTTCCCTTTCCAATGAATGGAAATCCAATCAATTAAATCATTCCAGCTGAGACCAATCCAAGGTTAGTTCTCATGGATTTTAAAGCTAGACATCGTCTTTTTACTATTGGAATGGCCGCCATTGAGCGAAACGATACTCTTACTGCTACGGTTGTTCACAGGTTACTAGGAGATCCTCTTTTTGACCAACCTCACTTCCTGAACGTTGACGTTTCAAGGCTCTTCCGCGAAGTTCCTACTTCTGAAGTTCCTCTTGCTTCTAAAGTTCCTCTTGCTTCTGAAGTTCCTTCGATTATTGATTCTTCAAGGCTTGAATCTTATCAACCTGAGGTTCAGTCTGATTCTTATGTTTTTGTTTGTGGCGACACTCGGCTGTGGAAACGAATGGGAAATGTATCAAGCAAGCGCAAGGTGTATAAGGATTCCCACTCTCGAGAGAGTCGTATTGGTCCTCAAAGACTACACAAGAGTGATGTGGAAGAAGAGCATAGGGCAGCCCGCATCGTTTTTTCTTCTGAGCGGGTATGCACCTATGATATTGAACCGAATGTGGTCGGTCCCGAGGAAATCTGTAAATATAAAAGTCGATTTGACTTGGACAATGACCTTGTTACTTTGAGCCCTGCTGATGGTCGTGCTGCATGGAACCCCCCACTAGGCATGGTAGCAGTTTATGGGGCAATGCTCACTTGCGGTGTAACTCTTCCACTTTAAACCTTTATTGCTATGTTTCTGGCAGAAGTTCAGCTTGCCCCAGCTCAATTGACTTCGAACAGTTATAGGATTTTAATGTGCATGTGGCACATGTGGCATAGGATGAAGCAGCCACCCCCGACCCCTCACGAGATTAGGCATTTCTACTCGTTGAGACAGTTGGGGAAGACTGGAATCTATTTTCTCCTCTCGACCCAGCCTGAGTATTGGATACCAAAGGACATGGAAGTCCGTGGGCAAGTCGAGCTGAGTACTGATGAAAAGATGAAGGGGTTCGTCTGGGGCTTCCCTTCTTCGAAAAAATTCTAGAAGAATAGCTGGTTTTTTGTCAGTGATCGTTAGGGTCAATCGATCTCTTTTGATCTTGACGGTACTCGGGTGACACACAAGGTTCCCCGATATTTTTGTTCGCCTGAGAACTGGAATCGAGCGACCCCCTCTTTTACCGATGGCGAACTTGTAAACCTGGCCCGAGCATTCGTACGACCTTTGGAGAAGAGAGGCAAGCCGTATCTCTTCAATGAGGATAAAATGATAAAGGCTCGCCTTTTTCCTTAGATCTTTTTCTGCCCCAAGATGATGAAAGGGTTCAGGGGCCCTTTAATGTAGTGGCTTCTGAGATTCCGACCCCTGTTAAGCCAACTCCTATCCCTTCTCCGGCTGTCGAGGATGATGCTGGAATGAGGGATCCTGACCCGGACATGGAAGATCCTGTTGTTGATTTGGATACATGCAGGAGGCAACTTGGGAATAGGAAGGCTTCATTTTCACCCGGTTGTCCTGCCCCAAAAATTCCCCAGGTGGTCACGTATGTTGATTCATCCTCCGGTGATGAGGTTGGCGCTGGGGTTGAGGAAGCAGTGATTTGAACTCCCCCGTGAGATCAAGTCGGGACTAATGCTGGGGACTTTATTGGCTCTCCTTGGGCAACCTCGACCACCGGATTGCCTGAAACTGGTGTTAATGGTCTGGGTCCATCAGTCCCGCCTGGCGTGCCTACCCCTCAGGCCATATTGAAGGCTATGGCTTCGGGCCATGCTTATATAGGGGAGGATAGTTGGAGCTGCTTCAGGGTTGACTCTTCATTCGACCGTCTGCATAACTTCTTTAATAGCGTTTCCTATGTGAGTAACTCTTAATCAGATTTCTTGTTATCTTTTAGCTTCTTTGCCATTTCACTATTTCTATGTTAACTGGTTGCAGATGGTGGCTGAGATGTCAGAAGCCTGTCAAGCTAGCAGTGCTCAGGCAGATAAGATAAGGCGATTGGAAGCCCAATTGAAGGAAAGCGAAGATCGCCGTGCTCGGATCGAGTTGACTTACCAGAGGAAGATTAGAGCGAATCAGGAGTTCATGGACCGGTGTTTGGCGAGTCAGATGGAAGCTGAGCAAAAGGCTTCCCTTGCTGTTGATGAGGTCAAACACCTGAAGGACTTGCTATCTTCTACTCAAGAGTCGATGCTCTAAGCTGAGCAAAAAGCGGAGGAGGTTAAGTCATCCTATGAGCGCAAGATCAAGGATTTAGATCACCAGGCTTTGACCGTCGAATCCCTATCGAAGGAGGCTAGGTTGGAGCTGGAGATACAGGCTGTGGATCGCTTCAAAAGGTCTCCAGCTTATGATGCCTTGCTTCTCCGAGAATTTCAACGAGGGATGGTCTCGGTTGGAGAGTTCTTCAAAATGAAAAACAGGGCAACTGACCGGGCTACGACCAACTGGGGCCTCTCAATTAAGAAGCATGTGGATACATCTCTGGAATCTCTCCAAATCTAGATGAAGGAGTGGCGCGTATACTGCCGGAGCAAGGGGAAGATGCCACATCCTATGCACCTAGGGGTCTCTATTGCCAGTGCCTTCTCCACTTTCCATGCCTGTCGGAAGGTGGGGATTAACGGTGAGGATCCCGAAGTTGGGCCTGTGCCTGGAAAAAATTACAGCGCTTGGATGGATGACGAGGAGGACGAGATCATATGGCCATCTGATGACAGCCTTTTAAGTGAATATGTGATGGAGCCTGATCCGAGCATTGGTGGAAGTGGTTCGCAACCCCCAGCGCCATCTTCCTGACTTCTGATATTTTACTATTTTTTGTAGTGAACTTTGTATACATATTTTTTGTAATGAACTTTGTATATGTATATACATCCTGTCCAATGCTTGATCTTTTATTCTACTATCTTCACGAATTAACTTTTAAGACCCTTTCCTGCATGACGATAATAAACATAATGATAATTATCATAAGAGGGATGAGCAGAACTTAACCTGCACTCGTGGTTTATTTAATTGACGGCCCGTATTCTGCCGGGTCTCTATTTTGTTCGGAGATATCTTTACTAGATATGTTTGAGTGGAGCATCCTTCATTTTTACCAAGTATCTTATGAACTGGTGATTTATTATTTTTGCTCGAGCTGAGTGACCTTTCTTAGCCGAGTATCTTATGAACTGGTGTTTAGGTCTATTATTTTCTCTCTTTACCCTGGTGTTACGTCAAGGCTCGCCACGACCATACACTCGGGTCCCTGCACAAGTCACCTAAGACGTCTCCTGGTTTTGTCTGTGTAGGGGTTTGCTGAATTGTTGGGGTAGTTCGTACCGGTCAACATGGCTGCGCATCTCACCAGCCTTTCTGGTGGCACCCCGAGCAATTTCCAGTTACCTAGTGCCTCGGGTTGGCCTTTTTGCTAGGTGGCGTGTTTACACCATCCTAACTAGGCGGGCATGCTATTTCAACTTTTCCGCCCCTTCGGACACTATCCATCCGCTCTTTCACAGTTTCATGGCGCCCGAGTTTTTTAATGCTTGCGGATTCTTTTTGGCTGACCACCCTATTTTCGTGGAAGGTTTTTACCAGGGAATCTTCGGTTTTTGCGTAATTTGATTGGCCATGACTTTTAGCTAACAACATTCATTTATTAGAAATTGAATATCAAAAACTAAAATCTGGGACATAAATGTAAAATTGCAAAAAACTTGAAATATTTAAAGCATTTAAGTTGAAGGGATTCCTTAGGGAATTAGGGATAAAATATCTTCAGGTATTGTGCGTTGCATGGTCGAGGCACTAAGCCACCCCATGGTCGAGTTATCCAGTATGCTCCATGTCCTGCCACACCGTCGATGATGTAAGGTCCCCATTTATCGGCTAGAGACCCCGCTGCTTTGTCTTTGGTGTTCGGGGACACCCTTCTCAACACTAGATCACCGAGCTAAAATTTCAGCACACGGATATGGGAGTTGTAATACCTTGCGGCTCTTTACTGGTAGGCAGTGTTCCTTACTTGTGCTCTATCTCTGGCTTCTTCAAGTTCGTCCAGATTTTGTAGTAGCGCATTGACATTGTGCTCTAGGTTATATAACTAGACCCTGGAAGAGGTAAAAGTTGTTTCTGCTAGGATGACGGCTTCCGTTCCAAATGCTAGTGAGAAAGGGGTCTCCCATATGGATGACCTTGCAATTATTCGGTATGCCTATAGAACCTCATGCAGCTTGTCTGCCTAGCTGCCTTTCTTTGCCTCCAACTTTGATTTCAACGTGTGTTTGATCACCTTATTTACTGCTTCAGTCTGGCCATTGGTTTGAGGATGGGCAGGCAAGGCATAATAGTTTGCGATTTTGTGCTCTTTGCACATCTCCTTGAATTTGTTATTGTCAAATTAGGTTCCATTGTCTGTTGTGATGGTACTTGGGATCCCAAACCTGTATAATATATTCTTTTTGACAAAATTGGTGGTGTTTGCCTCAATGATGTGCACAAGTTCTTCCGCATCTACCCACTTGGTAAAATAGTCAACTGTAGGGAAAAATAATAACAAAAGTAGTAAACGCAGCGGAAGCGATACTAAAAACGATTTAGTGACTTTTAAAAATTTTTCCTTTATGAACCTTAAACCCTTTTAATCAATAAACATGCATATACATTAACAAAAGTAAATTACCTTTTGTCGCGTGATCCGATTGACTTACGTCGATGGTAATCCGCAAGACCTTCAATCCGAGCACGAACGTGGATCACCTAGGAGCGTGGTCTCCCTTTTCTTTGAATTGCAAACCTGTGAATGGACCAAACAAAAACTTTCTTTTCTTTATTAGTCACAAAACAATCAAAAGAATGTAAAAGATTATTCCGGTCACTTTTGAGTTCTCAATCTAATGATCGAAACTCGCGTGAACTTAGATCGATATCGTATACACAAGCTTATTGATGATTAAGCAATAGTATACTATCAAAGAATAATCTAACACTCCTTTTTGTCTTTTTAGAATAAAAACTCTCTTGGAATAAAGAAGAAGAAGAAAGAAATAAAAACTCAAGCACCATTCATTGTGGTGGCCGAATTCTATAAGTATGCTTATATAGGTGGCCAAAATTTCTTCCTTCTTTCCTTATAGGGTGGCCGAATTCTCTATGTGTGTTTGCCTAGGGTTGCCGCAATTTTCCTCTACAAAAGAGGAGTTGTATTGCACCCAAAAAACACATGTCTTTTAAGACTTCAAACCCTAATCCAACTCTTTTATTTTTATTCTTTTATTTTGACTAAATAAAAAGACTCCTTATTTGATTAAATAAATAAAACTAATTTATTTATTTACTTATCAAACAAGTCTTTTACTTTTAGGAAAGATTTGTTTCTTTAATTAAACAATTAATCAATAAATTAATTAATTCTTATTTAATTAAAACAAATGAAACAAAATAATATTTTTAGGTTAAGTCATTAACCTAGCCTCCCCACTTATATAAGATTGGGCCTAATATTATTTTCCTATTTCATTTAATCCATTGGACTTTAAATAAAAAGCCCACATGTGAACCAGACCCATTCTTACTAAAAGAAACAAGCCCACATGTCTTTCATTAATATATTAATATAATTGAGCAGCCCATTACTTAAATAATGTGCAAATTATATTCTTAATATATTAAATGCAATTCTAGATGGACCCTTAAATTGGTCCGGTAGAATATATCAAGTGATCCATGCAAGTCCGTGTGGATTGGGGATCTTGGCGGGCCATCTAAATTTAAGCTTCAATAGACATAACCTAATCACAATCAACAAATGATTCACTTAGGTCCGATCCATTAATTTTAACTCATTCCACTAAAGAGCTAAAACTAAACTCTTAAATAAAGATAGAAAAGGAAGATGCTCCTCATTCATACCCTAGACAATCATATTGGAGATAGTGTATCCTCGTGATTAATATCAGTAATCGCCAAGAGTTCATAGACCGCCTATAACCCTCCAAGTTACCATATTTACTCATATGACCACGTTTTGAACTTGGATATTTTGACTTGTCCAGAAGCCATGTTTTCAATAGACACTATCGAAAACTCAACGTTGAGATTTAATATCCAATTACCTCAAAACATCCATATGATGATATTATACTCTCATTTTATTAAATGGAGCCACGATGTCCATATCTATAAATGAAGTCCTCTATCGATTAACAAATGAATATCACCAAACTATCGAGGATAGACTATGCGATATAATCGTACTCATTGATAACTCAAATGATATCACTTGCAACCATAAGTCCATCATTTATCTCAGGATTAAGATAGACTCTCCGATTGTCCTGATAATGAAAAGACTATTATCTACTGACGGTTCTAGATAAAGCTTTTCATTGTGATCCAGTTCAATGCACCCAGTGCACTAGATCCTTTTGCTCGAAGACACTCCGATGATTTTAGACTCATCATATCTCATTTGATCCCATTCAAATGCTAGCAAAAGAATTCTACAACTTTAACAAAATAAAGGTGCCCAACCTTTAACTTAAGTTGTGAACATTATTCAAGACTAACTAAACAATTGTGTCTACCACATATATATCCAGATGTACGAACAATTCTTCTTTTCCTATAGTCTTTAGACCTTATGATTATTTACTTTGACAATTATAATATAAACTATAAATGCTATACGATTTGTTAAACCAGAAATCACTTTATTAATATGAAAAAGATTGTTAATTACAACATTACACTCTTGCTATTGAGCATAATCCTAACAATCTCCCACTTGCGCTATAGCAAATGTGTCATATCTCTCAAGCCCATATTCTCTAGATGCCCATCGAAACTCTTCTGAGGTAGAGCCTTTGTGAAGGGATCCGCTAGATTTTCTGCTGACGCGATTTTGGTAATCGTCACGTCACCTCTTTGAACAATCTCCCTTAAAAGATGATACTTTCTTTCAATGTGTTTACCTCTCTTGTGACTTCTTGGTTCTTTCGAATTAGCCACTGCTCCACTGTTGTCACAGTAGATAGTGATCTGCTTATTCGCACTAGGAACCACTTCTAAGTCAATCAAGAATTGGCGGAGCCAAACAGCCTCTTTGGCAGCTTCGCATGCAGCAACATACTCAGCTTCCATGGTGGAATCAGCAATACAAGATTGCTTGATACTCCTCCATATAACTGCTCCTCCTCCAATAGTAAATACAGCCCCTGATGTGGATTTTCTGGAGTCAGAATCTGATTGGAAATCAGAATCTGTATACCCAACGGGAACCAAATCCCCTCCAGAGTATACAAGCATATTATCTCTCGTTCTCTTGAGATACTTGAAAATATGCTTGACTGCCGTCCAGTGATCAGGACCAGGTTTCGATTGAAACCTGCTAACTATGCCAACAGCAAAACAAATATCTGGTCTAGTACAGAGCATTGCATACATGAGACTTCCAACTGCCGAGGCATATGGAACTCTACTCGTGAATTGCTCTTCATGCTCATTCTTAGGAACTTGTTCCTTAGAAAGCTTGATTCCATGTCTGAAAGGTAACATACCTTTCTTGGAATCCTGCATGGAAAACCTAGACAAGATTTTGTCTATGTATGAAGCTTGGGATAATGCAATCGTTCTATTCTTTCTATCCCTTATTACTTGGATACCTAGAATAAAATTTGCTTCTCCTAAGTCCTTCATATCAAATTGTTTTGCTAACCATTCTTTTACTGATGTCAATACACCTACATCGTTTCCAATGAGTAGTATATCATCAACATAAAGAATCAGGAAAACCAACTTGTCACCTTTAATCCTTTTGTATACACAAGGTTCGTCAGGATTCTGAATAAATCCAAAACCTTTGACAGCTTGATCAAACCTTATGTTCCAGGATCTGGATGCTTGCTTTAATCCATATATGGATTTCTGCAACTTGCATACCTTATCCACTTGGCCCTTTTCAATGAATCCCTCTGGTTGCATCATGTAGATGCTTTCGTCAAGACTTCCATTTAGGAAAGCTGTCTTGACGTCCATTTGCCAAATCTCTAGATCTAAATATGCTGCAATGGATAAGAGTATCCTAATGGATTTAAGCATGGCCACATGAGAGAAGGTTTCCTCGTAATCGATACCTTCTTTCTGTGTATACCATTTAGCTACCAATCTAGCTTTAAAGGTTTCCACATTTCCATCCATACCTCTTTTCCTCTTGTATACCCACTTGCACCCAATGGGTTTTATCCCTTTAGGCAAGTCTACAAGGGACCAGACTTTGTTATCGAACATAGATTCAATCTCGGATTGCATTGCCTTTTGCTAATGGCGACTATCAACATCCTCCATAGCTTCCTTGTACGTATAGGGATCATCGTCGTCCGGGAGATTCTCCACTGATTCTCCCAGACCGATGTATCTTTCGGGTTGTGTTCTAACCCTCCCACTACGACGAGGAATGGTAGGTTGTTGATCTTGTGTTGGATCGGAACTTACAATTGGGTTAGGTTGTGTAACCTCTCGTGGAATTGTATCTCCTGACATCTCATTCAGGACAATTCTACTTCTAGGCATAAAATCATTCATATAGTCCTTTTCCAGAAATTTAGCATTTGTCGAAACAAATACTTTAAGATCTGAAGGACTATAGAAATAATATCCTTTAGTTTCTTTTGGATACCCTACAAATATACATGTTTCTGAACGGGACTCCATCTTTTCTGTCTTTCCTTTTAACACATGCGCAGGACAACCAAATATCCTTAAGTGTTGTAAACTAGGCTTGCGCCCAGTCCACAACTCATGCGGTGTTTTAGGAACAGACTTAGATGGTACATCGTTTAGAATGTATATAGCAGTTTGTAAAGCATATCCCCAAAAAGAAATAGGAAGCGTTGAATAACTCAACATAGACCTAACCATATCCAAAAGAGTTTTATTTCTCCTTTCTGCTACCCCATTTTGTTGAGGTGTACCTGGTGCAGAAAACTGAGAAACTATCCCATTTTCAATAAGATATTGCTGAAACTCACCAGATAGATATTCTCCACCACGATCAGATCTCAAGATTTTTATGTGTTTCTCAAGCTGATTTTCCACTTCAGCTTTGAATGCTTTGAACATGTCAAAAGCATCCGACTTATGTCTCATGAGATACACATAACCAAATCTCGAGTAATCATCCGTGAAGGTGATGAAGTACTCATATCCACCTCTAGCTTGAATGCTCATAGGTCCACATACATCAGTGTGTATCAATCCTAAACATTCAGTGGCTCTTGCACCTTTGGCAGAGAACGTCCTTTTGGTCATTTTACCTTCCAAACAAGATTCACAAGTTGGTAGATCATCAACCTTTAAGTCACTCAAAGGTCCGTCACATACCAATCTTTTAATCCTATTAAGGTTAATATGACCTAAGCGTAAATGCCAAAGGTAGGTTTCATCTGTTGATAATTTTACTCTTTTATGATTAGGTTCCGTTATTTCTGTGTCTAACGAGTGAGAGATATTTCTATGCAAAAAGTATAGACCGTTTTCCAATGTACCTTTGCAAATAATTTTGTCATTCTTACTAATAATAAAACTTTATTAAAAGTAACCGAATATCCAAATTTATTCAAACAAGAAACTGAAATTAAATTCCTCTTGAATTGAGGTACATAATAAACGTCTATTAAATCTAAATGCCTTCTAGAATCCAAATAAACTCTAATATCTCCCACTGCACTTGCAGATACTCACTTAGTTCTACAGCCCATTTGGTCAGCCTTCCTGACTGTTCTAGCTTTTGTAAGATAAGTTTCAGCGGGTAGTTAGTGTATACCTCTATCGTGTGTGCTTGAAAATAAGGCCTCAATTTCCTTGCTGCCGTGATTAATGCGAGTGCTACTTTCTCAGCTGGTGAGTACCTGGTTTCGGCTGGTAACAATGCCTTGCTTGTGTAATACACTGGCTTTTGTACTTCTTCCTCCAGTCGAATCAATACTGAACTCGTCGCCACCTCCGTGATCGAGAGGTATAAGTACAAGGTTTCCCCGACTATTGGTTTCGAGAGAATGGGTGCTCATCCCAAATCGTCTTTCAATTTCTAGAAGGCTATTTCACATTCTTCACTCCATTCGAGTCATTTTCCCTTTTTTATTGCTCTAAAGAATGGGGCGTACCTATCTGTTGATTTTGCGATGAACCGATTAAGCGAGGCAAGACATCCTGTCAGTCTCTGCACATCCTTCAGTGTCTTTGTTGAGGCCATATCTTCTAACACCTTAATCTTTTTGGGGTTTACTGATGCGCACGTAGATGTTCTAATAAAATATCCCCAATGGCGCTAATAACTTGATCGGCGCACGCGGGACACACGATAGTTCTATAACTATCGGTAAATGATGGTACGTGCGTGCGAGTGTATTTCTACCTTATTCGTAAGTATACGAATCGTTGGCCACGTATAGTGGTTATGAGTAAGGGTATCGTTCCCACGGGGGAGAGGTGGATGGTTGGTACACGTAAAGTTGGTTCTACGTCTTATGTTATAATTAAGCTAATTACTATATTTACAATGCATGAAAATGTAAATGAGATGGTCGTAAGTAAACTACAACTAATCTAATGCGATTACACTAATGCGGAAAACTAAAAGCTATGCGGATCCGATGATCTAGGATTCGCAATCTCTACACTACAATGACAACTATAATTAATCTAAACTAATTAAATTATCAACTAAGCAAATAAGTAAATTAACAACTAAAGCAATATAATTAAATTACACTAAATCACTACAACTAACTAATTTATCATTAACTAATCTAACTAATTAATTCTTGCAAAGATTATGCAAGAGCAAAGATACAAATGATGAGGAATTTAGTAATTGATCTCAATTAAGCATCTATGTTCTATGGAATATGCAATATAATCCTACCACTCAATTACTATCAACTAATAGTTATTAGAATGACAATAATAGATGGTTTACAACCTAGAACATAAAGAACTAGCTAATATGCACGGACATGCAAATACTAACTAATTTCTTACCACTAGAGATAATTAATGTTGTAAAACAAAGTTTACATGTTACTAGTGATCAATTAACAACATGTAAACATTCAATCTAATTCAATTCAACAATTAATCACTCAAGATGGATATGGTAAAGATATGATCAATTAAATACAAGAATAATTCATATAAAATCCATTCCTCAACATTTAAAGTATATTACACATACATGTTCATGAATACAAATAAATGGAAGAGAAGTAAAAGATTAAGAAGAAACCACAAGTTGGTAAGCTTCTTGTCTTCAATAGAGCACAAAGCCTTCTTCTTCCAAGCTAGGAAACTCACATGAACTATGTAGTGTTTGAGGTGTGATTCTAAACTAAACTAGGTTAATTTAGTCTAAGCTATGTATTTTTGGATATTTAATTTGATGTTAGGGATTGTGTTAAAGGTTGGGAAAGAGGAATATATATATGTTTTTCTTCAAATGAGGCAAGAAGTGCCAAATTTGGCCCTTGGACGTGCCTAGGACGGGTTTATTCCCACCGCACGAACCCGCCGCGTGAACCCGCCTTACCCTTTGTGAGCTTCTCGGAGTCTTCTTTCCCGCCGTCACGAAGTCGCCTTGGCTTTAGAAAAGATGTAGGCGGCTAATTGCCCGCCGCACGAGCTCGCCGCGCGAACCCGCCTTGCTATCCGGCGACTTCAAACCTTCGGGAAGGCTGGCTTATGCCCGCCTTCAGAACCCGCCTTGCAACTAGCCTTGATTTAGGGCGACTTCAGATCTTCGGGAAGGCTGGCATATGCCCGCCTTCAAAACCCGCCTTGGTTGGCGAATTACGTTCTGCACCCCTGATCTCTTCACTATTCATAGAATTTGCAATATATTTCCGAATATTTCACTTTTGCCCGTGATTTGTCCAAAATTACACAATTGCCCCTGAACTTCCCTAATTCCCTGAAACACTTATTTACACCCTATTAAATATATAAAAATGCTCGGAAACGAATACAAAAGATAGGAAAAGGGAGCGCTAAATGTGAACATTTGGAGCGCGATCAGACCCCCAAACCTAACTTTTGCTCGTCCTCGAGCAAAACAAAACAAAAATGTAAATAAAACATACTAAGTAAAAATAAATATAAACTAAGCTAGTCCACTTTCGTGGGAGAAACGATGGCACTTAGCACGTGCCACAAGCCTTTTAAACCTCTAGGTGCCCCTAGTAGGAGGAGTGAAGTCTCCTGAGGGTTTACCAGATACGATACCCACAAACGTAACTCTGAATTTTAACAAAGAGATGCAAAAATATATACAAACAAAAACTTCATGCAAGCTAAGCATTCTAAGTTAAGACTAGTAAAATCCCATTTTCATCAAAACAACACATAATGCCTGTTTGCCAACACTTGAGATGTTTTTGATCTATGAATCAATAAACTAATCGCCTAGGGGTGAATTCGCCTTGACTTCTGTAACTCACGGATTCAACTCTTTCTTCTCTCAGAGTCTTAGGCAATCTCTCATTAATCACATGCGTTATAGGAAGATATGTAAATAAAATTCGAATTCAACGCATGTGAATATATAAAACAACGCACTTTATAAAATGAATGATCTCATGAATGAATTGATGCACCAAGAACGTGGAGAGAACATGTTTTGACTCGTATTCCCAAGCTAGACTTCTAAAAGATCAACTAGGGCTTCCCTTTGGTTGTAATGGGGCCATGGGTGATTTTTAATGAATGGAATGAATTTAATGGAAATCTAAAGATGTTGATCAATTTAACAATGATATTCTATTAGCTCATTATTCATATGTCTACAAGCGTCTAGGCTAAGATTAACATTTTAACGATTGTGCTAATTGGTACTCTATTCGAGTATTTAATCAATTAAGTACTAAGGCCTTAAGCATTTTTATATTTTGAACACTTTTACAGTTTAGCCTCTATATTGCACATTATCTATCATCGCCTGAGTACACGCTATTTACAGATTAAGCTAATCAATTGCATTTATAACTTATGCAAAACTATGATCAACAACTAAAGATTTCATGTGAATGATGTGTATGGATATATGTGGTGATGAAGTGAATGGTTTGTGTTTGGCCTCAAAATTGGCAATTGGAGCACACATTCATAAGGATAGTGTTTGGGAAATGGAGTTAAGCGCACACATGCCTAGAATCATATCTGTCAGACTTTCTAATAAGGGAATACAAGTCGCACAAGCAGTCCACAATTTTCATGTTCATGGCAATCAATACTAAATGCTTTGTGAATGAGATCTCAATGCAATCCTAATTTCGAAAAGTGCTCTTTAATTTCAAGTAGCTAAGCTATTTGACATGTCATTTAGTTTTAATATCTAGGATTGTTCTAATTGCATATTCATCATCCTAGATAAGCATATAGGGTTACCTAGCTCTAATTGCATTTTTGGATATTTCATATATTCACTTAGGTTGTATTATCTCTTCTTAGAGAATTAAGTCTTGTGTTGTGACCGGGATTAGGTTACTTAATTCGCAAGCAATTGGATTAGGTCCACTCATACCAGGATTAGGTAGTTGTGATGATTATTGATCGGAATTAGATCATTTTACCAGGATTAGGTTGTAATCATTTCAATTAGTTGATTCGAGGTTCGTGTGTGGTGCACATAATAGCCCGTGGTTTTTCCCGTGAGGGTTTCCACGTAAAAATCAAGTGTTATTTAATTTCCGCATTTTATACTTGATTTATTGCTTTATCTAGTTAAGGGTAATTTCGTAATATTGACTTCACACGAAAATTTGGGTAATAAGTTTAAAATCTATTCACCCCCCCCCCCTAGATAGTTTTATATACACCGTACTATAATTTGTTTCAATTTGTATCAGAGCGGGTTCCTAGACATACATAGGTGATCCTTGCTCATTTTGGTGTTGTTTTGCATCTTGTGTGATTTTTTGATTTATTCATACATTTTGCATTCATCTCATTTGCATTCATCCAAACACTATGAGTGGTTTCGGGATGAGCAAAGAGGGAGCGTCGAGCGTAAGGCCACCGTTGCTCACCGACGATAATTACTCCTCATGGAAGGGGAAGATGGAAGCATACATATGCCAAATCCATGATAGGGCGTGGATGACGGTTGAAGATGGATATGCTCCACCTATGATGACTTCTACGGATGGAGGAGAAGAAGTTGTCAAGCCTAAGGCACAGTGGAGTCCTCAAGAATTTATTTTCTCCATGTGGAACAACAAGGCTATTCATGCCATCCGATGTGCAGTGAGTGAAAATCAGTACAAACTAATTCAAATTACTAGGATTGCTAAAGAGGCATGGGACATCCTAGAAGTTGCACATGAAGGCACCGAGGTTGTCAAGGACTCAAAGCTTCAAGTCTTTCAAACTCGGTTTGAGACCATTATGATGGAAGAGTACGAGCACTTCAATGACTTCCAAGTGAGACTAATGGACATTGTGAATCAAAGTCACCAACTTGGTGATCCTTACTCGGATAGAAGAATCAAGCAAAAGATCATGCGATCACTTCCTGAGAGGTTCGAGCCCAAAGTGACGGCTTTAGAAGAAAATGACACTTACAAGGAAATGAATGACACTTACAAGGAAATGAAGCCGAGCGAAGTCATTGGAAGACTTCTAGCCTATGAATTAAGAAAGGCTACCACATCACCTCCTAAGAAGAAAAAGGATATTGCCTTGAAGACATCCAAGATGGAAGAGGAGGAGAATGACTCATATGAAGACATGGCACTCATTGCCAAGGGATTCAAGAAGTTCTTGAATCTACAAAAGAGTGGTTATGGCTCAAAGGGGAATGACTTCAAGAAGCAGAAGACCACAATCAAGAATGTCAAGCCATATCATGAGATGCCTTCAAGGGAAAAGATTCAATGCTACGAATGTGGAGGATTCGGGCATATCTCCAAAGATTGTGCTAACTTGGAAGATGAAAGAGAGGAGGCCACCACTTCAAGTGATAGTGATGAAGAGGTTGTGGAAATTTTTTTTGCATTAGGTTGCTCTTACAAGCGGGACAACAAAGTGAAAGTTGTTGAAGGAAGTCCCTCAAGCTTGAATGATTGTGAGAACAACTATTTTGCCTTTCCGATCTCCTACAATGAAGAAGAGAATGAGAGTCAAGAAGAAAGTGACTCTAGTGAAGATGACTCTTCATCTAACTCCACACATGGATATATGGAGAAAAAGGTTCTAGATGAATTCCTTGCTGAGTTTAAAAACTTAGAAATGAAGACCAAGGAAAAGATGCGAAGATTGAGAGAAGAGAATCTAGACCTTTTGGCTCATGTTGACCACTTAAGTGAACAAGTGGATAGATCCAAGAATATTGAAGATAAGCTAAGAAAGGAGTTAGACTTATCTAAGAGGAATGAAGAAGAATTAAAAAGAGAGCTTGAAGAGGCTAAAGGGTCAAGGACTAGGATAGTTTCTAGCACCGAAAAACTTGACCACATGTTAAGTGTTGGAAATAGTCCTTGTGACAAGAGAGGTCTTGGGTTTGAAGATGGTAAGGAGTCCTCCACTCCTAACAAGACCGTGTTTGTCAAGAGCTTGAGCTACAAAGAAGCTTCACCGATGCAAATTCCTAGGAAGAAGATTGATCTAGGACAATGCTCTTATAGTGCACAAGTGAAGATAGCTCCAAGAAGACAACCTCAAGCTCAAGCTACAAGAGTTCCTCATGCTAACTTCCCTTAACCTCAAATCCATCAAGGGAAGAGACCAATCGTGCAGGCTAAACCGAGGAAGCAATAAAGTCTTAGTCAACAACAAAGAAGGAGAGATCCTATCCAACAACCAAGACAACCACAAAGACATGGGAAGGCTCCTATATGCATGCACAAGGACATGGTATGATTCATAACTTTGTCCCTACATGTCATTTTTGTGGTGTTGATGGTCATATTAGACCAAAGTGCTTTCGTTACATTAAAATGTGTAGAGTTAAAAGCATGATTGAGAAGAAGAAAGCTAGAGCTAGAATGCATGCTCATAGGAAGGAAGAAATTCATTTACATGATCCTATGACATCTAGATCTCTAGAAATTTTGACCACTAGGAAGAAAATTATTTCACCTAAGTGGATAAGAAAAGATGAACCCGCTTGCTACGAGACAAACTTGTCTCTAATAGGTTCAACAAAGTCCAATGGACTTAGTAGGTCCATAGGACCTCATGACCTTCAATGATGAAGGATGGTGATGACCCCATATGGGGAACTCAAGCAAAGAGAGCTATTTTGCATTCTTGTCACTTGCAAAAATTTGAAATATCTTATGCTTCTTTTTTAATTGCTTGAGTAAGCTTGGTTGCACATATGTATATATGTTTTCAATTCAATAAGTGTGAAACTTGCTTTATTTACAATCCATGTCATATTTATGTTCAAACATGCATTTTTGGACTAGGAGATCTACATAGGAAGTATGATTTGAATGACTTATAGTTATCTCCATGACATGATGATTTTTTTATAACATGCTAATGTTAAATGAAAAAGCATGAAATTCAAATAACATGCTCAAATGACAAAGCATGAATTGATGATTGCATATTCTTAAAATGCAAAACTTGTGTGAAAAAGCTTATGAGACTCAAAATGAATAAAGGATCTTGTATCCGTTCAAAGGAATTTAAATTCCAAATGTCTCTCTTTCTTTATTAGTTGAACATGGCTACTATCATACGGGTATCATTCTCGGAAAAAATCAAATAGGGTGCAAAGTCGCTTATGCCATGTTTCACTCATAAAGTTGGATATAGTTGCTCTTAAATTAAAATCAATGAAATCGCTATATCCTTGCTTCTCCCATGACAATGGTGAAATTGGTTTGAATTCTTATTAGAAACCTTTGTCATTTGCTTTGCCAAATACCATTGTATTTTGGACTTGAATGCTACATGTCTTGTATACAAAGCATCTTTGATTCACACATTTTCTTCAAATAAATCTCCTTGTTTCTCTTCAATTAATTGGGATGCATAAAGTGACTTATATGATTATGCAAATATCTTGCATGCTTCTATCTCTCTTTGCTAAGAGTGACCCGGTTGGGGACTACTCCTTTGCCTATATCATGACAAAAAGGGGGAGTAGTGTGTGGTAAGGGAGAATGCTAATTAGTGTTGATAATTCGCATGTTTGGGGAGATTGCATATTAAGGGGGAGTACCCTTTTAGGGGGAGCATTGCATTCACATACATTTCATGATATTGTGCTTAAATTCTTAAATGCAAATGCTTGTTTTATTTTCACTTGATCCTCTCACATACACTTGCTTTGGACGAGTAACTTTTGTTTTGAAGGATTGATAGTTCTACAAGAGATTGAAGTCTTGAAGATTTTTAGTTTTTAATATCTCTTTGTAATGTAGAATATCTTTGTTATCACGTAGCTTCAATAATGTTTGTGAGGATCATTGTGAGTGGTGGTTTTGTCACGAAATAGCCTAAGGGGGAGATTGTAAGGTTTCCGTTTATTGATTGGCTTATTTCGTGGACAAACCACATGTTGGGGTTTATTGTGTAAGGGTAGTTTAGATGATTGAGGATCAAGCTCAAAGGCCCTTTCAAGACCTCAAGGTGACAAGCACTCCAAAGGTATATCTCTAGTGCTTATTTTTCTTTGAAGAGATTAGTTGCACACACATACTTAACATACATTGCATATGTGTGTATTCTCTTCACATGTCACATTCCACACTTGCACTTCTTTATTATATTTTTTATTATGTGTGGATTTGTCCATAGATGAGTTCTGAGCGATTCAGAGACTTATCTACATGTTTCGGATGATTTCCGAGACATTTGGGACATTCCGTGTTTTTATCGGAAACCGAAATTCATCTAGAAGTTTATTGCTAAGTACATGATAGATGACCTATGGTATGTATTCATTTTGCTTCGGCACTACATAGTAATCAACGAGCACCCTCATGGAAAGGGCTACACACCTTGGTTGTGCAGCTGCCCAATGTAGGAAAGGGCTACGCCATTGTGATGAGTGAAAGCCGCCATGAGGAGTATATGTTTTTGTTAGTAAAATCAAAGAAGTGTTGAAATGAATCATAAAAAAAAAAAAAAAAATAAAAAAAATCTTTGATTCAAGCCTAAAAAAATAAAAAAATAAAAAAATAAAAAATGGCTTATGGTGTATAGTTGAGAATTGTGAAAAAGCTCGGGTTGACAAACAGAAACGGGAAAACGAGCCACATGCACACACACGCTCATATGTTGATATCTATTCTTTTTAAAAGCAAAAACCCGGATGAATATCGGTTTGATCTATTTTTGGAAATGCTTTAGATGGATAGGTATGGACAAGCAAAATTCCAACAAGCAAAATTAATCATTGAGAGATCTCGTGGACTCACCGCGGATCCCACGACAATTCCAAAAGATGCTAGATACATGAGATTATGCAAAGAAAAGAAAAGAAAGGGGCTCTGCATGGTTGGGAGTTAGGTTTTAGGGTTTCGGCTCCGTTTTGCAATTCCGAGCATCTTCCGGTCTGATTCTGATCTTATGTTCTTCTTCAAAGTTGTAGAACGTGAAATTTCATGCAACTTTGAATCAAGAAACTCGTGATTTGGCGTTTTTTTCACAGAGTTACGGCAGTCTCAATATCTATGCGCTGGTTTGTCTTTTTATTAGGGTTTAAGCACCGTTTTGCTATTTTGGCCCTGTTCCGTTTAGATTCAGTTAATATTTCCTTCTTCAAGATTGTAGATCGTGATTTTCTATGCAACCTAGGATTAAGAACTTTGTGATTTGGGGTTTACGGCACTGAGTTACGTCATTTTCAAGTTTTCTGTTCTGGTTTGTGTTTTTCTCTAGGGTTTCTCTGGTTCTATCATGGAGAATCCACCCTGTTCTATATCTTCCTTTGCTGGTTTTCCCTCTCTCTTGGAAGCTAGTAGGGTTTTGAATAAGGCTCTTTCCCATGGAGATGGATTGAGTCCTCAAATTGAAAATATTTTACCTGGTACCAATAATATTTGCAATGAAGCTGGTTTGTCTCATGAGATTGAAGGTTTATCAGCTAGGGGGCAGCAAAGGAAAGCTATTCCCGACTCCTCCCCTATGGTCCAACTTGAGGAGGTCTCCCAAAATAAAGGTATCTCTATCACTCATTCTTTGGTGAATAAAGATGCTAACATTGTTTCAGGTCAATTACCTCCTATAATTTCCGAAAAAAGCACTTTTTCTTATAGTAATGTGCTGAAAGGTGCTCACAATGGTCCAATTACGAGTAAGCCTATGAACCTAAAATTCTACCAGCCCTTACAAAGTGGTAATAGGACGTGTGTCTCCCCACCCATGGAAGTTGCAGAGGATGGCTCTAAAGCTTGGAAGAACTGCTTGGTGGGTTATTTTATTGAGAAGAAGCTCCCATTCTCTCTTGTTAACAATATTGCTAAGAAGATTTGGGGTAATTATGGTCTTCTAGAGGTGCTCGCAAATGAAAAAGGGTTCTATTTTTTCAAGTTCTCAGATGATGACTCTTGCTCTACAGTTCTTGAGGCCGGTCCATGGCTTTTTGCTGGAAGAATGATAATTCTTAAGAAATGGCACTCTCGGCTTGTTTTAACGAAAGAATCTTATTCTAAGGTTCCAGTATGGGTCAAGTTTTTTAATATTCCTCATGAATATTGGACTGAAAAGGGGCTAAGCTATATTGCTAGTGCTATTGGGAAGCCTCTTTATGCTGATAGCCTAACTGAATCAATGAAAAGAATTTCGTACGCTAGAATTTGTGTCGAAATTGATGCTACTAGCAAGTTAGTTAATTCTTTTGATTTACTTATGGGCCATTGTGATGAGCTCAATAATGGGGAGAGTGTTGAAATTCTGGTTGAATACCAATGGAGACCAAAGATTTGTCTGGAGTGCAAATCGTTTGGTCATTCTGCTGCAACCTGCCCAAGTCTAAAGGATGTGGAAGGCAGATTCGATGAGAACCGTGGCTCCAAAGTGAAGCAAGAATGGGTGAAGGTCAATCGTGGTGCTACAGCTCATGTATCCAACTCTAGAGGAGATGCAACCCTTGTTCCCTCACCTAGTGCGAATATGGAGCCTCTTCCTCTTTCCATATCTTCTTTGAATGTTGATGAAGTCATTGCCGCTGGTCATTCTGAAATTGAGCCTCCATTGTGTCCTACCAACATGCCTATCAAGAATCAATACAATGTCCTCTCTAAGGAAAGTGTTGTTGATACCTCTAACAAGTTCTCTGCTCTTGATGAGAATGGTTATAGTGTCCTCTCTAAGGATAGTGTTGTTGACTGTAGTGATGAAGACTCTCCTACCACAGCCTCTCCAGATCATTCCCTATGGCTCTCAAAGATTAAGAACATTGATGGGGTTCCTATCATAGGGCTTTCTAGCACTCCGGAGTCATCTAGTTCCAAGAAGAAGAAGAAGAAGAAACGGTCCGCAAAGAAAGGAATGGATAACAGCTCGCAAGCTAAGGTGAAATCTCTTCAACCTCTTAATGATTAATTTAGCTTGTTGAAATATTAGGGGTCTGAATGCTACCCCTAAACAATTAGAAGTTAAGAAGATGATACTTGACCACAAGCTTAGTCTAGTTTGTTTAATTGAGACAAGAGTAAGTATGATCCATAAGCCTCTTGTAGTCAATTCAGTTTTCACGGATTGGGAAATGCTTGACAATTACAATAGTCATGATCTTGGTAGAATTTGGATTGGTTGGAATCCTAGGATCCTCAATATCACAAATTTTTTGAAACTGATCAGATTATACATTGCCAAGCTCATATTTTGGATGGTAATGACAGGTTCCATATCTCTTTTGTTTATGGTTCTAATGTTGATAGTTCTAGAAGAGCTCTTTGGCATAGTATATGCTCTAATCAGCAAGATACTCCTTGGATGGTTCTTGGCGATTTCAATGTCTCTAGGAGGGTGAATGAGTCAGTTGGGGGTTCATCACGTATTTCCTCAGCTATGGAAGAGTTTAATGACTGTCTTTATGTTTCTGATCTTGATGACCTTCGTTTCTCGGGTTTTCTCCACACTTGGTGTAATAAGAGAAGTATTGGCTGCATCTCTAAGAAGTTGGATAGAGTTCTTGTTAATAAGGAATGGATGACCAAGTTTGAGCACTCTGAAGCCATTTTTCTTCCTCCTAGCATCTCGGATCACAGCCCATCTTTGGTTAAGCTCGGATTGCAAGGTAATAAGAAGAATTGCCCTTTTAAATTTTTCAATTTTCTAACGGAAAGGGAAGACTTTCTTCCTTTGGTTGAGAGTTGTTGGCAGGAGAATTTTCATGGCAATATGCAATTTCAGCTTTGCTCTAAGCTCCGAAATTTAAAGAAGGTTTTAAAGTCCCTTAACAAGAATACAGTGGGGGATTTGACGGTTAAATCTATTGAGGCCAAGGCTGCTCTTGTTGATTGCCAAAGTCTTCTTGATCTGCAGCCTCTTGATGAAGGCCTTAGAATGCAAGAGAAGGAGCTTATGAGCTCTTACACATTGGCTCTTCAAACGGAGGAGGATATTTTGAGGCAAAAATCTAGAGTTCAATGGCTTAAGGCTGGTGACCGTAACACCTCCTATTTTTTCAAAGTCATCAATGGAAGACGCAATAGAAGTAAGATCCTCTCTATTACTGGAGAAGATGGTTCCTTGATTGAAGGAGATACTCAAATCAAATCTGAGGCTATTCGTCACTTCCAAAATATTCTTGGCTGCTCTTTGCCTTCTAGACATGGTTCTCGTCATTTGAGAAATGTTATTGATAAACACATCTCCACTAATGAAGCTGATTTCATGAGTAGAGAGGTCACAAATGATGAAATTCGTGAGGTTTGCTTTTCTCTCCACCCTAATAAGGCTCCTGGTCCAGATGGTTTTAATGCTCATTTCTTCAAGAAGACGTGGCACATCGTTGGTGATGATGTTATTAATGCTGTTCAAGAATTCTTTCGTACTGGCCTTCTTCTTAAGGAGCTCAATGCTACGATTCTTACTTTGGTCCCTAAGGTCCCTAATCCATCTAAAATGACGGACTTTAGACCAATCTCTTGCTGCAACACTCTCTACAAGATCATTGCTAAGATCATTGGCAATAGAATCAAGCCTTGTCTTCCTGGTATTATTAGCCCCTCCCAATCAGCCTTTGTGGCAGGTAGGAGAATTGGTGACAACATTCTTCTTGTCCAAGAGCTAATGAGAAATTACCACAAAGATGATGGTACGCCAAAGTTGGCCCTTAAGGTGGATTTGATGAAAGCATTTGATATGGTTGATTGGGGCTTCTTACTTAACACTCTTGCTGTGTTTCAGTTTCCTTTGAAAGTCATAAATTGGATTAGAGCTTGCCTTACTACTCCTAAGTTCTCTATCTCTATTAATGGTGAGCTTGCTGGTTTCTTCTCCGGAAAGAGGGGTCTTCGTCAAGGGGACCCTATGTCTCCTTATCTCTTTGTTATGGCTATGGAGGTCCTCTCGAAACTTTTAGCCAATCATATTGTGAACTCTCCTAACTTCAAATATCATTGGAAGTGCGACAAGATTAAGCTTTCTCACCTTTGCTTTGCTGATGATCTTATTATGCTTTGCCATGGTTCCTATCATTCAGCTCTTGTTCTCAAATCAGCCCTCGATGAGTTCTCCTTGTTGTCGGGTCTTGGTGCTAATCATGCTAAGAGCAACACTTTCATTTCTGGAGTGCCCGATGCAATTAGTCAGCAGCTCATCAACCTTTTTGGTTACACGGTTGGTTCCCTTCCTATTCGTTATTTGGGGATTCCTATTATCTCTTCTAAATTGAATTTGCGTGATTGCTCTCCCCTTGTTGATAAAGTTTCGAGTAGACTTTCTTCTTGGTTGAATCGGTGCCTTTCTTATGCTGGTCGTCTTCAACTTATTATCTCGGTCTTAACCAGTAGTCAAGTGTTTTGGGCTAGTCATCTTTGTCTTCCTAAGAAGGTCTTAAAGGTTATTGAGCAGAAATTTCGTAGCTTTTTATGGAATGGGGTTGAGGGTAGCAGCAAAGGTTCTAAAATTGCTTGGTCCGATATTTGTATTCCTAAAAAAGAGGGTGGTCTTGGAATCAAGGACCTCTCTTTGTGGAATAAGGCGCTAATGATTAGGCACATTTGGAATCTGGTTTATTGCACTAATAATCTTTGGACTTCTTGGATCAATGCCTACCACCTCAAAGGTTCAAGTTTGTGGGAGGTGAAAGCTCCTCATACCTGTTCTTGGAATTGGAGAAAGCTTCTTCATCTTAGGCCTTTAGTTCGTCCTTTATTTCAGCACATTCTTGGTAGTGGCTTGAACACTTCCTTATGGTTTGATAATTGGCACCCTGATGGCCCCATTCGTTCGAAATGGAGTTCCTGTGTTATCTACAATTCTGGTCTCCCTATAAATGCAAAGGTTAATGCCATTGTCAGTGGTGATAATTGGAGATGGCCTGTTGCTATGTCAATTGATCTTGCTGAAATAAAGAGTCGTATGCCTTCTTACAATCCAAACTCCATTTTAGATGATATTATTCGGTGGCTCCCCTCTCCAAATGGTATTTATTCTGCTGCTTCTGCTATGGAGTCTTTTAGAACCCATCACTCTCTTGTTCCTTGGTTTAATATTGTGTGGTTCCCTCAGAATATTCCGAGGATGGGTTTCATCCTTTGGTTGGCTATTAAAGGTAGGCTTTCTACCTTGGATCGTGTTCAGCGCTACGATCCTCAAGTTATTGCTACATGTGTCCTTTGCAATTCTCAAAACGAAACTCATGCCCATCTTTTCTTTGAGTGTTTGTATAGCAAAGCCATTTGGACTCATCTCTTGAACAAGTGTGGTTGCACTTGGATTGGTCTCAGCTGGAATGATTTAATTGATTGGGTTTCCATTCATTGGAAAGGGAACTCTCCTTCCACTGTGACTAAAAAGCTTTGCCTTGCAGTGGCTGTCTACTTTATTTGGAGAGAGCGAAATTGTCGTATTTTGAGAGCTCTAGAAGGCCTAATGCAGAGGTTACCCGGACCATTATTGACACTATTCGTAGCCGGCTTTGTTCTATCAATTTGAAGGATTGGCCTCTGATTGCTATGAATTGGAATGTAACCTCTGGATGATTCTTGTGTTGTTGGCTATTTGTTTGCTTTCTTTGTGTTTTTGCTTTGTTAAAGCTTTTGTTTAGCTCTTGCTTTTGAGCTTGTTGTTTTTGAGCTTTTTGTTGAGCTTGTTTTGGGCCTTTTGCTCTTGTTTCTTTGTTTCCTGGGGTATGCCCCTTGTATTTGTACATTCTTTCCTCTTTCTATGATACTATTTATTTACCCAAAAAAAAAAAAAAAAAAAAAAAAAGGATAGAGTTTGCATGTTGATATCACAATTACTCCTTCTATATATGTGAGAAGCATTCACACACACACATTTTTTGCTTATGTGCTTGATTCATTAGCAATGTGAGAATATTTTTGAGAGATTAATGAAAATCTATGATTCTCTCTTGGACTTTGAAAAGTGATGAAATATTTTCTCTTATTGCTTGGTTGTGTGAATGTGTGATGTCCCTTGTGAACAAATCTACTTGATGATAATATATGAAGCATATGTTAAGGGGGAGCTTTAGTTTATTCAACTTAGCTTTCTATACGATTTGTTTGCTTAATATCTCATTATTTATCTCTTGTGTCCTTTGTCTATTCCTTGACAAAAACGGGGAGAAATGTATACCTCACCATGTTTAATATGGGGGAATCCATGTTTATTATAGGGGAGAAAAATGTATACCTCTCACCATGTGTGGAGAAGTGTTTCAAATGTGTGGGAAATTCCTCTTTGTGCTTTTATGGAGACTTTGTCTTAAAGGGGAGAATTCTTGTCTTAAGGGGGAGAAAAGAATTCTTGTCTAATTGTGTTAAGGATCTTAGGAAGAGCTTTAATATGAAAACATTTATTCACTTGAGATAATGCTTTTGTGTTTGAGATAAGGGAAATTCTTGTTTGTTTTTGTAAATATATCTCACCATTCTTCTTTGGAGAAGATCTCTTGTTGGTTTGCTATGTTGCTTATAGGTACCTTGAAGTTCAAAGAAGGAATTCTTGAAGAGTCATGAAGACTTGAAGACTTTTTAGTCTAGGAATCTCTTTGTAATGTGAGGATAAGAGTATGCTATCAACTTGAGTTTATTGGAGTGAAACATTGTATGGTGAGGTTGAGGTTTTGCCATGGAATAGCCAAAGGGGGAGATTGTAAGGTTCATGATTTGTATTGGCTTGATTCCATTGCAAAACGCTCTATATTTGTATTAGTTGTTGCTTATGATGTTCTTGAAAGAAAAGAAGCTTAAAAGTTGAAGAGCAACATCTAGTGCAAATGTTGTCTTCAAGAGGTGAAAGCATCAAAGGTATATCTAGACTTCCATCCTCTTGCAAGCGCACACACACACAAAATTCATACATGTGTGTCCCTGTATCGTAGTACAAACATTTGGTATAACACATTTACACACTTCTTAGTATGCTCATGCATTGGTCTCTAATAGACAAACATTGTAGAATTGCATGCTTTGTGACTATCTCTTTGATATGGCATGCTTGTGTGAATTTGTGTTTATTTGTTTGTTTGTTTTGTATTTTGGACTTGAATATGTTCTTATTTGATTCCTTATTGAGTTCCGGTCGTTTCGGTTACTCATTCATAAGGTTTCGAGTCCAAATGACTTAGTTAGGCTACTTTGCGTTCTCATTCGTTGAGTTGACTTTATCATCATTTTCTGAGATGATTTCTCTACCATTTTTCAAAGTTTTGTAGTCGTAGTCGTGCGTGAGGGAGTCACAGTTCATAATCCGAAAATGGATTTGAAATCAGAGTTCGGATGCCCAAGATACGGCTGAAGAACGTGAGGGAGCGCACGAGAGGCAAGCATGGCCAAAGGCCATGCATTGCCCACCACGTGTGGAGCCCGTGGGACCCACGGCCAGAGCACCCCTCTGGTCCCATGTGGCCCACGTGCCCCCCACAGGGTCCTGACATGGCAGCCTCTGATTGGCTCACGTCATCCTCTCTCTTCTCCATCTCTTTTCCCTCCATTTATATTCGAAATCCCGTACAGAATTCTTTACAACTTTTGATTTCTTATTTTGATCATATCTCTCTCATTTCAACTTCGAATTGAGTGATTCAAAAACCTAAATTGTTGGTCTTGAAGAGAGCTACAAACCCCAAACATTTTTAGAGTCATTTGAGTTTTTGAGTTTTTGCAGTGAGCTGATTTCAGTCCGTGACTCAACTTTTGTATGTGAAACTTCTTCTTCTCACTTCATCTTTTGATCATCTCTTTTAATCTTCCTAATTGATAGATGATATGTGTTTAGAATGTTGTTAGATCATATTCTAGGGGTGGTTGATCTATTGATTGTTAAGTTTTAGCCATTTGATTTCAATTGAACATATATTGCTAAACTTGACCTATCTTGAAATTGATTCTAGAAATGTTGTATATGATGTGCCTCATGTTATTTTCTAGGTTTAATTTCATCATCTAAGAACTAAGATTTTTTATGTGATATATTGAATATTCATATCTTGTTCTTATTGATTCACATGCTTTGATTTCTAGATACATTTGTGATTGTTTGTTGAAAACATATTCTATATTATCACTAAGCATGTTCATAGAGCTTGATTGGTCATCTTGCTTTATTTGATTGTGTTTGCATCATTTGCATCACCTATATCATTGCCTTGTAATAGGTGGAAGTCTCTTGCAAAGTGAGTGAAGCTTTGTCTTGAGCAAGAAGTCTTGGCTAGGAAAGTGTTCCGGATAGCCAAGGAAGAAGTCTTGATTAGAGTCGGGAGGACTCGGATAGTCAAGCAAGAAATCTTCCTAGAGACGTGAGCGTTTTGGATAGGAAGTTGCTTCCTAGAGGTGTAGGACACATCTTGGATAGGAAGTAGGCTTTGTAGTTCACTAGGCCCGAGGGTAGATTAGGAGGTGATAGCTTGAGTGTGTATGTCCTTTTCATATAGTGGATTGCTTTGCTAGTAGTTGTGGTATCAACCCGTGGATGTTTCCTCTTTGAGGTTTTACCACGTAAAAATACTTGTGTCAAGTTTCGTTGTTATGTTTCTTTATCTTCCATATGTTTGTATTGATTGCATTACTTGTATATTGATTTTCACATGTGTTGATTAAATTAATTCAATTGTTAAGATTCATCAAGTGTGCTTTTAATTGTTCTATTCTGCATATTTTTTGTATATTGGAAGAATTTGGGCATATACCTATTCACCCCCCCTCTAGGTATATATTACACTATATTGCTTAAGGGAATTTCAATTGGTATCAGAGCGAGTGTCTATAAGTAATTAGATAGATCCATATTATAGTGTTTGTGTTTTGTTTTGTTGTGTTTTTTTTGTGTTTATTCATTTTGTAGCTATCGGTGATTCAATGTCGGAAGGTGCTTCTAGTGGTAGACCTCCACTCTTAGACAGTGGTAACTACACCTTTTGGAGAAATACAATGAAAGCCTACATTAGAGCCATCAATGATAAATCATGGATGAGTGTGAGTGATGTAGTAGAGGAAGAGGAGTCCTTGAATGATCGAGAATCTACTAGCAATTACATTGCTCATGTGGCTATATATGAAGGAAGATTTGAGGATAGTTGTGAAGAGTCCTCAAGTAATGAGGAAAGTGAAAACTCTTCAAATAGTGAAGATAGTGAAATCTCCTCCAATGATGAAGAGTTCAAAGCCTCCTCAAATCAAGATTATATAAGCTTTAATGACAAGATCCTTCAACAAAAGAATGAAGAGAACAACAAGTTGAAGTTGATCAATGCCAATTTAGTGGTGATCTTTAAAGCTCTTGTCAATGAAAAGAAGATGTCTTTGGAGAAGATGAGCAAGCAAAGTGAAGTCATCAAGGAGCATGAAAAGACCATTGAAAAGTATGTCTCTAAGGTGGAGGAAAGTGCTCAAGAGCTAAATGATCTAAAAGAAGACTTTACTATGAAGTTGTTTGCCATAGAAGGAGAGATTAAGCAAAAAGAGAACTCTTTAAGTATCCTGAAGATAAAGGAGTGTGAGCTTAAAGATGAAGTCAAATCTCTTAAAGAGTCAATTAATGGCATGAAGATTGGAGCCATTAAGCTTGATGAAGTAATAAAGCTTGGAAAGCATCATGGAGATATGAGTGGCTTGGGCTTTGTAGAAGAAGTTAAGAAGACTCCTACAACCAAGAACAAGTCAAGAAAGTCCAAGAAGAAGAAAGACTCAACTACTATTCCTTCCAACATCAAAGACAAAGACAAGAAGAGTTATGGAACTTCTCAACCGACTTCTCAACCAAAGCATGCACACCCAAAAGGTAACTTTTCTAAATTCATTCTGGTTTGTCATTATTGTAATGTGGTTGGTCACATTAGGCCTAAGTGTTATGAATATGCTAGGCAATGCAAACTAGGAAATGTGGAACATGATAAAAATGTGAAAAAGTTACCTAATCATTCTCCTAAGCATGTGTTTAAGTCTAGAGCTAAACATAACATCTCTAAGTTTATCCCGGTTTGTCATTTTTGCAATGTTGTAGGGCATATCAAACCTAAATGCTACAAGTATATTAGACAATGCGAGCTAGGGAATGAGATGCATGCTAGTGAGATGAAAAGATTTCATTTGGTTGTTTCTAAACATATTAGGGCATTAGAGACTATGCATGATGAACATGTTAATGAAAAGAAATCAACAAGGAAAGTTTGGGTTAAGAAAAATAATGTGCATTCTTGTGAAAGGGATAAATCTTCTTTGAAAGTTTCTAAACATTACAATAGCTTTGACGCTTTAAGAAATGTGCATATTGATCATATTCATGTGAAGAAACCTACCAAGAAAATTTGGATTGAAAAGAATGACATGCATGTTAATAATAATCATGTTAAGAAATATGTTGAGAAAAAGTTGGTTAAGAAGAGTGTTAACCATGATCATTTGAAGAGTCTTGATGAAATATTTGTGCGCGGCAAAAATGTTGACTTTAATATGAGTGATGTTTTCATGAAAAAGATAGTTGATGATTTATCTTCTAGATTTCATATTGCCATGCGTAATGATCATGATGTTGTTTGTGTTGGTTCACCTAAGACTAATATGGTCAAAGGTGAGTGCTCTCATACTTGATTGAGTAGCACATATGAGAATATTTTTGTTCTTGTTTGATAAGAGTTCTAAGTTTGATGCTTGACTAAGCTATTTGTAATGTGCTAGGTCTAGTATTCTAACTTGGTGTCTCTAATCAATTCATGAACTTAATATTCTCATAATCACTATGATAGTCAAAATTTGTTGATTAACTTTAAAGAAGTTGAATTTTGAAATCTATTTGGTGAAAATTTTTGTTAAGACTTTTAGAGAAAGTCATTTTCATATGTTTGTTTGAGTTGAAAGTGTTTGGTCTTTATTTTCATGGGATGACACACCAACAACTTGTTGTCATGAGGACAAACAAGCCAAGAAAGCTCATAAAAAGAGCGGAGACCTTTCATTTGTGAAAAAGCTTGCTAAGGTATTTTTCTTCTCTAAAAGCTTGCTTTCTATTTCATCTTTTCAACTCTATGTATGCATGATATCATTGTATTAGGCATCATTTCATTAGAGAACATGTTGAACATTCTATTGTTTCTCTAGAGCATATGCCTACTAAAAATCAACTTGCGGACTTGTTCACCAAGCCCTTAGACAAAGAGAGGTGTAAAACTCTTAGAATGTCCATTGGCATGATTTGTGTTGATTATTGTCTATGTGTGATTGTGAGTGGCTTGATGAGCAAAACTTTAATTGAAAATCAATATCTTTGAGAGCTACTCACTTGAGAAGTAATGATCTTAAATAAATAACTCTTATTGTTTCTAGATCATGCACTTGAGCTTGAAATTGTTTTTTTTTGAAAAATGCACTAATGCTTCTCTTGTATGTTTTAGTTTTGAGTATATGTGGTTGAAAATGTGTAGATAATGGATGCATCTAGAAGTTTATTGCTAAGTACATGATAGATGACCTATGGTATGTATTCATTTTGCTTCGACACTACATAGTAATCAACGAGCACCCTCATGGAAAGGGCTACACACCTTGGTTGTGTAGCCGCCCAATGTAGGAAAGGGCTACGCCATTGTGATGAGTGAAAACCGCCATGAGGAGTATATGTTTTTGTTAGTAAAATCAAAGAAGTGTTGAAATGAATCATAAAAAAAAAAAAAAAAAAAATCTTTGATTCAAGCCTATAAAAAAAAATAAAATAAAAAGGTGCTTACGGTGTATAGTTGAGAATTGTGAAAAAGCTCGGGTTGACAAACAGAAACTGGAAAACGAGCCACATGCACACACACGCTCATATGTTGATATCTATTCTTTTTAAAAGCAAAAACCCGGATGAATATCGGTTTGACCTATTTTTGGAAATGCTTTAGATGGATAGGTGTGGATAGAGTTTGCATGTTGATATCACAATTACTCCTTCTATATATGTGAGAAGCATTCACACACACACATTTTTTGCTTATGTGCTTGATTCATTAGCAATGTGAGAATATTTTTGAGAGATTAATGAAAATCTATGATTCTCTCTTGAACTTTGAAAAGTGATGAAATATTTTCTCTTATTGCTTGGTTGTGTGAATGTGTGATGTCCCTTGTGAACAAATCTACTTGATGATAATATGTGGAGCATATGTTAATGGGGAGTTTTAGTTTATTCAACTTAGCTTTCTATACGATTTGTTTGCTTAATATCTCATTCTTTATCTCTTGTGTCCTTTGTCTATTCCTTGACAAAAAAGGGAAGAAATGTATACCTCACCATGTTTGATATGGGGGAATCCATGTTTAATATAGGGGAGAAAAATGTATACCTCTCACCATGTGTGGAGAAATGTTCCAAATGTGTGGGAAATTCCTCTTTGTGCTTTTATGGAGACTTTGTCTTAAGGGGGAGAATTCTTGTCTTAAGGGGGAGAAAAGAATTCTTGCCTAATTGTGTTAAGGATCTTAGGAAGAGCTTTAATATGAAAACATTTATTCACTTGAGATAATGCTTTTGTGTTTGAGATAAGGGAAATTCTTGTTTGTTTTTGTGAATATATCTCATCGTTCTTCTTTGGAGAAGATCTCTTGTTGGTTTGCTATTTTGCTCATAGGTACCTTGAAGTTCAAAGAAGGAATTCTTGAAGAGTCATGAAGACTTGAAGACTTTTTAGTCTAGGAATCTCTTTGTAATGTGAGGATGAGAGTATGCTATCAACTTGAGTTTATTGAAGTGAAACATTGTATGGTGAGGTTGAGGTTTTGCCATGGAATAGCCAAAAGGGAAGATTGTAAGGTTCAAGATTTGTATTGGCTTGATTCCATTGCAAAATGCTCTATATTTGTATTTGTTGTTGCTTAGGATGTTCTTGAAAGAAAAGAAGCTTAAAAGTTAAAGAGCAACGTCTAATGCAAATGTCGTCTTCAAGAGGTGAAAGCATCAAAGGTATATCTAGTATTCCATCCTCTTGCAAGGCGTAAGCGCACACACACACAAAATTTATACATGTGTGTCCCTGCATCATAGTGCAAACATTTGGTATAACACATTCACACACTTCTTAGTATGCTCATGCATTGGTCTCTAATAGACAAACATTGTAGAATTGCATGCTTTGTGACTATCTCTTTGATATGGCATGCTTGTGTGAATTTGTGTTTATTTGTTTGTGTGTTTTGTATTTTGGACTTGAATATGTTCTTATTTGATTCCTTATTGAGTTCCGGTCGTTTCGGTTACTCATTCATAAGGTTTCGAGTCCAAACGACTTAGTTAGGCTACTTTGCGTTCTCATTCGTTGAGTTGACTACATCATCATTTTCCGAGATGATTTCTCAACCATTTTTCAAAGTTTTGTAGTCATAGTCGTGCGTGAGAGAGTCATGGTTCATAATCCGAAAATGGATTTGAAATCGGAGTTCGGATGCCCAAGATACGGCTGAAGAACGTGAGGGAGCGCGCGAGAGGCAAGCAATAGAAAGGCTGAAGAACTTGAGAGTCGCTGAAAATTTCCACCTTATCTGCTCCTAGGACTGTGCAAACTTTTAAACCTGCTATGAGTGCCTCGTATTCAGCTTGATTGTTAGTAGCTTTGAAGTCAAAACGCAAGGCATATTCGACTGAATCTCCTTCTGGGGTTGACACCACTACTCCTGCCCCGCTGCCGTGCGTGTTTGATGACCTGTCAACGCGGAGTTGCCATTTGAATACTTTCTTATTTCGCTCCACCATCATTCTCGCTACCTCTATGCTTGGCTCGGTGTGTAGGGAAAAATACCGTAGTACACGCAGCGGAAGCGAGACTAAAAATAGATTTAGTAGTTTTAAAATTTTTCCTTTTTATGAACCTTAACCCTTTAATTAATTAAACATACATATAATCAACAAAAGAAGAATACCTTTTGTCGCGTGATCCGATTGACTTACGTCGATGGTAATCCGCAAGATCTTCAATCCTAGCACGAACGTGAATCACTTAGGAGCGTGGTCTCCCTTTTCTTTGAATTGCAAACCTGAGAATGGATAAACAAACTTTTCTTTTCTTTTGTTAGTCACAAAACAATCAAAAGAAGACTAAGATTATTCCAGTCACTTTTGAGTTCTCAATCTAATGATCGAAACTCGCGTGAACCTAAATCGATGTTGTACACACAAGCTTATTGATGAACAAGCAATTAGTGTACCATCAAAGAATAATCTATTCACTCTTTTATGTTTTTAGTAGAATAAAATTACTTTCTATGAATTGAGAAGAAGAAGAAAATTGTCTCTCATGAAACTCTTGGGTGGCCGAACCCTATAGCAAGCATTATATAGGTGGCCTAATTTCTTTCCTCTTCACTTTTAGGGTTGCCGAAAATCCTTCTCTAAAAACAACTAGGGTTGCCGCAAATCACTTGCCAAAATAGGCTTGTGTTGCACCCTAATTTCCATCAAAGAATAGACTTCAAACCCTAATCCAACTCATAGATATTTTATTCTTTTTAATTGACTAAATTAAAAAACTTCTTATTTGATTAAATAAATAAAATTAATTATTTATTTTCTTATCAAACAAGTCTTTTATTTTTAGTATACTACTTACAATAGTATAACTCTAGGAAATATATTTCCTATTCAGAAAAAGATTTGTTTCTTAATTAAACAATTAATTAATCAATTAATTAATTCTTATTTAATTAAACAATGAATCAAAATAATATATAGGCTAATATATTAACCTTGCCGCCCCACTTGTCTAAAATTGGGCCTTATATTATTTTCTTATTTCATTTAATCCATTGGACTTTAAATAAAAAGCCCACATGTGAGCCAGACCCATTCTTACTAAAAGAAACAAGCCCACATGTCTTTCATTAATATATTAATATAATTGAGCAGCCCATTACATAAATAATGTGCAAATTATATTCTTAATATATTAAATGCAATTCTAGATGGACCCTTAAATTGGTCCGGTAGAATATATCAAGTGATCCATGCAAGTCCGTGTGGATTGGGGATCTTGGCGGGCTATCTAAATTTAAGCTTCAATAGACACAACCTAATCACAATCAACAATTGATTCACTTAGGTCCGATCCATTAATTTTAACATATTCCACTAAAGAGCTAAAATTGAACTCTTAAATAAAGATAGAAAAGGAAGATGTTCCTCATTCATACCCTAGACAATCATGTTGGAGATAATGTATCCTCGTGATTAATATCAGTAATCGCCAAGAGTTCATAGACCGCCTATAACTCTCCAAGTTACCATATTTACTCATATGACCACGTTTTGAACTTGGATATTTTGACTTGTCCAGAAGCCATGTTTTCAATAGACACTATCGAAAACTCAACGTTGAGATTTAATATCCAATTACCTTAAAAATTCACTTAACTCGATCGCCTACTTCGTTAATCGACCGGATACTTCTGGTTTCTGTAGAATTAATTTCAGTGGGCAGTTGGTGTATACTCCGATTTTATGAGCCTGGAAATATGGCCTTAACTTCCTTGCCGCTGTTATTAGAGCGAGTGCCATTTTTTCGACCGCTGAGTACCTAGTTTCGGCTGGTAACAGTGCTTTGCTGGTGTATTATAATGGTTTTTGGATCCCCTCTTCTTGTCTTACCAATACGGAACTTGTGGCTGCTTCAGAGACGGACAAGTGCATATACAGTGTTTCTCCCGTTTCTGGTTTTGATAGCAGCGGTGCCTGCCCAAGGTACTCCTTCAAGGCCTGGAAAGCTCTTTCACAATCCTCATTCCACTCAACTCCCTTTCCTTTCTTTAGAGCTTTGAAAAATGGTAGGCATCGGTCTGTTGATTTTGCTATGAACCTGCTCAGTGATGCTAGGCACCCCGTGAGTCTTTAGACATCCTTCAAAGTTCTTGGCAAAACCATTTTTGCTAATGCTTGGATTTTTTTAGGGTTCACCTCTATTCCTCTTTGATGTACTTGATATCCGAGAAACCTCCCAGAAGGTACGCCGAATACGTATTTTACTGGATTCAACTTCATTCCATACCTAACCAACACATCGAATGTCTCCCTCAGGTCATCTGTATGTCTGTCTGCTGTGATGCTTTTTGTCAGCATATCATCAACGTAAACCTCCATATTTCTTCCTATTTGCCTGGCGAACATTTTGTTGACCAGGCGCTGGTAGGTTGCTCCAGCGTTCTTCAGGCCGAATGGCATGACTGTGTAACAGTATAACCTCTGGTCGGTGGTGAACGCTGTCTTCTCCTCATCTGGCTTGTGCATCTTTATCTGGTTATATCCTGAATATGCATCCATGAAGCTCAATGTCTCATGTCCGGCTGTTGCATCGACTAACTGGTCAATTCTCGGTAGCGGAAAGCTATCCTTGGGGCAGGCCTTGTTCAGATCGGTGAAGTCGACGCACATCCTCCATTGGTTGTTCTTCTTTTTCACTAGAACTACATTCGCCACCCATTCCGGGTACTTGACTTCTCTAATTGATCTTGCGGCGAGCAACTTTGACACCTCCTCTTTTATTGCTGCACTTCTTTCTGGGTTAAAGCTTCTCCTTTTCTGCACAACCGGTTTGCATTTTTCATTCACAGCCAGGTTGTGCGAAATCACGCTTCTATCAATTCCCGGCATGTCTTCATGGCACCAAGCGAAAATCTCCTTGTATTCTCTCAACAAGTTTGTCACATCTCTCTTAACTCGTTTTGTTAGCCTTGCTCCGATCTTGACTGTTTTGTCCGGTTCTACTTCATTTAAAACAATCGACTCAGTTGGCTCTTCTTTTTCTCTGCTCGTTTTGTCCCTTGGGTCCAGTTCAAAGGTTTTCGGGTTATCTTCATACACTTCCTTGTCTAATTCGAATATGCTCAAGGTCTCCATCCCTGCCTTATCTTTGAAGATTGATAAGTTGGCGTGGCGAGCCATCTCCTGTGACCCTGTCAATTCTCCAACTCCAAATTCTATAGGGAACTTTACTTTTAGCGCGTGGGTTGAAGTAACAGCTCGAGCTTTGTTAAGAAATGGTCGGCCGAGCAAAGCGTTGTACAGCCAATTATGGATGTCGACTACAACAAAGTCCAGCAGGATTGTTCGCCGGCATGGTGCTGTACCAAACCCTTATCGGTAGCTTCACAGTTCCCAATGATCTCACTTCTGCACCCCCGAAACCTTTCAACGGCACATGGAATGGTTCAAGATCTTTTCTGTCTAGCCATAACTCATCGTATACCCTGGCACTTAAAATATCAGCTGAACTCCTATTGTCAATCATTACTCGAAGGACATCCTTGTGGGCTATTCGAACTCCCACTACGATTGCATCGTTAGGTTTTGCATCAATTTCGTCCGAGTCTTCTGCTGTAAACGTTATGGGATCATGTCCTTCTCTTCCTTTCTTGGGGTTTCTTTGCACAGAATTAATCTCCATGCTTCTGTTTTCATAAATTACTTCTCAGACTTCTGACATCCTTTCTCGATTGCTTCTCCCAGTATAGGGCCCGCCAAAAATGGTATTTATAGTGGCGTTAGGGCTGTTTCTCCTTGGACTTTTCCTTTCCTGCCCGTTTCCTTAGCGGCTGTACTGGCGACCACAGTGTTTGTCCCCTTTCAAAGCAAAGTCCTTCAGGTGCCCATCTCTGATCAAGCTTTCAATGTGATCGCGCAGCTGGAAACATTTTGAAGTTTCATGCCCATGGTCTTTGTGAAATCGGCAGTACTTAGTTGTATCTCTCCTAGCATTTGCTGATTGCTGCCGAGGGTACTTATCAAGTCTTTTGTCTTCTACCATAGAAAGTATCTCCTCCTGATCGCCAGTTAAAGGGGTGTAATGGTTGTACCTTCCTCGAAATCTATTGGCTCGAGCGTTTCCTCTGCTTTCTCTTGGATGTCCCTTTTGGCCTTTCTCGTCTCTCTGACGATCACGTGACTGCGTCTTTTTGTCATCCTTATGGTCCGATTTTGAGTCATGCTTGTGTCCATGTACGTAGCTACCCCCTTGCGCTACTTCTTCTTCTTCTGCCAGTGCATAGTCGCCAGCTATTTCTATCATCTCCTCATAAGTTTTTGGTCTATCTCTTCGCAGGTCAAAGGATAATCGCCCACTTTATAACCCATTGGTGAAGGCGGCGATCACAGCTACATCACTGGCGTCCTCAATTAGAGCAACCTCCTTCCCGAATCTTGCTAGATACTTCTTTATCGACTCATTGCGCTCCTGCTTCAAGTTTGATAGATGAGCGAGTGACTTTCTTCTCTGGACACTCCCCATGAATTGCCTTATGAATGCTTTGCTGAGGTTTGAAAAACTACTTATACTTCTGGGTGGAAGTCTTCCAAACCACCTGGAGGCGAGGTCGCCGAATGTTTACGGGAAGTTGAGGCACAACAGCCCGTCATTGGATGAGTATTGGGCCATAATATTACGGAATCGGTGAACATGCTCCTTTGGATCCCTGTTCTCCTTATACTGCTCAATGGTTGGCATTCTAAATATGTTTAGGAATTGGGTGCGAGCAATATTTTCAATGAATGGGCTATCTGACTCATCATCCGAAGATACGTTACAACCATACCTTCGTGCCATCGCTGAAACTTTTCTTGATAGCTCTTGTAGGGTGACATCTCGCTGACCAGTTAGCTCTCCTACTGGATCGAGTCTGCTCTTGATTGTCATTCTCCCATGGTTGCCTCTACCATCCGGGATTCTTCAATCTTCTGTGCTCTCGGATCTTCTTCACCGTGCTATTTTGGATCGTAATTCCCTTCGCGGACAAGGGCTCTTATCTTCAGATGAGATAGAACGGTGTCTCCGCTGGTTCCGTTGATATGTGTCACTGGAATTGACCCCATCTGTTCGTGCCTGGTCTCGCTCCTCCCTAGATTCTTCATTCATCACATCTTTTCCCTTCCTTTGTTTTCTCCCTTCGAAATCTTCAGGGTGGTCCTGAGGAGTCTCCTCAGTGGATTGTCTTGCTAGAGCATCAGGGGTTGCAATGTGAACTTCCAATCGTAACCTTTCGAGCGGATGGATTCCAGGAGTGGTTAACTCGTAAGGAGAAGAAACTCCCAACCCTATGGGAAGCGAAAACCCTATTTTGCTAGCCTCACTGATTAAGTTTACTAATGCAGTTTGGAAGTGCTGCAGAACCCCGGGGTCGGCTGCCCTAGTTCCTGGCGTTGCCGCTGATTGTTCCCCGATCGCCACCACCCTATCTCCTGTCGACGCGGTTGGTTCAACAATTAGGTCTCCACTGGAGTTACCATCTCTATCATTGTCGTTGTTCATATTCTTCAATTTGCAAGGGTTCCTCGAAGTTTCTATTCAAAGCCCCCTTCTTCTAGCGCCAATTGTTGACGGTCAAATTTGGATTGCCACACACACAACAATTATATCAGCTTGAAGTAAAAAAAGAAAATAATCAATGCATGCAAGAGACAGGTTTTTATGTGGAAAACCCTTGAATGGGAAAAAAACCATGGCGCCCTAGAGGGCAGAAAAATAGTACTAGTCTTATTGCTTTGTTACACACTCAAATCTCTCATACGATTACTCTCTTCTCTCTCTAAGTTTTCGAATCCCTTCCTTATGGGATAGATGGTTCTATTTATACATGTCTAATTAGGGTTTCCCCTTGTTTTTAGCCGCGTTGGTGGTAGGTTTCCCTATTTGATTCGAACTAGGATTCCTATGTTTGTCACGGATCTTGATATTTCTCTTATCTCTTTTCCTCTTTACGATTCCTTGTTGCCATGGGTCTTCTAAAGTTTAGGGTTGATTTCTATGTTTCTGCCGAGTCGGTTCGGGCCTAGTATGCTGATGCAGCGAGCACCTTCGCTTCTGGGTTTTGTCCTTCGGCGACCACGTTTCTACCTGTGGCGAGTATATATCTAGTTCTGGTGACCACACCTTTGACTTCATTGATTTAAGGCATCAACATTCTGGCTTGCCACATTTTCTTCCTTTGACTTAGTCAATGAGTGACGTGGCAACCTTCTCTTCATCATTTATTAACTCCTTTGGTGATGTGTCTGCTTGGCGAATTTATACATACAACAATACCCCTATAAATACTTTGAGCCGGGCGAATGACTTGCTCTTTTTACTTCGTTTGCCTCTGCGAGCAGTATTTATACCTATGCTTTCAAGATTTCAGCGCGTTTTGTAATTAACTCCCTCTCTCTCCTTCTTACCACGCGTTGCATTGATTGGTTGATTCTTCCGGTGCAAGCTTTAATTTTAGCCACACAATTTATGGCGCTTCCACTTACTTGACAAGCGATGGTACACTCTGACTGCTTGGTGACCCCCGAGATGCCACATGTCCATTATTTGGTGGTGACTAATGCGGCTGGTTACTGTGGCCATCACTCACAATAATTGCGTATCCTCTTTTGATTTTTCTTTTTGAATTTCGAAGTTCCCTCTTTTAAGGACCGATCGTTTCTTCTTCCTCATTTTACTCTTTCCATTTTCTCCTTCTTCTCCTCAGAACAGAGTTCCCCCATCTCCCTTAGAAACTTTTGCCACGAATTTCTTCTATTCTACTTCATTGTCAGACGGTTCGCCTTGAAATTGATCGTGCTTATTTCTGGATGTCCCCAGATCTCCTGCTCGTTCTTCGAACCTAGGGTTTTTCTGGTGAGTTTTCATGGATCCCTCCTTACGTTCTTCTCTTTTTAATCGGATGATGCAAGCTATGGAGCTTGGTGATAAATGTACTGCAGACAAAATCGAATCTTTGATTCGTAATTTTCACCCGGATTCTCCAATCCCAATTTCTGTTTTCGTTCCGTCTTCTGAAGATGATTTTATTCCTAACGTTTCTCCTCTGTCTTCCAATAGTGATTCTCCAGTGATGCCGAGATCCTCTAAGCTGGGTGGCAGTAAATGACGCGCCTCTAAGGCTCCTCGTGAATCCCTACTGAATGCGCAGACGATTGTTGGCTCTGACGTTGAAGACCATCAAAGGGATAGGCTGCATTTTTCGTTAGATCGCTCGTGTTCCTTTGACACGGAAGTTAACGTGGTTAGCGAGGAAGAGCTCCGCAAATATAAGAGTCGTTTTGACATTCCAGACTCAGTGACTTTGATGTTACCTGGTGATCGAACAGTATGGAATCCTCCCGAAAATGCGGTCGCCATCTATGGGGCCATGCTCAGCTGCGGGGTAACCCTTCCTCTCTAGCCTTTCATCGCCAGGTTTCTTGTGGAGGCTTGAATTGCACCGGCACAACTCGCTCCAAATAGTTATAGGATACTGATGTGACTGTGCCTAATGTGGAAGCTGAAGGGTTATGGGCCCCTTACGCCTCGCGAGATCCGTCATTTTTATACGCTAAGACAGGCGGGCAATGGTGGTACGTATTTCCTTCTCTCTTTGCCTGTGGAGAACTGGATCCCTGAGGGTGTAGCGAACCCTGGTCAAGTAGAGATTTCCAGCGATGAGAAAAAGAAAGGCTTCATTTGAGGTTTTCCTACTTTGAATAAGAGGTGGAAAAACAGTTGGTTTTTTGTTGGTGGCAAGTGGGGTCGAACTGTGCCAGCCAGCAGTCGTCGTAACCTTTCGACGAAGAAAGTTCCCAAGCACTTCACATCTCCTGAAGCCTGGTCGAAGGCAGCCCCCGTTTTGCTAGATGAGGAGATTTCTCACCTTGCCGCGGGGCCATCCTCCCTTTGAATTTGAGAGATAGATCCTTCCTCTTGGATGAGGAGAAAATGATGGCTGAACGGGTTTTCACACGCCTACCTGCTAGGCTTCCTCGTCGTAAGTCTTTATCAGTTTCTCCTTTTGTATTACTGCTTCGTTTTATTCTGTTAGTGACACTTGGTTTATTTTTCTTGCAGTGTGTGACTTTGATACTGTTTGTGATCTGCAAGCCCGGGCAGTGAAGAATTCCGAGGCTGCCAGTAAAAGACACACTACTGGTTTGGCCAAGGAAGGAATCGCTAGCTCGGATAGTGATGATCCTTCGAACGGCGAGGAAGCTGGTGATGTTTCTGGGGGAGGTGCTGAGTCGGGGCGACCCCCCATGTGTGCAGAGGTTGCTGCGAATACTCCTGTTACGACTACTGCTGCGACTACCCCTACTGCGGCTACCCCTAGCCGTAAAGGTAAGGAGAAAGTTGGTGCTTCAGGGGGGGTCAGTGACATTCCAAATTTTAACGCGGATGTCCCTAAGACTCATCATGATCCTGCGAGTGATCTAGCCCCTAGAGCTGGTAGAGGTAAACGCCCACCTGAGAGTACACCTGATCATGCTGCTCGACCCCCTAAGCGGGCATCAAGGGTGGTGCAGTATGTCGTCTCTTCGGACGAGGAGGGTGCTGGCGAGCCAGCTCTCGCTGAAACTCCTATTCAAACGGATGTTCGCGAGGATAATGCTGAAGGGACTAATGCCGCGGTGCCTCCCCCCAATAAGGTTAATGAATTGAATATCCCTGCTTCTACTCCGCCCCGAACAGCTTCTCCTACAGTGGCCATGGGCAAGTCGAATGTCTATTCAGATCAGCCTAGACCGTTTGGTCAGCCTGAATCGGTTGATCGGCCCGGACCATCGAAGCAACCTGGGACTTCTGTTTCTGGTTCGGGTTTCACCCATGAAGCCCCTCCCGCGGGATCATCTGGAGCCGATGAAGGGAATGTGTCTCTTTCTGATTTTTCAGCTACTGAAATCTGCTCCCACTTGGTTAATAACGATGTGTACATTGGTGAAAGCTGGGGGCATGTTAAGGGCAAGTCCTGCAACAGAAAGATGGAATTTTTCTTCAACTACCACTCTTTGGTAAGCTTTTCGCCACAAAACTCTATATTTTTTCATATACACTTCCTAATTTGGCTATTTTTCTTTTCAGATGATGTCTGAGTTGGCTGAGAACTACAAGTATGGGAACAAAGCTTCCCGGGAGATTAAGCGCTTGCGCGAGCAGGGTTCTATTTTGGATGCTGAGAAGCTTTCTGCTGAAGAATCCCATGCTCAACAGCTTGCTCAGCTAGCCGCCGAGGAAAAACTATCTGCTGCTGAAGAGGAGATCCGCTCGCTGAAGGAGCATTTATCTGCTAGTCAAGAATCCTTCGCAGCATGTTTGGAGGCTGAGCGGGTGGCTGAGGAGGCTAGGGAAAAAGCTGAGCACGAGGCGCTGGACTTGCGCAATCAGTTGTCTTCGCGTGAACTCATTTTTGATAACTTAAAGGCTGTGCTAGAGGTTGAAGCAGTCGATCGCTTCAAGAGATCCCCTGCCTATGACGCGCTTTTGCTGCGTGAGTTTGAACGAGGTATGAGGCAGTTGAAGAAGTTCTTCGCCATGAAGGATCATTCGAATGAAAATGCTTTAAGGCGCTTCGACAGGTCTCTTCAACAGCATGTGGCCAGCGGAGTGGGTTCGATTAAAGAGCAAATAAGACAATGGAAAGCCCACTGCCGTTATAACAGGACTGAGCCTCATCCTATGCATTTAGAAATCCCCAGCAAGCGTGCCTTCAATACTTACTATTCGGGTCAGAAAGGCAGCTTTTCTGGTTCTGGTGCTGAGCCCAACTTGGGTCCTGACGCCGGAAGGGATTCTGAGCCTTTTATGCTGGATGGGGATGAAGAAGTCACCTGGCCTTCTGAAGAGGAGATCGAAGATAAGGAAGACAGCGAGGGCCCTCCTACAGCTGGTTAAGTTTTTAGGTTTTTACAGATTCTTAAAATTGTAAATTTTCACCTTCATTCGTAACTCTTCAATTGTAAATGACTTTTTATTTTATTAAGTTATAAACTCTTTCGTCCTTGTTCAGCTGCTTTTGCTGAGTTTTCAGCTTACTCAGTATTTCACCAACTTTTTGGCATGCTTTATAGCTTTATTCAGCTGCCATTGCTGCATTTTTGGCATACTCAGTGTTTGTCAGGACGTATCCGACCATACACCAAGTTTTTTAACATGTTATTTGTTTGTTCAACTGCCATTGCTGCGTTTTGGCGTACTCAGTGTTTGTCAGGACGTATCCGACCATGCACCAAGTTTTTAACATGTTTGTTCAGCTGGCTTTCTCGCCTCTCTAGTGACTTTATTTTCCCGTGATGGCGATCGCCGATTTTTATAACTTGGGATTTTATTTTTTCTCACCAGTTATCATTGCTGCGAGTATGAAACTCATCTTTACGTGATGGTAGTGATGTACGAAGGCGAATGCCCTTTGTGACTGGCGAGTGAAATCACGAATATTCAGTAATAAATTACTCTTTATTGAATGCTTCCTGCAACTTTTGTTAACATAGTCACAGAAAAAACATAATGCTAAAACGAAAACTGTTCTAAGAAATAAAAAGATTGAAATAAATCCTAAAAGTAATGAAAAAGTCAAGGGTAATATATCTTCAAGTACTACGCATTGCATGGACGAGGTAGTTCGCCTAAACCCTCTCGAGTAATGCGATATGCCCCGTGACCAGCTATGCCTGTGATTTGATAAGGCCCCTCCCATTTGTTCATTCTTCAGCAGGTTTAGATCCGATTTTGGGTATGGTTTCTTCTACTAGTCTAGTTGATTTGTCATGTTTAACTTCTTTGGTGGCTCCTACTACTTCGATGGTGGCTACTCAGGTCTGTCAGTCCCAGCTGGTGGGGCGAAGTGAGGATTCTCTTATTGGTGTCCCTGTTCATTCCTCCAGAGTGGGAGCAGTGCCTGTTTCTTCAGAGGGCCCTTCTTCGATTCTTGATGTTTCAGCTGGTGCTGTTGTTTCAATCTCTTCAGCTGCTTCGATGGTCGGGCAGGGGTCGAAGGTTAGTAGGGATTATGTTTCTCCGTTGGTTTCTTTTGCTCAACCCATTGTTTCTTCAGTGGTTTCAGTTGATGAGTTGGACAATAGGGTGGGTATAGTTTCTCCTTCGGTTGAAAGGGTTGAGAGGGTTGTTTTGAGGAATGGATTTGGATCTTCATGTTCCCCTATCTTGGATGTAGACTCTGATGTCCAGGTACAGGGTCCTGAGCATCCGTTGTCTGATTCCCACTCTGAACTTCGCCCCATTGATGATTCTTCCTGGGCTGACTAGGTTGAGGAAGAAGAGTTAAATGATACTACTACTATTACTCGAAGGTCCACTAGGATTGCACGCAGACTAGCTTCTTATAAGTCCGGGTCCCGGGCTTTTTCGAGGGTTTCTGATGATTAGTGTCATATATTGGAATTGTCGTGGGATTGGGAATGGTTCTTTGAGGCAGGTTCTCAGTGATCTGAGTTGACTGCATGGGTTGAGAGTCTTTTCGTTTTCTTGTTGTTTTTATTCTCTTGTGTGGCCTGCGCGCCAATTTTCTTGTTGGGGCTTTTGCTCGTGGTGTTTTTGTGGTTGGTTTGGCCTTTGCTACTTTTTGTTCTTTTCTTTTTTTATTTATATAGTTTTATTTGATTGAAAAAAAAGAAAGAATGAAAATGTTTGCTATGTTGCTTAAATAGCCTTGAAGGCAAATTCTTCTAATATTTGGTATTTAGATAGTGGGTGCTCTAGGCACATGACGGGAAACAAGAGTTTCTTCGAGACTCTTGTTATGGAGGAAGGAGGATATGTCACTTTTGGTGATGGATCCAAAAAGAAAGTGGTAGGGAAAGGAACCATTTCCGTTCCCGGATTACCCTCCTTATCCGATGCTTTATTTGTTGATGGCTTGAAAGCCAATTTAATAAGCATTTCACATCTAAGTGATGAAGGATATTTCGTCTTGTTTAGTAGAGATGATTGCTCTATCCTAAAGCCCGATGGACAAACCTTGTTGAAAGGTATGAGATCTAGTGACAATTGTTATTGTCTTGAAGCTAGAATAGTCTCAAACAATGTGTCCATGGATGAGCAAATAGAGTTGTGGCATGAAAGACTTGGCCACATGAACTTTAGGGATTTAAGAACCCTTGGAAAGTTCAATTGTGTGCGTGGCCTCCCTAAGCTTGGGAAGAAAGCCAATGGTATTTGTGGACCTTGCCAACAAGGAAAACAAACCAAATGCATGCACAAAAAGGGCAAGTATCTCTCCACCAAGGAGCCCCTAGAGCTTCTTCACATGGATCTCATGGGTCCTATGCAAACCGAGAGTTTAGGTGGAAAGAGATACATTTTTGTTTGTGTTGATGATTTCTCTAGATTTACATGGACATATTTTCTTAGAGAAAAATCTGAAACTTTTGATAAGTTTAAAATGCTTTGTACTAAATTACAAAATGAAATGAATTCTAATATTAAAAGCATTAAACGGATTAGAAGTGACCATGGGAGGGAATTTGAGAATGCCTCTTTTGAAAGCTATTGTGATAGCTTAGGCATCTCCCATGAGTTTTCGGCTCCTAGGACACCTCAACAAAATGGAGTTGTTGAGAGGAAGAATAGGGTCCTCCAAGATATGGCCCGAGTGATGTTGCTTAGCAACAATATCCCTAGGAATCTATGGGCCAAAGCCGTCAATACGGCTTGCTATATAAGGAATAGAGTGTTCCTAAGGCCCGGATCTAGAAACACCTCCTATGAGTTATGGAAGGGTAGGAAGCCAAATGTTAGCTACTTCCACACATTTGGAAGCAAATGCTACATTTTAAATGACCGTGATCAACTTGGCAAGTTTGATGCTGAGACTGATGAGGGTATCTTTATTGGCTATGCCTTGAATAGTAGAGCCTATAGAGTTTTCAACTTGAAGACTCGAACCGTCATGGAATCATCGAATGTTGTCATTGATGATACAAGGCTCAAGTCTAATGACCATGAGGAGGAGGAAGTTTTAGAGGATGACTCTCCTTTGGAGAGGGTTGTGGTGACTCCCAATGTTGGGACATCTAATGAAAATAATGAAGTCACACAACCTATTACTAGAGTCCTTCTCTTGGACTCTAATGAACCCGCTCCATGGGTTAGAAGACTCCATAACAAAGAGGATGTTATTGGAGATGTGAATGAGGGTGTTAGGACTAGGCGTCAAATAGCTAATCTCATTAGCTTTACATGCTACACCTCTCAAATAGAACCCAAAAAGGTTGATGAAGCCTTGAATGATGAATTTTGGGTTCTTGCCATGAAAGAAGAGCTAAACCAATTCGAAAGGAATGAGGTTTGGACTCTAGTTCCTAGGCTTAAAAGCTCACATGTTATAGGTACTAAGTGGATTTATAGGAATAAATCCGATGAGAATGGCAACATAGTGCGGAACAAGGCTAGACTTGTAGCACAAGGGTACTCTCAAATTGAGGGTATCGACTTTGAGGATACTTTTGCTCCCGTTGCCCGCTTAGAGTCCATTAGGCTTCTCTTGTCCATTTCTTGTGTGCACAAGTTCAAATTGCACCAAATGGATGTCAAGAGTGCCTTCCTCAATGGCTTCTTGCAAGAGGAAGTGCTTGTTGAACAACCCAAGGGGTTTGTGGATGCTCACCACCCCAACCATGTCTATCGCTTCAAGAAGGCACTATATGGGTTGAAACAAGCACCGAGGGCTTGCTATGAGCACCTCACTCAATTTCTTGTTGACAATAACTACACAAGAGGTAGTGTTGACAAGACACTATTCATCAAGAAAGACAATGATGAGCTTTTCAGAGCTCAAATCTATGTTGATGATATAGTGTTTGGCTCCACCAACAACACCAAGGTCCAACAATTTGTTGATGTCATGTCTCATGAATTTGAGATGAGTCTTGTTGGTGAGCTTAGTTACTTCATAGGTTTGCAAATTAGGCAAATGAATGATGGGATTTTTATAACCCAAACCAAATATACTAAGAACATAGTGAAGAAGTTTGGTTTAGAGAAAGCCAAACATTGTGATACACCCATGAGTACCGCTTTGAAGCTAAGCAAGGATGCTAGTGGTAAAAGTGTGGAACAAACTCTATATTGGGGCATGATAGGTAGCTTGCTTTATTTGACCGCAAGTAGGCCCGATATATCTTTTAGTGTGGGTGTGTGTGCTAGGTACCAAGCAGATCTTAAGGAGTCCCATCTCTCTTCCGTAAAGAGAATCATTCGCTATGTGAATGGGACATCCAACTATGGGATTTGGTACTCTTTTGACACTAATGCTAGTCTTGTAGGCTTTAGTGATGCGGGTTGGGTAGGAAATTGTGATGATAGGAAGAGCATATCGGGCGGTTGTTTCTTTCTAGGCAACAACTTGGTGTCTTGGTTTTGCAAAAAGCAAAACTCGATTTCCTTGTCCATGGCCGAGGCCGAGTACATAGCCGCGGGGAGTGGATGAACACAACTCCTATGGATGAAACAAATGCTAGTAGACTACGGATTCAACCAAGGTACTCTCACTCTCTTTTGTGATAACATGAGTGCTATTAATATTTCCAAGAATCCGGTCCAACATTCTAGAACTAAGCATATTGACATCCGCCATCACTTCATTAGAGAGCTTGTTGAAAATAAATGCATAGTACTTGAACATGTAGGTACTAATGATCAACTTGCGGACCTATTTACTAAACCCTTAGATGCTACTCGATTTAAAACTCTTAGTAGATCTATTGGGATATGTCTTGTGGAGTGATGTGATTTATGATTGACCCCATATGGGGAACTCAAGCAAAGAGAGCTATTTTGCATTCTTGTCACTTGCAAAAAATTTGAAATAACTTACGCCTCTTCTTTTGATTGCTTGAGTAAGCTTGGTTGTACATATGTATATATGTTTTCAAATTCTATAAGTGTGAACCTTGCTTGTTTACAATCCATGTCATATTTATGTTCAAACATGCATTTTTGGACTAGGAAATTTACATAGGAAATATGATGTGAATGACCTATAGTTATCTCCATGACATGATGATTCTTTTTAATAACATGCTAATGTCAAATGAAAAAGCATGAAATTAATTTTACATGCTCACATGAAAAGCATGAATTGATGATTGCATATTCTAAAAATGCAAAACTTGTGTGAAAGCTTATGAGACTCAAAATGAATAAAGGATCTTGTATTCGTTCAAAGGAATTTATATTCCAAATGTCTCTCTTTCTTTATTAGCTGAACATGGCTACTATCATACGGATATCTTATCCGGAAAAATCAAATAGGGTGCAAAGTCGCTCATGCCATGTTTCGCTTATAAAGTTGGATATAGTTGCTCTTAAATTGAAATTAATAATCTCTATATCCTTGCTTTTCTCATGACATTGGTGAAATTGGTTTGAATTCTTATTAGAAACCTTTGTCATTTGCTTTGCCAAATACCATTGTATTTTGGACTTAAATGCTATATGTCTTGTATGCAAAGCATGTTGGATTCACGCATTTTCTACAAATAAATCTCCTTGTTTCTTTCCAATTAATTGAGGTGCACAAAGTGACTTATATTAATTATGCAAATATCTCGCATGCTACTATCTCTCGTTGCTATGAGTGACCCGGTTGGGGACTACTCATTTGCCTATATCATGACAAAAAAGGGGAGTAGGATATGGTAAGGGGAGTTGCAAAATATAGAAGCAATTGTGCATATTGGGGAGAACATTCATTGAGGGGGAGTAACCCATTGAGGGGGAGCATTACATACACATACATTGCATAATGTTGTGCCTATTTTTCTTAAAATGCAAATGCTTGTTATTGTTCTCACATGATTAATCTCACACTTTACTTGTATTGGAAATGTTAGAAACTTTTTTCAGGGATTGATTATTCTACAAGAGGTTGAAGACTTCAAGTTGCATTTTCTTATCTCTTTGTATTGTAGAATATCATAGTAGTCCCGTAGTTTCTATTTTTTTGTGAGGATTCAATGTGAGTGATGGTTTTGTCACGAAATAGCCAAACGGGGAGATTGTAAGGTTCCCATTTGTTGATTGGCTCATTTCGTGGACAAACCACATGTTGGGGTTCTTTGTAAGGGTAGCCTAGGTATTGGTAGGTTTGTTCGAAGCCCTTTGAAGACCTCGTCTTGATAAGCACCGAAGGTAAATTTCTATGTGCTTACTTGTCTTGAAGAGATAGTTGCACACACTCACAACTCTTGCATATGTTTAATCCTTGTATGTTGTGTGTCTTATTTGTGTGCTTTAATGTTCATTAACATCTCTTTTTGCATGTTAGTTTGATTGCATCTTGCATATCCAATTGCCTTGTCATGCTTAGACTTAGGATTGCATTTTTGCATTGGGCGCTCCCAAAAGCGCTCTACAGAAGCGCTGTACGAACAGCCCCCTTCGAGCGCTGTACAGACCTGATCGATTTAATTTGGTCGCTGTACGGGTGCTGTACAGGCGCTGTACAAAGCGCTGTTACATCGCCCCTCTGTTTTCCCGTGAGAACAGAGCAGGGGCGCTGTACAGAAGCGCCCTAGGCAAATTTGTGGTGTCACTTATCAAAACGACCACACTTCATCTTGACATCCTATATATATGCCACTTTGACTTTAGGTCAATCAAGAGAGTTCATATTCAGATTTCATACTTAGGATATTTTTCAAAGAGAAGAAAAATTTCAAGAACTCATTTGATGAGAATCAAGAAGCTTCACCAACGGATCCATTTCATGTTCCAGTTGGGCCAATTACAAGGGGCAAGAGGATCAAAGAAGCATTTAATGGGGGCTGATTCTGAGTTGCTGAAGTCCAAGTTCAGTCCACATGAAGACCAAATTCGGGCTGAACTTCGTGGGCCTCTACAGAGTGCATCTGAAGTCGGATTGTCTATTATAATATGTTTTCGAAAAGCCCAAGATGATCCCTACAGATGTTATGAAGACTCCGTCATCCGTAACAGATCACAACAGGCCCAAATTCAGCCATCTATCTTGTTGCGCGAAGACTTGAGCTGTACGAGAGCTGGACGCCGGGCTGAACTTCGTGGGCCTCTACAGAGTGCATCTGAAGTTGGATTGTCTATTATAATATGTTTTCGAAAAGCCCAAGACGAGCCCTACAGATGTTATGAAGACTCCGTCGTCCGTAACAGATTACAACAGGCCCAAATTCGGCCATCTATCTTGTTGCGCGAAGACTTAAGCTGTACGAGAGCTGGACGCCGAGCTGAACTTCGTGGGCCTCTACAGAGAGCATCTGAAGTCGGATTGTCTATTATAATATGTTTTCGGAAAGCCCAAGACGAGCTCTACAGATGTTATGAAGACTTCGTCCTCCGTAACAGATCACAACAGGCCCAAATTCAGCCATCTAGTTTGTTGCGTGAAGACTTGAGCTGAGGAGTCCGAATTTTAGCATATTTCCTAATAAAGAGCTGATTATGGTGTGAGATACAAGCTAGGGTTGGAGGATTCCGAATTTTAGCATATTTCCTATTTTTAATTATTTCCCAAATAAATAGTTGATTTGTTTCCCAAACAAAGTCAACTAGTTGCTAGTTTTTATTCTTTTACTTTCCTAATTGTAAGGCAATTAATTGCTGAGTAGTTTATTTCCTTTTTCTTTTGTCGTCTAGGGTTTAGATATTTTCTTAGTATTTAAAGGACGCATTGATGTATTATTTGAGGAGATTAGACTTTGAATAAAATATTATTTGAGAGAACTTTTCTCTTGGTTCTTCATTGAACTATGAACTTATCAAGGTTCTACCTTGTGGCGTTCAAATCTTGACTTATCACTCACCTTCTTTCTCTTTCTTGAGTGTGGCGTCTACAACCTTCTTGATACCAACTGATATGAACCTCACCAAGAGTAGTGAGACCCGGAACCAATATATGGTAACGAAGGATCGTTTTCTAATTCAAGTTTATAAAAACAAAGAAAATAAAGGACCGTGACCCATTATCTATATGGAGATAAGAACCAACGGTATCAAGAAGGTTGTAGACGCCACACTCAAGAAAGAGAAAGAAGGTGAGTGATAAGTCAAGATTTGAACGCCACAAGGTAGAACCTTGATAAGTTCATAGTTCAATGAAGAACCAAGAGAAAAAGTTCTCTCAAATAATATTTTATTCAAAGTCTAATCTTCTCAAATAATACATCAATGCATCCTTTAAATACTAAGAAAAAATCTAAACCCTAGACGAAAAAAGAAAAGGAAATAAACTACTCAGCAATTAATTGCCTTACAATTAGGAAAGTAAAAGAATAAAAACTAGCAACTAGTTGACTTTGTTTGGGAAACAAATCAACTATTTATTTGGGAAATAATTAAAAATAGGAAATATGCTAAAATTCGGAATCCTCCAACCCTAGCTTGTATCTCACACCATAATCAGCTCTTTATTAGGAAATATGCTGAAATTCGGACTCCTCAGCTCAAGTCTTCACGCAACAAACTAGATGGCTGAATTTGGGCCTGTTGTGATCTGTTACGGAGGACGAAGTCTTCATAACATCTGTAGAGCTCGTCTTGGGCTTTCCGAAAACATATTATAATAGACAATCCGACTTCAGATGCTCTCTGTAGAGGCCCACGAAGTTCAGCTCGGCGTCCAGCTCTCGTACAGCTTAAGTCTTCGCGCAACAAGATAGATGGCCGAATTTGGGCCTGTTGTAATCTGTTACGGACGACGGAGTCTTCATAACATCTGTAGGGCTCGTCTTGGGCTTTTCGAAAACATATTATAATAGACAATCCGACTTCAGATGCACTCTGTAGAGGCCCACGAAGTTCAGCCCGGCGTCCAGCTCTCGTACAGCTCAAGTCTTCGCGCAACAAGATAGATGGCTGAATTTGGGCCTGTTGTGATCTGTTACGGATGACGGAGTCTTCATAACATCTGTAGGGATCGTCTTGGGCTTTTCGAAAACATATTATAATAGACAATCCGACTTCAGATGCACTCTGTAGAGGCCCACGAAGTTCAGCCCGAATTTGGTCTTCATGTGGACTGAACTTGGACTTCAGCAACTCAGAATCAGCCCCCATTAAATGCTTCTTTGATCCTCTTGCCCCTTGTAATTGGCCCAACTGGAACATGAAATGGATCCGTTGGTGAAGCTTCTTGATTCTCATCAGTTATTTAATTTCCGCATTTTATACTTGATTTATTGCTTTATCTATTTAGGGGTAATTTCATAATTTTGTCTTAACACGAAAATTTGGGTAATAAGTTTAAAATCTATTCACCCCCCCCCCCCCTCTAGATAGTTTTATACACACCGTGCTATAATTTGTTTCAACTGTTGTGGGAGAAACGATGGCACTTAGCACATGCCACAAACCTTTTAAACCCCTAGGTGTCCCTAGTAGGAGGAGTGTAGTTTCTTGAGGGTTTACCGCTATGATACCCATAAACGCAAAACTAAAAATTAAAAACTACAATTTACAAACAGTTTGCGAAAACAAAGTCATGCAAAATGAGATATCAAAAGAGTTGTGCATATGAGGCGCAACACATGTGAGAACTGCTGAGTGAAGGGCAACTTAAAGTCATTCAAAGTGAATGAAACACACAATGCAAATCCCACACTCTTAATGGCATAGCATCAAATACAACATACTCAAATGCTTCAGATGTAATTCACCTCGACTCTAATCCTCACTGGATTTCACTCTATTTTTCTCTTAGAGTCCTAGGCACACTCTTTATCAAACACATGCGATTTGGAAGTTATGTAAATGGAAATCAAATATGTAACGCATGTGAGTATTTGAAATAAAGCACATTTTCTTTAAATTGATCTCATGAAGGAATTGAATGCCATGAACGTGGTAGAGCATATTAAAATTTGTATTCCCGAAATAGACTTCCTAAAAGATCAATTGGACTCTCCCTAATTCATAATTTGGCCAAGGGTGATATGTGGTGTATGAAATGGTAGAGATAGGGTATGGAAAGTATATGGGAAATTACTAATCAAGCCAAGGTGTTCTATACAATACACTTTAGAATCCTAAGCTCTATATAATTTACACATACTAAAACAAGCGTCTAGGCTACAATTTTGAATTTCGATTTGTGTTAATTGGTTACTCAAATTTTGAGTAACATTGCATTGAAGTACATAGGCTTTAAGTGTTTTATTTTTTTTAACACTTACTTTTTGAAAGCCTTTCTTTTAGCACAAATATAAAATACGCCTTAGTACACGCTTTTACAACTTTTAGAGCTTATCAATTGAATCTTCTACTTTGTACACCATGACAAGATTAATAACTAGGGAAGGTTAAGTGTTTAGGTCATGTAGATGATGTGAGTGATGTGGAAAAGTTAAGTGTTTGGCCACATTTGCAATGAAGTACACATAATAGGGATACTTATGTGTTTAGGCATTTTAGTCGTGAAATACTAACAAAGTCCTAATATCATTTCTAGAAGTCCGTCTACCATGGGAATACAAATTCCAACATGTTATCCACAATTTATGAGTGTTCTATGACAAACAATGCAATTGATGTAATGAGATCACAATGAAAAACATATTCGAAGAGTGTTTAAGAATAGAAACATATTTACCCTCAGAAATGAACGCTAAAGCACAAAATTCACGGGTAGTCTCCACTATTAATCGAGTATGGAGTCTCGTCCACTTAGACACTAAGAGAAAGGGACTAAATTCACATTATGCACAAAAAATTCCTAGACTTACAAAAAGTTATCCAGGACTCAACAATTAACACATGCAAAAGACCCCTCAATGGCACAACTCAAAACATCTCATTCAAACTATTTGTTCAAAGATGGCTCAATTCGTAAAAATTTCAAAATTTTGACTCAAAAACAAAAACAATATATTCACAACACAAATAAACACAAAAAATGACACATATGTGTCCACAGTGTCCACACCCCCAAACCTAAACTTGACATTGTCCTCAATGTTGAAAAATTGAAGTACATGGACAAAGAGTTAATCGGTTTGAAAATCCGGGCACAGAACATACTAACACATATGTACAATACTTACCACTATACTACAACGACACATATATACAACACATATAACAAAACACAACTTTAAAGACAAAACAACAAAAATACCATGTGAAGAAAGCTTCTAAACATAGAGGACAACATTTCAAGAAAACTGTCAACTTTCGAATCAAAACAATGTCTTCTCTTCAATGCATATTTTCAAAGATACTCTATAAAACTTGCTCAAATTTTGAGACAAGAATGTAGACATGCAAATGAACACTTTCCATGTAGAAAATATTTCAAAATTCAAATGGGAAAAGTGTGAAAATAGACGTCGAAAACAGGTCACATGCAAAATTTTGAAAATAGGGCACATTCATGACCTTCGGTCGAAGAAATACTCATAACTTTTAAACCACCACTCAGAACTTTACTTTCTTTATACCGTTGAAATCTTATTGAAAACAAAATGAAGGCAACGTGGGCGGAATAATTTTTTCCTTCACCGATTGGTACAATTTTCAAGAAACATTTTGCCTCAAAAATTCAAAATAGGGCATTTTCACAAGGTTTGAAAAACAACAATAAAAACAAAAATAAAAATACAAAAATAACATATATAAACAATCCTAATATCTACAACTAACATGTGAACATATATATACAATCCTAAATATCCACCACTAATCACATCACATAAATCAATCCTAGTCACTAGGCAAACACAATCAATTCACACTCTTAAGCTAAACAAAAGATATTAACTTGAAGTAAAAGCTCAAAAGTCAAAGATTGGACCTGAGATTTAGCATTTGTAGGATGGTGTGGCTTCGTGGCATGGTGTATCGGTGCATCCTTGGCGCCGCGACTTTGTTCCCGCGGGTTTGTTCTCACGGATCTCTTCTCGCGGGCAATTCTCAAGAATCCCCGTGGGCTTTGATTCCCTATTCCGTGGGTTTGTTCCCGCAGACTTGAAGTCGCGGTGATCCCTTCTTGAGAATGCCGCGGGTTCTAGTCTTCTGGCCAGCGGGCTTTGTCCTGCGGATATGAAGTCGCGGAGATGTCCGCTGTTTCCTTCCTTCTGGTCCGCAGGCTTTTTCCCTCGGATGCTTACCGTGGTGGGCATGTCTTCTTGATTCATGACCCTCTCTTTGATTCATACCCCTGCACACACAAAAATAACACCAAAAATACCACAAGCATATGCTATGCAAGTATATAAGTAAGGAGTATAAACCCCCAAACCTATCTATTTCCATGCATCTCATTTGATAAGTGGATAATTCAAAGACTCAAGACTCTAAAAACAAAACTAATCCTAAAAATAATAAAAGACCTAAAAATGAGCTTCCTCTAGAAGCTATACCACATCCACATGCACGCATACATCAAAATTGTTCATACGTGTAATAAAACACATAATTCACTCGAAAAGTAATCATGCAATGTATGGAAGTTCGAAGGCATATCTAATTTAACATGATTTTCACTGTGGTTCTTCACTACCCACACCTTATTACTAGGTGTAACATTCCTTGCAACGAAAGGCATTTCCTTGGATTAGACTAGTTTGTCCTTACGGATCCAAACTTCCCTAACTTTTCTCACTTTCCTCCTAAGCATGCTTTTTCTATTTTTGTACAATTCAACATATTTAGCACATTGGGCCTTTTTGTGACCCCTAATATGGCAAAAATAACATGTAGGAGCAAAGTTAGAAAGATTACCTTTGTTGTTTTTCGCCGTTGCTTCGGCTTGCTTATGGGCAACCTTCGGAAGGCTTGCTCCACTTTGGGTAGTGATGGGCTTCTTTGTTGATCTTCTCTTGCTCCCCTTCTTTTCCAAAGCCTCGATTGGACGTTCGGCTTTGTCTAACTCCACGATGCAGTCACAAATCAAGACTTGTGCCACCTTCAAGGCATTGTCTTTCTTGATGAGTTCTTCTTTCAAACCCTCTATTACCTTGTCCTTCTTCTCTCCTTCCATTTGCATTCTTCTCATCTTCTAAGAGAATTCTTCCTCTTGTTCTACCACCAGTACGGGGAGCTCTTGTGCTTTCTTCATTTATGAGTCTCTCTCCTTCTCAAGTGAATTGATCTTCAAGACTAAGTCATTGTTTTGACTTATCAATTCTTTGTTATATAGGGCAACCACTACTCCCATTTCTTTTTTACCTCCTTCATCAACTTTGAAATCCTCATCCTCATCCAATATGAGCAAAAGCTCATCCAAGTAATCGTCTACGGTCTTTGAGGATTCCTCTGGTTTTCCAACCTCTTTTCTTTCCCTTTCTACCCTTAGCTCCTCTTCAACCCTTAGCAAAACATGACCAAGGATGCATTCTGAGCTACTTGAGGAATTCACTGCCTTGATTCCTCCAACAGTGAGACAAAAGAAAAGGTTAGTTGACTTGTGGAGTTGTTGAGGCTCTTCCACCTCTTTTTGCTCTAGGAAACCTTCCAAATATTATGCCATCCAACCTCCCAACCATTCTATGCATTCTTCAAAGTTAAGCAACCGTTGGTTAAGGTGTTATTGGTAGGCTTGCTCTTGGTCATGGGCTTCCTTGGCTTTCCCTTGGGAGTTCTCCACACATTGTCCCAACCAAATTGCACACCCTTCTACTCGTTTTTCTAGGTCTAGCAATCGTTGGTTAATGGCATGTTGGTATGCCTCTACATCAAATTTTCCCCAATGGTGGTCTTGCCTCTCTTGATCATATCTAGCTTGATGGTTATAGTTTCGATACAGATACATGGATGGTGCTTCTTCTTTCCCCGGCCATTACTTTCCTTGCGGACCAAGGTCCGTGTGTCCATTCCACCCCAAAGGTGGATAAACGGTAGCCGATGGTTGCCTAAAGTGTGACATGAAAGTCGCCACTTTCCCCCACTTTCTTATTTAAGTCGGCCATTTGAGTGATCAACATCGAATTACCACTTTCCATGTTGATCGAAAATCATGAAATAACCAAACATACAAAACAAGAATCAAATCGAACAAGACAGATTATGAACAATAAAAAATAATACTTAAAATACGAAAGTAAAAATAAGACTAAAACTAACTAAAGATAATGCTACACCTCCCCGGCAGCGGCGCCATAAACTTGATACGGCCCGCGAACGCGGTAGTTCTTTTAACTATGGTAAATGACAGGACGTGCAAGTTTATCTGCAAGTGCACGGATCATTACGATCGCGTAGCAGCAAGTACGGTTTGTTCCCACAAGGAGGTTAGGTACCTTAAATCGGTTCTAGTCTTAGAAAATATGTACAATCTATTTACACTATATACATGCAAGAAAAGTAAATGGAGGATGTTCACAAAGCATTTAACTAGCTAATGGCTAAGATTAAACTAAGATGGCATGAATTGAATAACAACTAAATTATACTAAATTTAACTACAACTAAGGGTTGTCAATCCTTTAAGCAATTAACTAACCTATCACTAAGCTTACCAACTACAATTAACTAAATTAACTAACTAACTTAACTAATTACCACTAATGCTGTGTTGGTCATGCAAGAGTGGTAATGAAAGTGAGTAGTATGGGAAATAAGATGTTAGGAAGTTGGTGTACAAGTTCAAAAGTTCAATCACCTAATTACTAAGTTGATTTCAATTAAGCTCATAAGTGGTCTTAAACCTTGAATAGAGACCCATGCATCAATATTCATTCATGCATGATCTAAATTGTATTATATGTCAATCAATTGGTTAATTAAATCAACACATACATAAAATGAAGCTTAACATAGATATTCAACAAATATCATAGATAATATTACAAATACACAAAATCCCAACATCAACTAATTAGTTACACATATAATTACAAACTAAAGGAAATAAGAGAGAAAGAGAGACAACCCAATATCTTGGAGAAGTCTTCACAATAATTCAAGCTCCTCTTGCTTTCCAAAGCTTGAAATCAACATGCAACCAAGTTTACTTACTAGCTAAGGTGGGTTGAGTGTTCTTTAGAGAGGTGGTAGACTATTCTAAGCTATTCTAGGGTTATTTAGGTATTTTCTTGGATATTAGGGATTGTGTTTAAGTTGGCAAAAGAGGTATATTTATAGAGGGAAGGATTGGGCAAGCTTTGGATGTAAATAACCTCCAAGTCGGTCGAGCTCACGGGGTCGTGCTCGCCGGCAGAACTCACAGGAATTTATGAAAGTTGGCCGTGAGTTGTGCCCTTCTGGTCCGCGAGAATGTTCCCTCGACATGAAACCATGAAGACTCAGTGAGTTTGGAAGACTTTACACGTGAAAGAACCCTCTGGAGTTAGCTTGAAGCTTGGTTTGGTTATGGAGTTTGGAGGACTTGGAGGAGATGGAAAATGTTTACATGGAGGCTTGAAAATGGGTCCATCGTGACTGGGAGGAGATGGGCTACTGATCTAGGTGAAGAACCCCGAAAAAACCATCAGAAAATGGTCGAAAACGGCCGGTTTAAATGTCGGGTCACGACCGGACCGGACCGGGTTGGGTCGGGTCGGGTCGGGTCGGGTTGGTTGAAGGAGGAAGACAACCTGACGTTAGCCATGCATCATGCTGACCCGCACGGCCCAAAACGACATCGTTTTGGTGTGTGACGTGGCAACTGCGCTGTGCTTTGGTTGGCATTTTACAGTTTGTACCCCCTGATCTCTTCCTTATTCACAAAATCTTCAATAAAGTCTCGAATATTGTACTTTAGCCCTTGATTTGTCCAAAATGACAACAATGCCCCTGAACTTCCCTATTTACCTGAAGCACTTATTTTATCCATTAAATACCCGGTTTTACCCGATAAACAATCACAAAGTAATAGGAATTAGGGGTATAAAATAGGTACTTTTATACCCCGATCATCTCTCTTGTACTTTGAAAAGTGATGAAATATTTTCTCTAATTGCTTGAATGTGTGATTGTGTGGATTTTGTTGTGAACAATTTTCTATCTTGATCTTAGATAGAGCATTTATCAAGGGGAGCATAGTATGCTAGACTTTGTTCTCTTTTAATGATATGTTCACATGCTTAAAGTTGATAGTTGTTGGCATATTCTTTGGTTGATATGATGAATCTTGAAGATGTTATTTCATATGTCTTGGTATGCATGATGGTTCTTCATAATGGTATATGCCTTTATATGTTTGATCACAATTAATGCATGAATCTTTTTGTAATAATTGTATGATTGTGTTTGCAATCACCTTCTCCTTGTTTGGGGTTGTATAGTAGTTGAGATTGCAATCAATTTATTCATTCTTAAGGTTGATAAGAGAGTAATTGCAATGAGTTCCTCTTTGTGTGGGGTTGATAGTAATTGTAGTTGTAATCAATTCAATTGAGTGTAATTGCAATGAGTTCCTCTTTGTTTGGGGTCGATAGTAATTGTGGTTGTAATCAATTCAATTGATTATAGTTGCAAAAAATTCCTCTTTGCTTAGGGTGATAGTAATTGTGGTTGTAATCAATTCCATTGACTGTTGTTGTAGAAAATTCCTTCTTGCTTAGAGTGATAGTAGTTGTGGTTATAATCAAATCTCTTCTTGATTGAGGTTGAGATGATTGTTGTTGATACCAATTCCTTCATATTTGGGGTTGATATGATTGTTTATGCAATTGTTGAATTTGGTAGAAATGACCCATGTTCTTAAGAGTAAAATTTATGCATTTGTGATTCATTTTACTTTGATGAGTTTGTTGTGTTGTATAGATTTGAATAACCTTTGCTAGGTTAACATGGATAACAAACAAGAATCAAGGGAGAAGATAAAATAGCTAAACATAAAGGTGGTTCAACAAGATGCAAAAATCAAGAACTTTGAAGAATGCATTTCTTCAAATAAAGCATCCACCTCTAAATGTGAGATCATCAAATCGTTCAACATTCTTTGGTGGCACAAGTTCCTAGCAAAGCTTTTGTGATCTCAAGGTATCTTTTCTCTCTTTTCCTTTTGGCTTCATTTTATGTCAAAAAGGGGGAGAAATAAGATATTGTTTTAGCATATCTTCTTTGTGTATGTGTTAAGTATTGAACTTCATATGACATGTAATATCTTGGATGAGATATCTTTGATGGATATGCATGCATTTAGGGGGAGCATACATGTATCCATATTGAACTTAATTGTCATATTCCATATTGTACTTAAATGCCATATTAGTTGTCTAGGATTCACGGTTTAACAAGCTTCAAGGAAGTTGGACAACACATCAAGCAAAGTGAAAGCCTTCAAGAGGAGAAAGCATCAAAGGTATACTTAGACCACTATCATTTTGCAAGGCCTTTAGGCACACACACACATGGCATTCATTTGTGTCCCTACATAGTTGTACACCATTAGTATAATACATTCACACACTTGACAAAGTATGCACATGCATTAGTTTCAAATTGTCAAACATTGTAAAATTGCATGTTTTAGGACTATGTCTAGGAAATTGCATACTTGTGTGATCTTGTGTTTATTTGTTTTAGTATACGTGACTTGGTCTTGAATATATTCTCAAATGATTCCTTGTTGAGTTCCGATCGTTTCGGTTTTTTTTTTTTGGGTAAATAAATAGTATCATAGAAAAGAAGGAAAGAATGTACAAATTCAAGGGGCATACCCCAGGAAGCAAAGAGACAAAAGCTGAAAGGCCCAAAAAACAAGCACAACAAAGCTCAAACAAGAGCTAAACAAAGGCTACAACAAAGCACAACCAAACACAAAAGCCAAAAACAAACAAGTAGGCCTACAACTCAATGGATTATCTAGAGTTAATGTTCCAATTCAATGCTAGAAGTGGCCAATCCTTCAAGTTGATAGAGGAGAGCTTGCAACGGATAGTGTTAATAATGGACCGGGTAACCTCAGCATTAATCTTTCGAGAGCTTTTAAAAATGCGACAATTTCGTTCTCTCCAAATGAAATAGATAGCCACCGCAAGACAAAGCTTTTTAGTCACCGTGGGGGGAGAGTTCCCCTTCTAATGAATGGACACCCATTCAATAAAATCATACCAGCTGAGACCAATCTAAGGACAACAACATTTATTCAAAAGTTGTGTCCATATGGCTTTGCTGTACGAACACTCAAAGAAAAGGTGAGCATGAGTCTCGGCATGAGAGTTGCAAAGGATACACGTAGCAACAACTTGAGGGTCATATCGCTGAACATGATCCAGGGTAGAAAGCCTACCTTTAATAGCCAACCAAAGGACAAAACCCATTCTCGGAATATTCTGAGGGAACCACACAATTTCATACCAAGAAACAAGAGGATGAGGGGTTCTAAGAGACTCCATAGTAGAAGCAGCTGAATAAATGCCATTTGAAGAAGGAAGCCACCGAATACTATCATCCAAATTAGAGTTTGGGTTGTAAGAAGGCATACGAATCCTTATTTTAGCAAGATCAATGGACATAGCAACAGGCCATTTCTAATTATCACCTACAACAATGGCATTAACCTTAGCATTGATAGAGAGGCCAGAATCATAAATTACATGGGAGCTCCATTTCGAACGAATAGGGCCATCCGGGTGCCAATTATCAAACCATAGGGAAGTTTTCAAGCCACTACCAATGATGTGCTGAATTAAAGGACAAACAAAAGGCCTAAGATGAAGAAGCTTTCTCCAATTCCATGAACAGGTATGAGGAGCTTTCACCTCCCACAAATTAGTACCTTTGAGGTGATAAGCTTTGATCCAAGATGTCCAAGTAGGAGGTTACGAAACTTTTCGTACATTTATTGTACATGGTTTTCATCTTTTCGATTTCCATATTTTTTATAAAAGTTTTGTTGATGTCCATGTCTGTGAGACAGTCCCGGTTCATAATTTGAGAATGGATTCGAATTCGGAGTTTGGAGATCGGAGAACGGTCGAAGAACACGAGAAATGAGCAAAGGGGAAAAGAGATGACAAATTACCATTTGCACCCCTTAGCCTCAGAGGGCGCGTGAGGCTCGCACCAAACCATGCCCTCTATCCCCGTGAACCTCACGGCAAACAAAGGCTGAAACTTCATTCTTCACGAGCTGCATGCTTCAATTTCAATTTACTTTGATTAAATGGGATTGTATTGTATGCATTCCTTGCACAAAAGTCTTGGTGTGTAATGATCAATTAAATGCATGTGTTGACTTGGCCATATTTCCTATTGGTCATTTGTGAGCTCTCTTGTGTGAGCTTACCACACTGGATGAATCTCTTTGTCTTTAAATTTCTCCCTCCACCGAGATTCAAATTGTGCTTGGTGAAGAATTGATTGTGCAGTTTTTTTTTGTTTTTTTTATTTTCTCCCAACTTTCAAACACCATATCTCTCTCATCTTTCATCCGATTTGAGTGATTCAAGTTGGAGAATTTTCATATTGGAGTCCTCTACAAACCCTAGGCAACCTTGAGGTCATTTGATCAAGCTTTCATTTGGTTCATCACCATTTTCGGACTACACCTACTTGTTCTAGGCAATTGTTCAAACTTTTGTGTTTTTGAGCTTAATTGATTTTCAATTACCCTGGACTTTCTTCCTATATATATGTATATGTTCTTGATTGATCGCGCTGCAAATGTTTACATTTAGCGCTCCCTAACTTAGCTTTTGTAACCGTTTTCTGAGCCCTTTTAGGTATTTCAACTCATCAGGGGTATTTTGGACCAAACTAGAGAAAAGTAGCGAAATCGGGGCAAAAGAGGGCAAATATGTAATTATGGAGAATCAGGGGTCAAAGTGTAATTTTGGAGGAATTATTGCATATTTGGTGATTAAGGAAGAATTCAGGGGTGCATTGTGTAATTCGCCAGAAATGAACGCGGGTTCTGAAGGCGGGAATATGCCAGCCTTCCCAAAGGTTTGAAGTCGCCATAAAGCAAGGCGGGTTCGCGCGGCGAGTTCATGCGGCGGGAAAGAAGACTCCGAGTGCAAGGTGGGTTCGCACGGCGGGTTCGTGCGGCGGGAATAAGCTCGCCTTCCAGAGTTAATGAGGTCGTCGGAATGCCTGGAAGAAATTCAGCTCGTCCACTTGCTTCTCCTATCACTTGAGCTTGTCCAATACACCTTACCACTTAGATATTATTAGATATTTTCCATCTTTTAACTTAATATACAAAATATCTGAAAATAAATATAAACAAGTCCTAAAGTAATCTAGAGGGGGTGAATAGATTTTAAACATTTTTTACCCAATTTTTCGAGATTAGTCCAAATTACGAAAAAGCCCCAATCTAGTCAATATACAAAAACAAGCATACACGTGCGAAAATTAAAAGACACACAATATTTACGTGGAAACCCACACGGGGAAAAACCACGGGCTATTATGTGCGCCACACGAGAACCTCGAATCCACTATTTGCAAATACGATTACAAATTAGGTTGACCACATCACACCTAAATTTACTAATCCGTCTTTGCTACCTGCGGGCCTTTAATAGTGACTCTAGTCCCTTGCTTGCAAACTACCTAAGAGGTAAATACAAGACTTGTCTCTAAAGTGAAGAGATAGCACAACCTAAGGTGAATATGTGAAATACTCAAGATGCTAAAAATGCAAGGTTAGACATTTAAGCTTATCTAGGCATGGATGAACATGTTCAACATTCCTAGATATCATATTACTAGATGACATGCATATAACAATACTAAATAAGCAACCAAAATCCTATATGCATTATCTATCACAAAACAACTCACAAACCACAATAAAACAATCTTGAAACTAAGTCAAGTCATAAAGATGCAATCTTGAATCAATTCAAGTAATAAAAAGGCTATCTTGTAAAGCAAGAACATAAAGATATGAGAATGATGTTCTAGATACAAGTCATGTAAGCAAAGATGAAACCCTAAAGAAAATCAAACTAGAACATCCTATATGACATATCAAACATGCAAGAAAGATGGGTTTTTGTGTTTTGAGTAATAAAAATGAGGTCTTGATACCTTGGCTTTGAAGATGCTCAAAAGTGCTCTCAAAGGTGTAATTTTTGCTCTAGAAAACGAGCCAAGGCAAACAAGACACATATATATGAGATCCAAAAGAAGTGATGTCGTTTTGAAGAAAACGATTCAGCTTCTCACGGGCAACCGCTATGCGTACCGCTCAAGAGACAACATGCCTGGGCAGTGGTACATCAAGCGTGAAGAAACTGATCTGGCTCGCTGCGGAGGACCGCTGGCCAGGCACATGCCTAGGGGGCGGTCTAGGCCGCGGTAAAGCACAGACAGTGCATCAGCTCAAGTTTTGAGCGCCCCAAAATATGACCAAACGACATCGAAACCTTTCGAATAATATATCGTTCGAAAGGTATGGAAGTCTACTTTCTAATCCAATTAACAAAACATGATTTGGATAAATATAGAAAAAGTTATGGTTATTTGAGTGACCAAAGGTCAGATTCGGATAACAGTTGTGATGCCCTGTTTTGGTGGTCACTTTGGAAATTTCAAAACCAATCCAAACGGTCATGAAATATTACGAATAATATACCGTTGGAAAGGTATGGGTGTCTAGTTTGTCCAGAATTTACAAAACTCAATTTAAATCTTTTGATAAAAAGTTATGGTCACAAGACCATACAAAGGTCGGTTTTTAAAAACGTTTAAAACATGGAAATCCAATCTTTTTAAACTAGACACTTTACTCCAAATAACCAAACCAAATCTAACACTTATCCAAGAGAAGAATGATTCCTTCTCAAGTGGTCAACCATCACGCTAAAACATGCACACCATCGTGCAAGCGTGGACATTTCCGATCACACAAACGGAAACGAATTACACCACACTTAAGACAAACATACATGAAGTGCAAGTGTGGGAAGTGACAAGTGGATGCAACCTAGAGTCTAGCATGGCATGGCAATTATCAAACAAGGATGCAATCAACAGAACATGCAACCAATGTGAGTGTGTGCAACTACATCTCTTCAAAATAGAGTTAAGTCAAGAGAGCTACCTTTCTTGAAGCTCTTGATCACACAATGAGGTTTTCTTCCATTCTAAGCTACCCTTACATATAGAACCCCGTTGTGATTTTGCCAACGAAATACGCCAATCAAAAGTGAGGCACTTACAATATCTATCATTTGTCTTGGATATACACCATATACTAAACAACACACTTAATGAGAATAGAATACTTTAGTTTTAGATATACTTTAGTTGTAGAATTAGGAGAGAGAATAACTCTCTCAACTTTAGTTAGTGTTCTTCATCATTTTCCCATCATTTTCTAGGTAGCCAAACACCAATTTGAGCTACTTAGACTTGATCTTTTCAAGTTGCTCTAGAAGGAAATTGTTCTTGGATTGTAAAGAGGAGTCTTCTTGGCCAAGAAACCAATCCAAATGGGTTTGTTTTACTCTTCTTTTGTCTTCTCTAGTTCATGTACTTCTATGTGTAACTAACTCCTTTTGTTAAGGGATTGATGTAACTCTTGTAATTAAACCAATGATTTAATCAATCCATTTGTTATTCACTCTCTAAGGCTATGTATGTGTGTATTATGAACTCTAATGGTATGTTGATGATATGTCTTGCATAAACATATAATTGTACACACTTGGTAGTTGATTTCATACATAAATGTGTCACACTTTGTGTATGAAGGTTTCACTAGCCATTTCATAGAGATTTCACTAAGTGATCCATGTCTTGGGTTAATTAGAGAATCTCTACATTACTATTCCCAAATCCTCTCTTAATCACTTATCTATGATATTAGATTATGTGTTAGATGATGGATTTTGTACTTAACATTATTGATAATGAATTACATGCCTTAGAAAGTTGTGAATGTGCTTAATTAATGATTGATTAATGAAATGGTTATTACTTGAGTGAATCAATCCCCTAACATCTTTTAATCAAGCTTTAATCTTAGTTAATTGAAATCTTAGTATAATTGATCTTGATAGCATTAATTAGTGAACTTGTTAGCAATTAGACATTCAATAAGTAATGATCACCTAGAACTTACTTGTTAGCTAAACACCTTCCTCGTGGGAACGATCACCCTTACTCGTGTACACTTTACTACTCGTACGACTCGTGCACTTGTGATGGGTAAATCTACCTCGCGCCCCTTTAATTGCCGTTGTAGTTAAGTAGCTAGAATCCTTGACCTAGGATCCAATTAGTTTTAGTTAGCCTCATTTAGTGTAATTAATTAGAACCGGTTTGGGCGTGTCATTGATCAAGTGTTATTAGGTTTGTAGACTTCAAATTGAAAGCTAATTTTATCATGATTATATTCTCAAATGTGAGTTAAGTTTTCTAAACCTATGTTTTCACTTGATTGTGAGTTGTATTGTGATGAGCTTTGTATCTAGGAACATTTGACCATTGATTATTGATATTCAAATGATAAATGATTCCTAGTTGTGCTATGATTCATTGATTCATCATATTCGAAAATAGCACATGTATGTATGTTTTTAGAGCTTTGATTGGATTCACTTAATTGAATATTTGAATACATGCTCTAATTGTTTACTAGAAGAAGTTTGAAGATATTATCTCACTTCTCTAGGATTTGTGTGTATGTTTCTAATATCTTGAATACATGCTTCATGTATATGATTTATTCAAGTGTTAGCTTTGTGAATGAAACTAGGAATCACATGTGTTAGGTGTTACACATGCTCTAGGTTTCAATTCATGTTTTGTAACTAGACAATTTATGACTTGTGTGCTCACATGACTAAGTCTAGTTTCCATGGGATGTATTGATCATATATTCTATGTTGCATGTGTTTGTATCATTTACATCACTTAGATCATTTGCCTTGCAAAAGGTGGAAGTCTCATATTGGAGTGAGTGAAGCTTCAACTTGAGCATAAGTCTTGGCTAGGAGTGTGAGGCTCCGGATAGTCAAGCAAGGAAATCTTGGTTAGGACAAGTGGTCTGGATAACCAAGCAAGAGTCTTAGTTAAGATCAAGGGGATTCAGATAACTAAGCAAAAGTCTTTGCTAGAAGTGTGATACTCTGGATGCTTGGGCTAGGGAAGCTTGACTAGGATCTTCGTGATCTGGATAGCTAAGCAAGGAAATCTTCCAAGAGATGTGAGTTGGGCATCTTGGATAGGAAGTTGCTTTCTAGAGACATGAGTGAAGTGTCTTGGATAGAAAGTAGGCAAAGTGATTCACTAGGCCCGAGAGTAGAATAGAAGTTGATATCTTAAAGAGTGTATCATGGGATTTGTCATATCTTTGAGTGTGTATCTTTTATTCGTCATAGTGGATTACGGTTTGCTGGTGGTTGTGGATTCAACCGTGGATGTTTAGTCTTCGGAGGTTTTACCACGTAAAAATCAATGTGTCAAATGTCTCTATCTCTGTCTCTCTATATTTGTATGTATAATCAATATATCTTGTTTAAGATCTTCATGTCCTCACATCCTTGTTATCAAGATATTTGTAGAGAAAGATATGCACACATTATTTGTTGAATCAACATTTGTTTCTTGTATCTTGTAAGTGTTTGAACATTGTATCTTGTGATATTCTATATCAAGTTGTAAGTGTAAGGATTCCCGTAGTTTTTAATTGGCTTATTTCGTGATCAAACCATATGTGGGGATCATGTAAGGGTAGCTTACGAATGTGTTCAAGCTCAAGGCCCTTGCAAGTGTTAAGCACTCCAAAGGTATATGTTTAGTGCTTAATTTTCTATGAAGAGATTTAGTGCACACACTCACTTAGCATACTTGCATTTGTGTGCATTCTCTTCACATGTCACTTATCACACTTGCACTTCTTTGTTATATTTTTATGTGTGGATTTGTCCATAGATAAGTTCCGAGCGATTCGGAGACTTGTCTATATGTTTCGGATGATTTCCGAGACATTTGGGACATTCCGTATTTTTATCGGAAACTGGAATTCAATTTCGAGCTTAAAGTGGAAAGTTATATAATTTTCCATATTTATGATTGAGTCCAGGTTTCTATTCCGAAGACAGAATTGAATTCCGAATTCCGAGTTCAGAACTAGACTAAAGATCACTCGGAACGAAAGTCGGCTTTGTGTGTCATGATTGCAACACAAAGAGAGGTGGCATGTGATGGCATGTGAGGGGCGTGCAGCTCATGGCTAAAATTGCCACACACAGCCCCGTTGGCCACGCCACACCCACGCCCAAAATGGGTCTCTGTCCGCGTTACATGCACGGGGACTCACACGGCTTCTGTTTGCATTTTCTTCTTTGCTTTAATTGCTTTTGTCTTCTGTTTGTTTGTGTGTTAAAATATATATATATATATATATATTTATATATAATATCTAAACGTGTTAGTATATATATAGATACGTGTGCCTTTGCTGTTTGTTAATATATATATATATATATTTGTATATTCTCTTTTTTGTCTTTTGCTTATATTATATATCTATATATATATTGAAGTGCTTCACGCCTTCACCTAATTTTTTGTCTTTTGCGTCTTTTGTATATATTAAATATATATATATATATATATATATCTCTATAAAAACGATGGCGTTTTTTGTTGTCTTTGAAGACCTGATACATTATTTGTATATATATATATTTTCTTCTTCATTTTTTTAAGAAGGCAAGCAACACACTTTTGAGAGAGCAAAAAATATCTTCAAGAGAGAAACTCCCAAGAACTTGTCTTTAACTCTCAAAACCCATTTTCATATGCATCAAAATATCATCTAAGCATTTTCTAGCATAGTTAGGATGTTTACTTGCATGGGTCTTGGTCAACACACTTCCTTTGGTATGTTCTTCACTATTATCATTTATAATTAGTGTTTTATTTATCAAGGCATCTCTTTTATTATTTGCTTGTTCTTAGATTAAAATCTAATATTCAAAATAGAGATTGTTGTGTTGACATGATTGAGTGTTGTATTGTGATAACTAATTAGGTTTTGTGCTTAATCTTGATTAGCTAAACTATTTGATTGAACATGTCATTTAGTTTTTAATATCCAGGATTGTTCTAATTGCATATTAATCATCTTAGATAAGCATATAGGGTTTCCCTTGCTCTATGTTGCATTTTGGATATTCACATATATTCACTTAGGGTTGTATTCTCTTCATAGAGAAAGTAAGTCTTGTGTGTAGCTTCCGGGATTAGGTTGCTTAGATCGCAAGCAAATTGGACTGGGTTCACTCATACCGGGATTAGGTAGGTGTATGATTACTTCTGGGATTAGGTTGTAATCGTTTACACATTTAGTGGATTCGAGGTTCGAGTGTGGCTTACTTACTAGCCCGTGGTTTTTCCCGTGAGGGTTTCCACGTAAAAATCAAGTGTTATTTAATTTCTGCATATTTTACTTGATTTATTGCTTTATCTATTTAGTGGTAATTTCGTAATTTTGACTAACACGAAAAATTGGGTAAAAAGCGTAAAATCTATTCACCCCCCCCCCTCTAGATAGTTTTATACACACCGTGCTATAATTAGTTTCAGTAAGGTTCTAATTAGTGAACTTGCATTGTAATATTCAAAGTACAACTTGTGGAATTTGCTCTTCATTGAATATACTTGTATATGAGATACATTGTTTCTTGGTATATGTTTTGTAGACTAAGGGTGGTGAATTGAGCATACATGTGATAATTATTCTCTCATAACAATCATGTTAAATGTTAATTTGTATGCTCACCAAGGTTTTGGCATAAGTCACGAAAGAGTTTTATAATTAGAGTGTTAACCTATTCACCCCTCTCTAAGTTGTTTAGTATAACCTTACAGGTATTTTCAACTTTTATTATAATTCGATCAACACATATTATTGCGATTAACATTTTACTTATACTTCAATCATCTTGTTTTGACTTTGTATAGTAATGGTTGGGAGTGGATCGTAAAGTAAGCCTAACAACAAGGATGGACTGTTTTTGACACCAAATAATATGTGTTCTATTGGGGTTAATTCTGTGCAATTTTCGTCATGGGAAGGAAGTGGCAATCAAGATGTTGATTTGAATCATATTAAGAATATGAAATTTGATTCTATGGAAGATACAAGGTCATTTTATATTGGTTATGCTAGGGGAAATGGATTTGGTATAAGAGCGACGTACTTTGACTATGCCCGTGAAGGTAGAGTATTAATGAGAAAGTGGGTTTGTGATCGAACCAAAATTGTGATGATTTTGGCCCTCATTTCCTTCTCTTTTTGCTTGATTCTCAAGCAATATCTCGTGATTTAATTGTGTAAATTAAGTGTTTTCAGGTATTTACAGAGTTCTTAATTTACAGAGTTCAGGGGCATTAAAGTAATATTGGAGAAATAGGGGCCGAAGTGTAAATTATGAAGAAGGTTTGAAGTTATCGCAAATATGCAAGAAATCAAGGGAGCTGCCCGTAATTTGCCACGCAAATTAGGCAAGCGCGCCACGTCAGCTTAGTGAAACGGTGTGTTTTAGAGGTGATTTGGGCCTCTGATTACACCCCAGGAGAGTGCTAAGCGCACCCCAAAGAGACAAGCAGCTCACATACCAACTTAGTGATACAGTGCGTTTTGAAGAAGGCTTGGGCCTCTATGCGCGCCCCAGACTGGTTCTAACTGCACCCCATATAAAGACCTGGCTGAATGATCGCGCTCTAAATGTTCACATTTAGCACTCCCTTTTCCTATTTTTTGTATTCGCTTCCGAGTATTTTTGTGTACTTAATAGGGTGTAAATAAGTGTTTCAAGTAATTAGAGGAATTCAGGGGCATTGTGGTAATTATGGAGAAATCAGGTGCTAAAGTGCAATATTCGGAGAAATATTGAAGTTTTTGTGAATAAGGGAAAGATCAGGGGTGCAAACTGTAAAATGCCGCACAAGGCACAGCATCAACGCCACGTCAACAAAGTAAAGGCATCGTTTAGGGGTGCCAAGCATCAACATGACGTCACACTGATGTCACCCTTCTTCAAGCTTTAGTCGGGTCAACTATGACCCGCGCACCCGACCAGTTTACCCAGTTGACCCGGTTGCAACCCGACTTTGACCTATCCATTTTTTACCACTTTTCGATGGTTTTTCAGGCTGTTTTCTACCCAGATTGACGGCTCTCCACTTCCTGATCACGATGGACCCATTTTGGGCATCCCATGCACAAGATTCTCCTCACCTCCAAGTCCTCCAACATCCATGGATGTTCAAGCCTTCGAGCTTGGTTCAGCGGCTTCTTTCCCGCAATTCAGATGTCCAAACTCGTGAGAAGTCAGCAATTTCATGCGGCGGGAACATGCCAACGGTCCAGAAGGTCAGAACTCGTGGCCAAACTCCAATTTTCCTCTGTAACTTCCGCCGGCGAGCTCAAACCCACGAGGCAGGGGATCGAAGCCTGTCGGGATGACCGACTTGGAGGATATTTCATCCAAAGCTTCCCCAAAATAGTTCCCTATATATTCATCCTCTTGTAACCTAAAACACTCTCTCTAATATCCAAACTTAAACCAACTTAGACCAAATTACACCCAATAGCTTAGAATTACATTAGAATAGCTTAGATAACTTAAACTCACAGTACTTGTTGCATGTGAGCTTCATAGCTTGGAAGAAGTAGATTTGGAGCTTCATTGAAGACAAGAAGCTTACCATCTTGTGGTTACTTCTTATCTCTTACTTCTTTCCATTATTTGTGATTAATGTAACATGTATGTGTATAATAATCTTAATGTTGAGGGATTGATTTCCATATGACTTATTATTGTAATTGATTGATCTCTACTTTTATATATCCATCTTTAGCTATTAAATGTTGAATTGAATTAGATTGAATAGATGCATGTTGTTGATTGACGAATTTGTAGCATGTAATCTTGATTAATAACATTTGATTAGCTATATTGGAGAAGATTTGGTTAGTAAGCACATGATCATGCTTATTGACTAGTCTTATGTTCTAGGGTGTAATCCCTCTATTATTATCATTATATAATCATAGTTGATGATAATTGGGTGGTAGTTGTTGAATTACCTATGCCATAGAACTAGTGAGCCTAATTGTGATCAATTGATATATCCATCTTCATTTATCTTTGCTCTTGCATAACCTTGCAAGAATTAGTTAGATTAGTTAGTTGTAGTTGAGTTAGTGTAACTTAGTTGTAGTTGATTAAATGCTATCTTAGTGTAACTTAATCCTAAAGATTTAGTGGTTAATTTAATTACTTGTTTATTTAGTTGCTAATATAATTAGTTTAGATTAATTATTTGTCTTGTGATCGCATCTTTAATTTACCGTTGTAATTAGAGATTATGTATCCTTGACCGTAGGGTACGCATAGTTTAATTTTCCATCCTAGCCATCTTAGTTTAGATAATTGCTTGCCACCCTCTCCTTTTACTTTTATGCAATTGTAATTAGTGTAAATAGCTTGCCTATAACATAGACGTAGAATCGACTTTACGTGTACCAACCGTACCTCCCCGTGGGAACGATACCCTTACTCGTAACCACCATACGTGGCCAATGATTCATATACTTGCGAAAAGGGTAAAAATGCACTTGCACGCACGTACCATCATTTACCGATAGTTATAGAACTATCGTGTGTCCCGCGTGCGCCGATCAAGTTATTGGTGCCATTGCGGATAGTTTATTAGAACTGTTACGTGCACATCACTGAAGCTGCTGCGTGCACCCCTACTCATTGCTAAATGCACCCCATCTTCTTCAACCTTTCTCATTCTTCCTCGCGTGCAACACCCATGGCAGCCCCTAAACCCTAAGTTGCGCCGCCACCTGAGTCACCCCCTTTTCCGGCCTATCTACGGTCGATTGCAGTGCCATAATGACGGTAAGATCAGCGGCAGTTTGGTCGCAACACTTCCGGTGCCCTAATCGGTCGGAATCCAATCTCCTCTCCATGCCTAATTTTCCCTAATGTCGCCATTTGTCCTTCGATGTCGCCATGGCGACAGGGAGTTGTTTTGGCACCTGATTGATGTCGCCACTTTCATAACCGGATCCATCGCCATTTGAGAAGTAGCGACCATCACTATGTTCAACGATGATTGGCTGAATTTTGGTGGCAAATTGAAAGAAGGCCCCCTAGAAGGGCCAACGTGGCAATATTGTAAAGTCTAGGGGTTGTTTTGGTAATTTTCCACTCGAGACCTAATTTGAAAATCCTATAAATTCATCACTATTTTACAACTCTTGGCCATTCTTGACAACCAAGAAATCTCCTTTCTACCATTCATAATCCCACCATTTCTCTTCTACCTAAACTCAACATCTAGATTGCCTTCCCTAAATCATTTATGTCTTCCCATCTTCTCCACATATCTCCTTAGTTACTTCTCATTGGCCTCCACTTATCTAGACACATCCTCATCATCCACTCTTTGCACAAGGAGCAGCAAAGGCAAGGAAAGGATCAAGCTTACAAAAGGAGACCCAATGGTGATTTCCTAATCTTTTACTTGCCTTCCTTTTGATTGTAATATGTGTAATTAAACCCCCTTTCTAGGATTTTGATGTGAGAACACTTGGATTAGGTTTTGCTTAAGCTTTAATATATTTAATCTCTATTTGTGTTCTATTCATTTTATAATTAGATTCTATGCATTATATAATTGACATGTATGCCCACTAGTTGATTATACTCTTGTTTAGGATAATTTGTTATATAATCTTGATTGGATTTGTAAGGATTCCCGTTGTTTTTAATTGGCTTATTTCGTGATCAAACCATAAATGGGGATTCTTTGTAAGGGTAGTTTAGATGTTGTTGTTAGTGCATTAGGCGCTTTGAAGACCTCATTATTGACAAGCACCAAAGGTAATATTCTAAGTGCTTTCTTGTCTTGAAGAGATAGTTGCACACACTCACAACTCATGCATATGTTTAATCTTTGTATGTTGTGTTTCTTTTTGTTGTGCATCAATGCTTATTTACATCTCTTCTTGCTTGTTTTTATGATTGCATCTTGTGTTGAAAACATCATAGCATTTAGGCTTTTAGGATGCATCTTAGTTTGACTTTGTACCCCTTGCATGATTGCTTGTGGGGTACAAAATTGGGCTGTGCGCTGGTCCACCAGCGCCGGTTGACCAGCGCCGCTCACTGGCGCAAAACGCCCAGTGGAGCGCCGCTGGTCGTGCGCTGGTGTGGACCAGCGCAAGCCACCAGCGCCAATCGCCCAGGTGTGCGCCGCTGGACTGGCGCTGGTGGCAGCACTTGTCGTCCAGCGCTCAAGCCAAAATTGGCTTGTGCGCTAGTCCTGCGCTGGTCCACCAGCGCACAGAGGATTTTTCTGGCGAAATTTCAAAACGACCTCACTTTACTTATGGCCTCTATATATATGCTAACTTGATTTTAGGTCACTTACAAGAGTTCTTATTCATGCTTCATACTTAGGATATTTTTCAAGAGAAGAAAAATACACAAAGAACTCATTTTTAATTACTCAAACACAATTTCATGATCATCAATCATCATCTAGCATCATCATAGATCATCTAGATGTCATCTTGCATGGAATCTTCATCATACTTTGCTTGGTAAGCTTTTCACTAATATCTTACATATTTTGTGTTTAATTTATCTAGCAATCTCAATTAATTACTTGATTGTTATTTTGTATGCTTTAGATACAAAATTGAGATTAGTATGATGTATGTTTGAGAAGTTGTATTGTGCTAGCATATTAGGTTTTGTGCTTGATATTGATTAGCTTAATTAATTGACATGTCATTTAGTTTTGATATCTAGGATTGTTCTTAATTGCATATTAATCATCTTAGATAAGCATATAGGGTTTCCCTTGCTCTATGTTGCATTTTGGATATTTTCACATATTCACTTAGGGTTGTATTCTCTTCAAGAGAAGGTAAGTCTTGTGTGTAGCAATCGGGATTAGGTTGCTTAGATCACAAGCAAATTGGACTAGGTTCACTCATACCGGGATTAGGTAGGTGTGTGATTACTTCCGGGATTAGGTTGTAATCGTTTGCACATTTAGTGGATTCGAGGTTCGAGTGTGGCTTACTTACATAGCCCGTGGTTTTTCCCGTGAGGGTTTCCACGTAAAAATCAAGTGTTGATTTAATTTCCGCACCATATTACACTTGCTTGTTTATATTATCTTGAGGGTAAATTCGTAATTTTGACTAACACGAAAAATTGGGTAAAAAGCGTAAAATCTATTCACCCCCCCCCCCCCCCCCCCCCCCCCCCTCTAGATAGGTTTATACACACCGTGCTATATTTAGTTTCAGGATTGACACCCTTGATGGATTGAGAATATAGTAAGTAGGATAGATTGTCGGAGGGTATATCAACCGCGATTATCTAAACCATTAATTGTAACAAACCGATCCTGCCGTGACCTCCTCTCTTTAATCGGTTAGGCATTGCGGTGGGAAGTTGTTTATGGTTTATAGTAATGGTCTAAACACATTCTAGAAAACAATTGGTTAACATTTGTGAGATTGGTTCACTAAAGTAGCTTGAGAAGCACTTCCCGTAATCCACTTGTGATCCCATTAATTCTCTAGCAATTCTATTAATTGTTTATCCCATATATCTCTTATCTAGATTTCTATCTATTTTATTAGGTTTATTAGGTTTATTTTACATGTATGTTTGATGGCTTGACAAACCATACAACCATCCATTGCTTATGTTTATTTTATTGCGTTTATGAATTGTTAATTTATTCAACTATTACTCTAATTCCTTATGGAACGAATCCTACTTGCCACTTTACTAATTTTACATCTAAGTGGTGAAATTGGTTTTCAACACGAACACATTTAAAAACATTATTTTGTTGAGTACCAAACGTCGGCTCATCAAAATTAGCGCCACTGCCAGGGAATTTGTAGCAATCGTTGAATCAGTTAACTTTTCTTTGTAGGTTTTTATTAATTTTTAGTCTCTTAGTTGTTTTTAGTCTTTTAGTTCTTTTTACTTCTTTGGTAGTTTTTGTTTCTTTTGTTTCTGGATTCTATGGATTTCTTCACAGATTATCAAGGGTCGAGCTACGAGACTCATGGGAATAGCTTCAATATGGATTGGTGGATGAACAAATTGTTAGGATTATGCTCAATAGCAAGAGTGTAATGTTGTAATTAACAATTTTTTTTCATATTAATAAAGTGATTTCTGGTTTAACAAATCGTATAGCATTCATAGTTTAATATTATAATTGTCAAAGTAAATAATCATAAGGTCTAAAAACTTTGAGAAAAGAAGAATTGTTCGTACATCTGGATATGTATGTGGTAGACACAATTCTTTAGTTAGTCTTGAATAATGTTCACAACTTAAGTTAAAGGTTAGGCACCTTTATCTTGTTAAAGTTGTAGAATTCTTTTGCTAGCATTTGAGTGGGATCAAATGAGATATGATGAGTCTAAAATCATCGGAGTGTCTTCGAGCAAAAGGATCTAGTGCATTGGGTGCATTGAACTGGATCACAATGAAAAGCTTTATCTAGAACCATCAATAGATAATAGTCTTTTCATTATCAGGACAATCGGAGAGTCTATCTTAATCCTGAGATAAATGATGGACTTATGGTTGCAAGTGATATCATTTGAGTTATCAATGAGTACGATTATATCGCATAGTCTATCCTCGATAGTTTGGTGATATTCATTTGTTAATCGATAGAGGACTTCATTTATAGATATGGACATCGTGGCTCCATTTATTAAATGAGAGTATAATATCATCATATGGATGTTTTGAGGTAATTGGATATTAAATCTCAACGTTGAGTTTTCGATAGTGACTATTGAAAACATGGCTTCTGGACAAGTCAAAATATCCAAGTTCAAAACGTGGTCATATGAGTAAATATGGTAACTTGGAGAGTTATAGGCGATCTATGAACTCTTGGCGATTACTGATATTAATCATGAGGATACACTATCTCCAACATGATTGTCTAGGGTATGAATGAGGAACATCTTCTTATTCTATCTTTATTTAAGAGTTCAATTTTAGCTCTTTAGTGGAATGAGTTAAAATTAATAGATCGGACCTAAGTGAATCATTTGTTGATTGTGATTAGGTTATGTCTATTGAAGATTAAATTTAGATAGCTCACCAAGATCCTCAATCCACACGGACTTGTATGGATCACTTGATATATTCTACCAGACCAATTTATGGGTCCATCTAGAATTGCATTTAATATATTAAGAATATAATTTGCACATTATTTATTTAATGGGCTGATCAATTATATTAATATATTAATAAAAGGCATGTGGGCTTGTTTCTTTTAGTAAGAATGGGTCTGGTTCACATGTGGGCTTTTTATTTAAAGTCCAATGGATTAAATCAAATAAGGAAATAATATTTGGCCCATATATTTCATGTGGGGCGGCAAGGCTATGTTATTAGTCAAAAATATTGTTTTATTTTATTGTTTGATTAAATGAGAATTAATTAATTAATTAATTAATTATTTAATTAAGAAACAAAATCTTTTTCTGATCAGGAAATATGTTTCCTAGAATTATACTATTGGTAGTAGTATACTAAAAGTAAAAGACTTGTTTGATAAGAAAATAAATAATTAAGTTTATTTATTTAATCAAATAAAAAGTCTTTTTATTCAGTCAATAAAAGAATAAAAAAATACTTATTAGTTAAATTAGGGTTAGGAGTCTAAAAAGTTGAAGAGAATTAGGGTTGAATTTCGGTCACCCTATATAAGTGAGGTGATGAAATTCGGCCAACCCTAATGCAACACCTTATAGATTTCGGCAACCCTAAAGAAAAAGAGGAAGAAATTCGGCCACCCTATATAATAGACCTTATAGGGTTCGGCCACACGGTGTGTGTTTACTGGATCAATTTTCTTCTTCTTCTCAACTCATAGAAAAGTGTTTGATTATTCTGCCAAGACAAAATAAAAAAAAAAAAAGAAGAGATTATTCTTTTGATGGTACACTATTTGCTTGTTCATCAATAAGCTTGTGTGTACAACATCGAATCAGGTTCACGCGAGTTTCGATCATTAGATTGAGAACTCAAAAGTGACCGGAATAATCTTTATGGTCTTTTGATTGTTTTGTGACTAACAAAAGAAAAAGAAAGTTTGTTTGTCCATTCTTAGGTTTGCAATTCAAGGAAAAGGGAGACCACGCTCCTAGGTGATTCACGTTCGTGCTAGGATTGAAGATCTTGCGGATTACTATCGACGTAAGTCAATCGGATCACGCGACAAAAGGTATTATACTATTTGTTACTTTATATGTATGGTTGATTAATTTAAAGGGTTAAGGTTCATAAAAAGGAAAAATTTTAAAACATACTACATCTATTTTTAGTCTCGCTTCCGCTGCGTGTACTACGGTATTTTTCCCTACAATTGGTATCAGAGCCTAGGTGGAACCCTTTTAATTAATTAACGTATATACGTGGATCGATTTCTTTTTATTATGATTATGCATGTTTAGAAAGAGATGGCACTCTAGGTATTCGCATATATAATTACATGTGATATATGGATTTATATATGTTTTATATGGATTGTTATTGCTCGATTTTGGCCCTAGATTTTCAATGTATTTTTGTTATGGAATTGTAACAAGAAGGGTGGTCTATCATCGCCATAATTCCTTCTTGGTAGTTGCTAGGTTTTATATTTTTTTTATTTTATTTTAGTGCAGTATTTTTTACTGCAGTTTTTTTAATTTATATATGCAGTTTTTATTTTTGTAAAAGTACTGCAGTGAATAAAAAAAAAAAAAATTTAATACTGCAGTATTTTATTATTTATACTGCTGTAAAGTATTCGGGTATTGAAGATTCGAAGATACGAAGAAAAACAAAGCAATCGGAACCGAGAACTAGCACCGTGCGCACCCTAGGAGTTGATTGGGCTGCGCATGGCAAGCCCATTACATGGTGGGCTGCGCACGGCAGCCTTGTGTGGCCTTATGGGCTGTGCATGGCAGCCCCTTTGTGGGGTTGTGGGCTGTGCACGCCCATGGGAGAAGGCCGAAGGATGAGCGTATGGTTGATGGGCCACTTGAAGATCTTGTATTCCTAAACAATTGTAATTTACTTGTTTTTCTAGGATTGGCCAAAATTGTTGCTATTTAATTTATGCTTAAATATTACAATATTTGTTATTGTATGATAACATGACATATAGAAAAGGAGTGCCACTCATATATCTCTTTTGGTATGAACATGCATTGAATGATTTAGGTATCTAAATTGGCATCTAGATAACTTGGTAAATCATTCTTTGGGATTTAATCACACGCCTTAAATAATTGAGTGGGAGAAGGTGTTTTCGTAACACCTATGGCCTCCAAGGTTAGTTGAGCTTTATTATTTATTGGTAATCCCCCCAAGGGGCGTCCATGAATGGAATTTAGCAATATACTTTCTTACAAGGATAGACTAGACAATGGACTCAAACGAGATCTACTCCCCAAGGAGGGATTTTCGTGAGAGAAAATTGAGGGTCGATATCTTGGTAACACACTCAATGTAATTTTATTGATATCCTCCCAAGAGTTCTTGTCAGTAAAATTACAAGGCTAAAATTGAAAACGCTGGTTGTTATGTTAACAATTAGGTGGGACCTTATTTACCCAAAAAAAAATTAGGTGGGACCTAGTCTAACTAGTAAATGGTGTGAACTCCCAAAGGAGGCGTAACATTTATGGGTGTTAGATCACCGTTGAATTTTATGATTGAGTTATTTATTTAATTCAAGATAAATATTTAAAAGTGCTTTATCATGATTATTTACTTATATATGTTTTGTTTTATTCAGAAATCATAACCCCATCACTTATAAACATCCTGAAAGACAACACTTTAACTGGAGATAATTATGTCACATGGAAAAGGAAAATTGGGTTGTTGCTGCAAAGTGAAAAACATAAGTTTGTTCTAACTACTCCTAAACCACCTGCTCCTAATAATGAATCTAACATAATGTATAGAGATGAGTATGAGCAGTGGAAGACTTCAGATGATATGGCAAAATGTTACATCATGGCCACTATCTCCGACGTGTTGCAACAGCAGCATGAAGGAATGGAGTCCGCTGCTAATATAATGATGTCTCTAGAGGAGATGTTTGCTATGAAGTCCAGGATGACTAAGAGAGAGGCAGTGACTGCTTTTATGAATCTTAGGATGAAACCTGGACAGGCTGTGAAAGATCACATGATGAAAGTCATAGCACATCTCAACATTGCTGAACTGCATGGCGCTGAGATAGATGGTGAGACAAAGATTGATATGGTTGTCAATTCATTATCAGATTCCTTTGATCAGTTCAAATTGGACTACACTTTGAACAAAAAGGAATACACCTTACAAGGCCTGATGCAAGATGTTCAAAATGCTGAAAAGATCCTTGTGAAAGGCAAAGGTCAAGAGATTCATATGGTTGGTAAAGTTGCTACTGTTAAGGCCCGTCAAAAGGTCAAGAAACAACAGAAGAAAAAGCAACTTGGGCCTACCAAAAAGGAGACCAAGAAAGTAACCAAGATCAAAGGGAAATGCTTCCTTTGTGGTGAAAAGGGACATTGGAAAAGAAATTGCCCAAAGTCCCAGAACAAGAAGGAAGAAGGTAATTTGAATTATCTTGAAACATGTTTTTTGGCAGATTCTACAGATTCTTGGATCATATACTCTGGAGCCACTAATCATGTTTGTTATTCCTTGCAGGGGTTCCAAGAAAGGAGAAAGCTGAGTAAGAATGAAATCAATTTGCGCTTAGGCAACGGAACGTTAGTGTCTGCAAGTGCAGTGGGAGATATTAGAGTTTATTTGGATTCTAGAAGGCATTTAGATTTGATAGACGTTTATTATGTACCTCAATTCAAGAGGAATTTAATTTCAGTTTCTTGTTTGAATAAATTTGGTTATTCGGTTACTTTTAATAAAGTTTTTATTATTAGTAAGAATGACAAAATTATTTGCCAAGGTACATTGGAAAATGGTCTATACTTTTTCATAGAAATATCTCTCACTCGTTAGACACAGAATTAACGGAAACCTAATCATAAAAGAGTAAAATTATCAACAGATGAAACCTACCTTTGGCATTTACGCTTAGGTCATATTAACCTTAATAGGATTAAAAGATTGGTATGTGACGGACCTTTGAGTGACTTAAAGGTTGATGATCTACCAACTTGTGAATCTTGTTTGGAAGGTAAAATGACCAAAAGGACGTTCTCTGCCAAAGGTGCAAGAGCCACTGAATGTTTAGGATTGATACACACTGATGTATGTGGACCTATGAGCATTCAAGCTAGAGGTGGATATGAGTACTTCATCACCTTCACGGATGATTACTCGAGATTTGGTTATGTGTATCTCATGAGACATAAGTCGGATGCTTTTGAAATGTTCAAAGCATTCAAAGCTGAAGTGGAAAATCAGCTTGAGAAACACATAAAAATCTTGAGATCTGATCGTGGTGGAGAATATCTATCTGGTGAGTTTCAGCAATATCTTATTGATAATGGGATAGTTTCTCAGTTTTCTGCACCAGGTACACCTCAACAGAATGGGGTAGCAGAAAGGAGAAATAGAAATCTTTTGGATATGGTTAGGTCTATGTTGAGTTATTCAACACTTAAGGATATTTGGTTGTCCTGCGCATGTGTTAAAAGGAAAGACAGAAAAGATGGAGTCCCGTTTGGAAACATGTATATTTGTAGGGTATCCAAAAGAAACTAAAGGATATTATTTCTATTATCCTTCAGATCTTAAAGTATTTGTTTCGACAAATGCTAAATTTCTGGAAAAGGACTATATGAATGATTTTGTGCCTAGAAGTAGAATTGTCCTGAATGAGATGTCAGGAGATACAATTCCACGAGAGGTTACACAACCTAACCCAATTGTAAGTTCCGATCCAACACAAGATCAACAACCTACCATTCCTCGTCGTAAGTGGGAGGGTTAGAACACAACCTGAAAGATACATCGGTCTGGGAGAATCAGTGGAGAATCTCCTGGACGACGATGATCCCTATACGTACAAGGAAGCTATGGAGGATGTTGATAGTCGCCATTGGCAAAAGGTAATGCAATCTGAGATTGAATCTATGTTCAATTACAAAGTCTGGTCCCTTGTAGACTTGCCTAAAGGGATAAAACCCATTGGGTGCAAGTGGGTCTACAAGAGGAAAAGAGGTATGGATGGAAAGGTGGAAACCTTTAAAGCTAGATTGGTAGCTAAAGGGTATACACAGAAAGAAGGTATCGATTACGAGGAAACCTTCTCTCCTGTGGCCATGCTTAAATCCATTAGGATACTCTTATCCATTGCAGCATCTTTAGATCTAGAGATTTGGCAAATGGACGTCAAGACAACTTTCCTTAATGGAAGTCTTGACGAAAGCATCTACATGATGCAACCAGAGGGATTCATTGAAAAGGGCCAAATGGAAAAGGTATGCAAGTTGCAGAAATCCATATATGGATTAAAGCAAGCATCCAGATCTTGGTACATAAGGTTTGATCAAGCTGTCAAAGGTTTTGGATTTATTCAGAATCCTGACGAACCTTGTGTATACAAAAGGATTAAGGGCGACAAGTTGGTTTTCCTGATTCTTTATGTTGATGATATACTACTCATTGGAAACGATGTAGGTGTATTGACATCAGTAAAAGAATGGTTAGCAAAACAATTTGATATGAAGGACTTAGGAGAAGCAAGTTTTATTCTAGGTATCCAAGTAATAAAGGATAGAAAGAATAGGACGATTGCATTATCCCAAGCTTCATACATAGACAAGATCTTGTCTAGGTTTTCCATGCAGGATTCCAAGAAAGGTATGTTACCTTTCATACATGGAATCAAGCTTTCTAAGGAACAAGTTCCTAAGAATGAGCATGAAGAGCAATTCATGAGTAGAGTTCCATATGCCTCGGCAGTTGGAAGTCTCATGTATGCAATGCTCTGTACTAGACCAGATATTTGTTTTGCTGTTGGCATAGTTAGCAGGTTTCAATCGAAACCTGGTCCTGATCACTGGACGGCAGTCAAGCATATTTTCAAGTATCTCAAGAGAACGAGAGATAATATGCTTGTATACTCTGGAGGGGATTTGATTCCCGTTGGGTATACAGATTCTGATTTCCAATCAGATTCTGACTCCAGAAAATCCACATCAGGGGCTGTGTTTACTATTGGAGGAGGAGCAGTTATATGGAGGAGTATCAAGCAATCTTGTATTGCTGATTCCACCATGGTAGCTGAGTATGTTGCTGCATGCGAGGCTGCCAAAGAGGCTATTTGGCTCCGCCAATTCTTGATTGACTTAGAAGTGATTCCTAATGCGAATAAGCAGATCACTATCTACTGTGACAACAGTGGAGCAGTGGCTAATTCAAAAGAACCAAGAAGTCACAAGAGAGGTAAACACATTGAAAGAAAGTATCATCTTTTAAGGGAGATTGTTCAAAGAGGTGACGTGACGATTACCAAAATCGTGTCAGCAGAAAATCTAGCAGATCCCTTCACAAAGGCTCTACCTCAGAAGAGTTTCGATGGGCATCTAGAGAACATGGGCATGATAGATATGACACATTTGCTATAGTGCAAGTGGGAGATTGTTAGGATTATGCTCAATAGTAAGAGTGTAATGTTGTAATTAACAATTTTTTTTCATATTAATAAAGTGATTTCTGGTTTAACAAATCGTATAGCATTCATAGTTTAATATTATAATTGTCAAAGTAAATAATCATAAGGTCTAAAGACTATGAGAAAAGAAGAATTGTTCGTACATCTGGATATGTATGTGGTAGACACAATTCTTTAGTTAGTCTTGAATAATGTTCACAACTTAAGTTAAAGGTTGGGCACCTTTATCTTGTTAAAGTTGTAGAATTCTTTTGCTAGCATTTGAGTGGGATCAAATGAGATATGATGAGTCTAAAATCATCGGAGTGTCTTCGAGCAAAAGGATCTAGTGCACTGGGTGCATTGAACTGGATCACAATGAAAAGCTTTATCTAGAACCGTCAATAGATAAGAGTCTTTTCATTATCAGGACAATCGGAGAGTCTATCTTAATCCTGAGATAAATGATGGACTTATGGTTGCAAGTGATATCATTTGAGTTATCAATGAGTACGATTATATCGCATAGTCTATCCTCGATAGTTTGGTGATATTCATTTGTTAATCGATAGAGGACTTCATTTATAGATATGGACATCGTGGCTCCATTTATTAAATGAGAGTATAATATCATCATATGGATGTTTTGAGGTAATTGGATATTAAATCTCAACGTTGAGTTTTCGATAGTGACTATTGAAAACATGGCTTCTGGACAAGTCAAAATATCCAAGTTCAAAACGTGGTCATATGAGTAAATATGGTAACTTGGAGAGTTATAGGCGGTCTATGAACGCTTGGCGATTACTGATATTAATCACGAGGATACACTATCTCCAACATGATTGTCTAGGGTATGAATGAGGAACATCTTCTTATTCTATCTTTATTTAAGAGTTCAATTTTAGCTCTTTAATGGAATGAGTTAAAATTAATGGATCGGACCTAAGTGAATCATTTGTTGATTGTGATTAGGTTATGTCTATTGAAGCTTAAATTTAGATAGTCCGCCAAGATCCCCAATCCACACAGACTTGTATGGATCACTTGATATATTCTACCGGACCAATTTATGGGTCCATCTAGAATTGCATTTAATATATTAAGAATATAACTTGCACATTATTTATTTAATGGGCTGATCAATTATATTAATATATTAATGAAAGGCATGTGGGCTTGTTTCTTTAGTAAGAATGGGTCTGGTTCACATGTGGGCTTTTTATTTAAAATCCAATGGATTAAATAAAAAAAGGAAATAATATTTGGCCCATATATTTCATGTGGGGCGGCAAGGCTATGTTATTAGTCAAAAATATTGTTTTATTTTATTGTTTGATTAAATGAGAATTAATTAATTTATTAATTAATTATTTAATTAAGAAACAAAATCTTTTTCTGATCAGGAAATCTGTTTCCTAGAATTATACTATTGGTAGTAGTATACTAAAAGTAAAAGACTTGTTTGATAAGAAAATAAATAATTAAGTTTATTTATTTAATCAAATAAGAAGTCTTTTTATTCAGTCAATAAAAGAATAAAAATACTTATGAGTTAAATTAGGGTTAGGAGTCTAAAAAGTTGAAGAGAATTAGGGTTGAATTTCGGTCACCCTATATAAGTGAGGTGATGAAATTCGGCCAACCCTAATGCAACACCTTATAGATTTCGGCAACCCTAAAGAAAAAGAGGAAGAAATTCGGCCACCCTATATAATAGACCTTATAGGGTTCGGCCACACGGTGTGTGTTTACTGGATCAATTTTCTTCTTCTTCTCAACTCATAGAAAAGTGTTTGATTATTCTGCCAAGACGAAAAAAAAAAAAAAAAAAACAAAAAGAGAGAAGAGATTATTCTTTTGATGGTACACTATTTGCTTGTTCATCAATAAGCTTGTGTGTACAACATCGAATCAGGTTCACGCGAGTTTCGATCATTAGATTGAGAACTAAAAAGTGATCGGAATAATCTTTATGGTCTTTTGATTGTTTTGTGACTAACAAAAGAAAAAGAAAGTTTGTTTGTTCATTCTCAGGTTTGCAATTCAAGGAAAAGGGAGACCACGCTCCTAGGTGATTCACGTTCGTGCTAGGATTGAAGATCTTGCGGATTACCATCGACGCAAGTCAATCGGATCACGCGACAAAAGGTATTATACTTTTTGTTACTTTATATGTATGGTTGATTAATTTAAAGGGTTAAGGTTCATAAAAAGGAAAAATTTTAAAACATACTACATCTATTTTTAGTCTCGCTTCCGTTGCGTGTACTACGGTATTTTTCCCTACACAAAGATTCCCTCTTATCATACCAATCAAACACCATTGAAGATGAAAGGAAAAATTTCATGGAGGATCACTTTTGAGAGAGCAAGAAATTCTAAGCTTCTAAACGAGAGACCATGGAGTTATTCCAATCCGCACAACAAGCACATGAGAAGAATATAAGAAACCATGTGGTTTTCAGCTCACTAGAATCGGTATATCCCAAGCAAGGGAGGACAAAGAGCCATGTACATGCTCTTGTACAAGTATTTGAGAAGGGTGCGGAAGTTGAGGAAGAACCGCTGAAGACCCAAGAGCGATTCACGAAATTTGAGGAAACCTTGTCTTTGCTTCAAGAGAAGTTATTGGAAACCTCCCAAGGAAAGGAAGAGTTGGAAAGAAAAATACAACTCGTGATGAAGAAGTTGGAAGAAAAGGAGGCCTTGGGAAAGGTGAAAGTGGAAGAGCTTGAAATGGAAAACAAGAAGCTCACTCTTAAAGTAAGCATGCTCAAAGAAGAAAATGATACCTTTCGAAGGAAGGAAGGAGAAGTCTCCAACAAGAACAAGGAGTTGGAAAAACAAGTTAGGAAACTTTAAGTTGAGAGGAATTCCGTATCAAAGGAATTCGAAGACCTTACAAGACTATTTGAAGAATTTGAAGAAGAATGTGCAAGGAAGACCAGGAAGTTGCTTAAGGAAATGGAGCGACCTTGGAAGAAACGAAGGAAGCACTTGGTAGGAAGGATGAAGCCCTCAAGGTAGCCAAGGTCAAAGAATGTGACTACATAGTCAATCTAGACAAGGTGGGGAAAGAGGTCAAAGCACTACAAATGAGACAACACCATGGACCTCATAGTCACCTACCAAGAGGGAGTTTTCTAAACCATCCTCCTACTTGCTATTTTTACTTTCAAAAAGGGCACTTAAAAGCTCATTGTTTTAAATTCCATAAGCATGAAAAATTGAAAAAGTCTAGGAATAGGAAAAAGCCACCTAGAGTTAAGCAAATTTGGGTAAGAAAAGACTTGGTTAACCAAGTTAGACCCAAAAGAAAGGAAAAGGGGAAATCAACTCAACTTGTTTGGGTTGTGAAAAAGAATCAATTTCCAAACTTGGTAAAACCTCCTTTAGTTGATGACACCCCTAGCACAAGTACATAATATAAAAAAAATACTTTTTGTGCATTTTATTTTTATGCTTTATTTGTTTAATTTATTTCTTTTGAATAATTAGTGTTCCAAACTCTCATTGGCAATTGCATGTATTGAGTATATTTTTATTTGCTGGAACTTTTTAATGTGCTTAGTGCTTGTGTAGATTTTCTATTGCTTCTTCAGGAAGTATGTTGTGTTGCTTGTGCATTAAGCAAGGTTCTTTATCTCTTGGGATGAAACAAAGACAACTTGCGAGTCTTAGAGGGACGAGCAAGCCAAGATTGCTCATAAAAAGGGCGAGGGCCTTATCCTACGGAAGCAACATTTTGGAGTTCGAAGTGCGTGAGCACCATGCCACGTCTTGCCTAGACATTAAATCGTGCGCTTGATGGGAAGCAACCCACTTAGGTACATTTCATTTCTAGCTTAAATTTTGTTTTTATTTAGTCATTTAATTTTTGTTTCTTTTGTTTTTATTTTTGCTTAGAATAAGGTTGTGAGTTGTTTGTGATAGTGGATTTAGGACTTGAATGATCACATATTTTGTCCACATGGATTGTGATGATAACTCTTGATGAACTTACATTTCTATATCTCTTGAGTTGATTATGGGCATATAAGGTGTTATGGAACCACTTGATTCCAATCTTTGGGATAAATATATATTTTTTTTAATATGAAAATAAATTGTGTTTTGAAACTATTTGATTGAGGATGTGTGTTGCGCCGCGTTTATCGGTTTATATGCCCCAAAGACATTGAGGACAATGTCTAATTTAGGTTTGGGGGTGTGTGCGCAACACTGTCTCTTGTTTGCAATTGTGTGCAAATGTTTTGAGCCAAAATTTTTGAAAAATTTCAAAAATCTTGTGATAATGCCATGCTTGAGCATATTTTGCTTGTTGAGATTGTGCAATTGTGTTAGGTTGATAATTAGTGTTGGCATTAATTCCATATCAAAACGTGTTTTACTTGTAATGTTTAGTGGTTAGTAAATGAAGGATTTCGAAGACGAAGGACGTCTCAACCATTATTCGTTCAAGTTGCCGGCTTTTAAGAGTTTCGGACATTATCGGTCTACAAAGGTATTCAAAGACCTCTTATCTCTTACAAGGCTAGGCACACACTCACACATATCATTCTTGTGTGTCCCTTCATGATTTTATTTCATTTACATTTCACTTTCACACACTTGGCAAAATATGCTCATGCATTCACATTTAGTTAATAAACTTTGTGTTTTGCATTTTCTAGGATTATGTCCGGAAACTAGCATATGTGTGTGTATTTGTGTTTGTATGTTTCTGTATTTTGTGTTTAGGACTTGAACATGTTCTTATTCAATGCCTTATTGAGTTCCGGTCGTTTTGGTTACTCATTCATAAGGTTTCGAGTCCAAACGTGTTGACTATGCCACTTTACGTTCTCTTATGTTGTGTTGACTTCATCTATGATTTCTGAGATGATTTCTCAACCGTTTTTCAAATTTGTATAGTCGTTATCGTGCGTGAGAGAGTCACAGTTCGTAATCCGAAAACGGATTCGAATTCGGAGTTCGGACGCCCGAGATACGGGCCGACGAACCGAGGGAGCGCGCGAGAGGACAGCCCAGGCCGTGGTTGAGGCCGTGGGCCCCACGGCCTGGAGCAGCCTCTGCTGCCGTGTGGGCCACGCGCCCCCCACGGACAGGGGGTGATGTGGCACCACATGGTTGGCCGGTTCCCTCCTTCTCTCTCCTCCTATTTCTTCCCTCTCTCTCTCCATTTGAATTTCTAAGAAGAAAATTTCAGAATTCCCGTCTAGAGTTCTCTCCAATTTTTCCAAACTTCAAAACACCATATCTTCCTCATCCGGAGTCGGATTTGAGTGATTCAAGTTGGAGAGTGTTTGTATTTGGGTCCTCTAACATCTCCAAGTGGTTTGGTGGCTGATTGATCATGATTTCAAGTGGTTGGACACTGAAATTCGCACCAGCTGCAGAATCCGAGGTTTGAGTCTCAACTTTGGGATTTCTTGTTATTTCACCTTCCATTTGCTTGGGGTTTCTTCTTCTATATCTATGTTATTGTTTTATAAAAGCTATTTGAAAAGGTAGCTTGATTATCATTCTAATTGAAACTCAATTTGTGGACTTATGTTGACTAGATTTTATGATTCTAGGTTTTACATTTGTTTGTGAGTTGTATTGTGATTAGAATGGCATCTTAGGTTGTTTGATACTTAATTGAATTAATTTTGTGTTAAAATGACTTTGAGATTTGATTTGATCCTTTGATTAGTGAAATCTAGGATTTGTGTATTTTATGTGTTTTAGAGAATATAGGTTTTGATTGATGTAAATCTCAAAACCTTGCTCTATATTTTTGTCTAGTATATTGATTGATTTTAATCTCATATATCTAGCCTTTGATTGTATATTGATAGCATCTTGAATTTGTACTTAATGAACATTTTGTGATTCAAGTGTTATGTGTGTGAATGAGACTTTGAGTATATGTGTTAGGTGTTTCACATGCTTAGGTTTCTATTCATGTATTTTTGCATCTAGACTTGATTAATTGTGATATCACATGTTTAGGTCTATTTGTGCCATAGAATGTATTGATCACATGTTCTATGTTGTATTGAATGTTTGCATCATTTGCATTCACATGATCACACTAGGAAGTCCTTGTAAAAGGCATGAAGTCTTGGTTAGAGTCAGGATGACTCGGATAGCCAAGCAAGAAGTCTTGCCTAGAGTCGGGATGACTCGGATAGGTAAGCAAGGAGTCATGGCTAGAGTCGGGAGGACTCGGATAGTCATGCATGGGAGGCTCCCTAGAGGCAAGAGTGCCTTGGATAGGGAGTTGGCTATTGTATTGGTAGGCCTAGGCGTATGGTTAGACATAGAGTCCGATAGAGCGGGGTACACGGGAGGTGTATGCACTCTTGAGGAATTTCTAATCTACCATCGATGTTGGTTGAGTGTGTTGTCCAATATATGGTGGTTCCGCATCATTGAGGGATTTCATACTTTCCAATAGGGTTGGGTAGGCTTAGACTTCACTAGGTTGGGTGAGCTAAAGATTGGTCACTTTGTGAATGTTCTATGTTTACTTTCCAATAATATAGTACCCAATGGTTGTAGTTCAACCCGTGGATGTTTCCTCCTTGGAGGTTTTACCACGTTAAAAAATCCCTTGTGTTAATTCTTTCTATCTCTTTCTCTTATATTTTAATTGTATATTTTATTGTCTTGATTCATAATATCCACATGTGATATATTGTGAAGCAAGTCTTTGTATAGTGTGATTAGTATATTCATTCTTTAGATCAATTTGTATCTTTGATTCTTTTATATATTGTAATCTTTGTATAGTGACATTTTGATCACTCTTGTAACACATTGAACATCTTATGAAATACAAGCTTATTTTGTTGTTATGTTTATTTGCTATTTTACCTCACATGACTTGTTGATATACTTAGACATTTCTCTTATGATTGTAACATCGTATTGTCTATGTATGTCTTCCTTGGCTTATTGTGTTGTGTGTAAGGCTACCTTGAGGGACAAACGAATGTTTGTTCAAGGGTTTGAAAAAAGGTGTAAAAACCTATTCACCCCCTCTCTAGGTATGCTTTAAGCAATTTAACTTCGTTTGTGTACATTCAAATTGCGTGTGCGAGTAAGGAATTGTGCATCATTGCCTTGCTTAGTTTAGATTAACTTCATGCCATTTAGGGTTGATATGCACAAAGCGCACTAGTTTTTTTCTCTTGATGTTAGAGTGAATATTCAATTATGCTTGAAGGTTAGGAATTAATAGTGGAGACTTCCCGTGAGGTTCACAAACACGGCCTTAAAAAGCATATTTTGAGGGAAAGATTTCACTCTTTAAACACTCATTCAAACACACATGTTATGCATATTTAAAATGTCTCATTCGCACTTAAATGTTGTTTACCATAGAACATATGGACTACTTGTGGATGCCTTAATTGACTTTGTGGACAAACTTTTAGAGATGATTTTAGGCAATGCATGTGAAAAACCACCAAATTGGCCTAAATACTTCCAATCCCTCTATGTGTGTGCTCCATTGTCCATTTGAAACCAAAAACAATTAAGCTTTTCATTCATGAACCACATCAACATAAACCATATAGCCTATACACTAGACTTACCTTGTACCAAATGGTTTGCTAAGGCATAGGGGTTGAATGTAAGTTTTGAGGAGTAATTAAATTGTAAGGCGTGTACCTAGGCAAATATGTATGTGCAAACACATTAAAAAAAAAAGATGAAATGCAATGCTTGAAAAGAAAAGAAAAGCAAGAAAAGAAAAGAAAAGAAAAGAAAAGAAAAGAAAAGAAAAGCAATGCAAAATAAAGAAAAAAAAAAAAGATGAATGAGGCACAAAGTGCCTAGATCAATTATGTGGAATTAAATGAGCTACTCAAAAATTAAGAGTAGAAAATGCACATAGTAAATTGTAAGCCCGGACGCCAAAGTGTTGATTATGCAAGTTGTAATGAGCAAATTGTGCTTAACTTAGAATGTATGTCTTAGTGTGACCATTGGGTGTTTGCAATCAATTATTCCCATTTATTGACTCACCATTCACCTTAGGCCCTATTACAACCAAATGAAAGACCTATTTGATCTTTAGGGATGTCCACTTTGGAAATTTTGGTTGATGCATGTTCTTTCCGGTTCATGGTTTTCAATTCCATTCATGAGACAAATTTTCAAAAATTGTGTTTTTAAATGATCATGTGCAATTATATTTGATATCTTGAACACAAACTCAAATTGCATATGGATTGTGAGTGAAGCCTAGGAATTTGTGTGAAAAAAAGAGAATCCGGTGAGGATTAGATGTCGAGGCGAATTACATTCTTTTCCTAATGGCACTCTAGTCTTGAAGCTTGAGCATCTTGAATGTAGGTTCGCGTTGCGTGCAATGTTTACTTAGAGTGGCATGTCTTTAATCTTTATTTAGCATCTCTTACATGCATTATTTCCTAATGAGCACAACGTTGGCTAAATCTCTTCACCTTTGGCTTTGCAAGTCGAATCTTGACTTTTGAGTCTTTTACAAAGAGTAGATGCTTTATTGTTGGTTGTTTGATAGTTGAAACACGTCCATTGGAGCTTATTGTTTGTTTGCCTCGAGGATGAGCAAAATATAGGTTTGGGAGTATTTGATCGAACCAAAATTGTGATGATTTTGGCCCTCATTTCCTTCTCTGTTTGCTTGATTCTCAGGCAATATCTTGTGATTTAATTGTGTAAATTAAGTGTTTTCAGGTATTTATAGAGTTCAAGGGTATTAAAGTAATATTGGAGAAATAGGGGCCAAAGTGTAAATTATGAAGAAGGTTTGAAGTTATCGCAAATATGCAAGAAATCAGGGGAGCTGCTCGTAATTTTCCATGCAATCAGGCAAGAGCTCCACGTCAGCTTAGTGAAATGGCGCATTTTAGAGGTGATTTGGGCCTCCGATTGCACCCCAGGCGAGTGCTAAGCGCACCCCAAAGAGACAAGCAGCCCACGCACCAACTTAATGATACGGTGCGTTTTGAAGAAGGCTTGGGCCTCTAAACGCACCCCAGCCTGGTTCTAACTGCACCCCATATAAAGACCTAGCTGAAGCTATTGCATGCACCCCTACTCAACGCTAAATGCACCCCATCTTCTTCAACCTTCCTCCTTCTTCCTCGCGTGCAATAGCCATGGCAGCCCCTAAACCCTAGGTTGCGCTACCGCCTGAGTCGCCCCCCTTTTCCGGCCTATATCTGGCCGATTCCAGTGCCATAATGATGTCAATATCAGCGGAAATCTAGTCGCAACACTTCCAGCGCCCAATTGGCTAGAATCCAATCTCCTCTCCACGCCTAATTTTCCCTAATGTCGCCTCTTTTATCGCCATTTGTCCTTCGATGTCGCCATGGCGACAGGGAGTTGTTTTGGCATCTGATTGATGTCACCACTTTCGTCGTCGGATTCGTCGCCATTTGAGAAGTAGCGACCATCACTATGTTCAACGGTGATTGGCTGAATTTTGGTGGCAAATTGAAAGAAGGCCCCCTAGAGGGGCCAACATGGCAATATTGCAAAGTCTAGGGGTGTTTTGGTAATTTTCCACCCGATGCTTAATTTGAAAATCCTATAAATTCATCACTATTTTACAACTCTTGGCCATTTTTGACAACCAAGAAACCTCCTTTCTACCATTCCTAATCCTACCATTTCTCTTCTACCTAAACTCAACATCTAGATTACCTTCCCCAAATCATTCATTTCTTCCCATCTTCTCCACATATCTCCTTAGTCACTTCCCATTTGCCTCCACCTATCTAGACACATCCTCATCATCCACTCTTTGCACAAGGAGCATCAAAGGCAAGGAAAGGATCAAGCTTTCAAAAGGAGACCCAAGGGTGATTTCCTAATCTTTTACTTGTCTTCCCTTTGATTTTAATATGTGTAATTAAACCCCCTTTCTAGGGTTTTGATGTGAGAACACTTGGATTGGGTTTTGCTTAAGCTTTAATATATTTAATCTCTATTTACGTTTGTTATAGGTAAAAATCGTCATAAAGGACACGTCATCACGGTAAGAGGCCACGTAAGCAGAAAGTCAAGAGAAATCAGCTTGCGGAGCAGAATCTCCTATAAAGCGACTTACTCGGCATCGACTAAGGCCAACCCGACCATAACCAAGCGAATCGACTCGGGCAACAAAGCCTGCTTGGGCATACTCGGTACTTAACAAGGGAGATAGAATACAAATCATCCTCTTTTCGGGTACAGAGTTAGAATCCGCGACTGGCAACTCCAAAGTAACTACTGTGAAGCTACCCAGAGTCCGAAAAGGAAACAAACAAGTTCGCCATGCATAAGGAAGCTAGAATCCTATCAAGATTCAGACTCAGCCGAATTAGAGAACGTGGTAAAAAACCAAAGAGGAAAACAAAACCTTTTAGGATTTGGTAGCCACTCGGAACTTGGGGACCACGACATCAAACCCTAGTGACACCTACAAACCCTAATAGCACCATGTATAAATACCCCTGCAAATCACCAATAAAGGGGTACGTGAGAATCAATGAGAGAGATCTGAATGTGTATTTCGCAATATTCATAGTTGATTTGACTACATTGCCAAGGCAACAATCCGTGGATGTTTCTCCGATCATCGGAGTTTTACCACATACTTTTGTGTCTTCTATTATTACTCTTTTCATTCGTATTATTTTCATTCATAAGTACAGGTTTTCTCTGAGATAAATCATTGACTGATTAACCATGAAAAATCACCGTCAACAATTGGCGCTAGAAGGAGGGGCAAACAGAGCACTTGTGAAACAATGGCTGGCGAAGGAGATGGCAGCGATTTCAGATACAGTCAAGGATTACCAGGTAACGAATTGGAGGATGACGCTACTCTCAATGCTGCAGATGTTACCTTAACAACCGCAGATCAATCAACTGTCATAGCTGGTATCTAACGTTTCCCTCCAACCAATGAAGAAATCGTACAACGGTTCCGGGCTTCTCTACAGCAGCTCATATCTGATGCGGCAAGGCAAGGAGTTGACCTTTCCACTACGAAAGGTTTAACTTCACCCCATAATCTGTCTACTCCAAATCAGCAAATAGCAAGATTGCATTCCACAGTGGTGGTTCCAACACCTGATGCACCCCTAAAGATAGGTCGAGATCCTACAGATAGGCCTGAGACTCTGTCCGAAAGACAAGCCCGGGGTAGTAGAGAGCATAGAGAGGAGGATTATTCTGACAGAAGGTATGACCCAGATTGAACGGGGCAAAATCGGGACCAACCTAAGAGGCATATTCACCGGAGAGACCGGTCATCATCTTTAGGAGAGAACGAGCAATATCATCGACACAAACGCCAAAGGGGCACAGTTCGATTGCATGGCTTGAACCGAGAAATAAGGGAACAAGAGCCGGAAGAAAGAGGACAAAAGTTAACCATCAGTCAGAATTTTAATGTGATAGGGGAACCGAAAGGAGATAGGGACGTACTCATACAGAGTCTGACCCGGGAGGTTCAAAACAATCGTCGGCAGATGGACGCTTTAGTTAGACGGTATAAGCATAATGAATTGTCAGACAACGAATCCAGTAGTCCTTTCACCAATGGGGTTCTAAGGATGCCCTTCCCGAAAAGGTTCAGGATGCCACATGTGGAGCAGTTCAAAAAAGATACTGATCCAAAGGAACACGTCCGGAGGTATAAGAGTGCCATGGCCCAGTACATCCACAATGACGCCCTACTCGGTATGTTTTAGATCATATGCTAAATACAAGAATAGAGAATTGATTGTGATGAATTGATTGAGTGTTGTATTGTGATAGCTAATTAGGTTTTTGCTTAATCTTGATTAGCTAAGCTATTTGACATGTCATTTAGCTCTTGATATTTAGGATTGATTTAATTGATTATATCATCATCCTAGATAAGCATCTAAGGTTCCCTAGCCTTGTTTGTTATTTGAATATCATCATATATTCACATAGATTGCATAATCTCTTCATTGAGAATTAAGACTTGTGGCTAAGAGTGCTTAGGCTATAAGCAAATTGGACTAGAGCCACTTTTAAAAGCCCGCGTGGTAGAAGTGGAGGGTTATTGACCGGAGTGTTAGACAAGGTCTACATAGGTTGTAAACTCCATTTCAATTAGTGGATTTCGAGTGTGGCGCACTAAACAGCCCGTGGTTTTTCCCAGTGGTTGGGTTTCCACGTATATATCAAGTGTTATTTAATTTCTGCACCATATTTCACTTGCTATATGTTATTGACTATTAGGGGTATTTTCGTAATCTTGACTATACACGAAAACACACCGTTAATTTGTTTCACCATAGATCATCTATCATGTACTTAGCAATAAATTTCTAGATGCATCCATTATCTACACATATTCAACCACAAAAACTCAAAACTAAAACATACAAGAGAAACATTAGTGCACTTTTCAAAAATAGTTTTTCAAGCCCAAGTGCATGATCTAGAAACAATAAGAGTTATTTATTTAAGATCATTACTTCTCAAGTGAGTAGCTCTCAAAGATATTGATATTCAATCAGAGTTTTGCTCATCAAGTCACTCACAATCACACATAGACAATAATCAACACAAATCATGCCAATAGACATTCTAAGAGTTTTAAACCTCTCTTTGTCTAAGGGCTTGGTGAACAAGTCCGCAAGTTGATTTTTACTAGGCATATGCTCTAGAGAAACAATAGAATGTTCAACATGTTCTCTAATGAAATGATGCGTAATATCTATGTGCAATGATATCATGCATACATAGAGTTGAAAAAAAATGAAATAGAAAGCAAGCTTTTAGAGTAGAGAAATACCTTAGCAAGCTTTTTCACCAATGAAAGGTCTCTGCTCTTTTTATGAGCTTTCTTGGCTTGTTTGTCCTCATGACAACAAGTTATTGGTGTGTCATCCTAAGAAAATAAAGACCAAACACTTTCAACTCAAACAAACACATGAAAATGACTTTCTCTAAAAGTCTTAACAAAAAATTTCACCAAATAGATTTCAAAATTCAACTTCTTTAAAGTTAATCAACAAATTTTGACTATCATAGTGATTATGAGAATATTAAGTTCATGTATTGACTAGAGACACCAAGTTTGAATATTAGACCTAGCACATTAAAAATGGCATAGTCAAGCATCAAACTTAGAACACTTATCAAACAAGAACAAAAATATTCTCATATGTGCTACTCAATCAAGTATGAGAGCACTCGCCTTTGACCATATTGGTCTTAGGTGAACCAACACAAGCAACATCATGATCATTACGCATGGCAATATGAAATTTAGAAGATAAATTATCAACTATCTTTTTCATTAAAACATCACTCATATTAAAGTCATCATTTTTGCCACGCACAAATATTTCATCAAGACTCTTCAAATGATCATGGTTAACACTCATCTTAACCAATTTCTTCTCAACATATTTCTTAACATGATTACTATTAACATGCATGTCATTCTTTTCAATCCAAATTTTCTTTGTAGGTTTCTTCACATGAATATGATCAATATGTACATTTCTCAAAGCGTTAAAGCTATTATCATGTTTAGAAACTTTCAAAGAAGATTTATCCATTTCACAAGTATGCACATTATTCTTCTTAACCCAAACTTTCCTTGTTGGTTTCTTTTCATTAACATGTTCATCATGCATAGTCTCTAATGCCCTAACATGTTTAGAAACAACAAAAGGAAGTCTTTTCATCTCACTAGCATGCATCTCATTCCCTAGTTCGCATTGTCTAATATACTTGTAGTATTTAGGTTTGATATGCCCTATAACATTGCAAAAATGACAAACCGGGATAAACTTAGAGATGTTATGTCTAGCTCTAGACTTAAACTCATGCTTAGGAGAATGATTAGGTAACTTTTTCACATTTTTATCATGTTCCACATTTCCTAGTTTGCATTGCCTAACATATTCATAACATTTTAGCCTAATATGACCAACCACATTACAATAATGACAAACCGGAATGAATTTAGAAAAGTTACCTTTTCGGTGTGCATGCTTTGGTTGAGAAGTCGGTTGAGAAGTTCCATAGCTCTTCTTGTCTTTGTCTTTGATGTTGGAAGGAATAGTAGTTGAGTCTTTCTTCTCCTTGGAAATTCCTGACTTGTTCTTGGTTGTAGGAGTCTTCTTAACTTCTTCTACATAACCCAAACCACTTTTATCTCGATGATGCTTTCCAAGTTTTATCACTTCATCAAGCTTAATGGCTCCACTTTTCATGCCATTAATCGACTCTTTGAGAGCTTTGACTTCATCTATAAGCTCACACTCCTTTATCTTCATGATAGACAAAGAGTTCTCTTTTTGCTTAATCTCTCCTTCCATGGCAAACAACTTCATAGTAAAGTCTTCTTTTAGATTATCTAACTCTTGAGCACTTTCCTCCACCTTAGAGACATACTTTTCAATGGTCTTTTCATGCTCCTTGATGACTTCACTTTGCTTGCTCATCTTCTCCAAAGACATCTTCTTTTCATTAACAAGAGCTTTAAAGATCACCACTAAATTGGCATTGATCAACTTCAACTTGTTGTTTTCTTCATTCTTTTGTTGAAAGATCTTATCATTGAAGCTTATATAATCTTGATTTGAGGAGGCTTCGAACTCTTCATGATTGGAGGAGATTTCACTATCTTCACTACTCGAAGAGTATTCACTTTCCTCATTACTTAAGGACTCTTCACTACTATCCTCAAATCTTCCTTCATATATAGCCACATGAGCAATGTAATTGCTAGTAAATTCTCGATCATTCAAGGACTCCTCTTCCTCGACTACATCACTCACACTCATCCATGATTTATCATTGAATGCTCTAATGTAGGCTTTCATTGTATTTCTCCAAAAGGTGTAGTTACCACTATCCAAGAGTGAGGTATACCACTAGAAGCACCTACTGGCATTGAATCACCTATAGCTACAAAAATAAACAATACACAAAAAAACACAACAAAACAAAAAACAAACACCATAAAGAAAAGATCTATCTAAGTGTGTCTAAACACCCGTTCTGATACCAATTGAAATTCCCTTAAGCAATATAGTGTAATATATACCTAGAGGGGGGTGAATAGGTATAGGCCCAAATTCTTCCAATGTACAAAAAATATGCGGAATACAACAATTAAAAGCACACTTGATGAATCTTAACAGTTGAATTGATTTAACCAACACATGTGAAAATCAATATACAAGTAATGCAATCAATACAAACATATGGAAGATAAAGAAACATAAAAACGAAACTTGACACAAGTATTTTTACGTGGTAAAACCTCAAAGAGGAAACATCCACGGGTTGATACCACAACCACCGGCAAAGCAATCCACTATATGAAAATGACTTACACACTCAAGCTATCAACACATGATATCCGCTCAAGCTATCACCTCCTAGTCTACCCAATGGCTAGTGAACTACCAAGCCTACTTCCTGTCCAAGATGTGTCCTACACCTCTAGGAAGCAACTTCCTATCCAAGATGCTCATATCTCTAGGAAGATTTCTTGCTTGACTATCTGAGTCCTCCCAACTCTAATCAAGACTTCTTACTTGGCTATCTGGAACACTTTCCTTGTTAGGATTATGTTCAATAGCAAGAGTGTAATATTGTAATTGATAATCTTATCATATTAATAAAGTGATTTCTGTTTATTTAACAAAATCTTATAGCATTTATAATTAAAATTGTCAAGGTAAATAATCATAAGGTCAAAAGGCTATGAGAAAAGAAGAATTGTTCGTACATCTGGATATGTATGAGGTAGACACAATTCTTTTGTTAGTCTTGAATAATGTTCACAACTTAAGTTAAAGGTTGGGCTTGTAAGGATTCCCATATCTTGATTGGCTTATTTCGTGGACAAACCATGTGTTGGGGATTATATGTAAGGGTAGTTTAAGTGATTCATTATCAAGCTCAAGACCCTTTCAAGTCCTCAAGGGACAAGCACTCCAAAGGTATATCTCTAGTGCTTAGTTTTCTTTGAAGAGATTTAGATTGCACACACTCACTTAGCATACTTGTACTTGTGTGCATTCTCTTCACATGACATTTCACACTTGCACTTCTTTGTTATATTTTTTATCTGTGGATTTGTCCATAGATGAGTTCCGAGCGATTCGGAGACTTTTCTATATGTTTTGCATGATTTCCGAGACATTTGTGATATTCCGTATTTTTATCGGAAACCGGATTTTAATTCCGAGCTTAAATTGGAAAGTTATATAATTTTCTATATTTATGATTAAGTCCGGGTCAATATTCCGAAGACGGAATTGGATTCTAAGATTCGAGATCAACTGGACTGAAAATCTCTTGGAACGATTGTCGGCTTCATGTGGCATGAAAGCCACACCAAGAGTGGCTTGGCATGTGAGAGGCATGCAGCTCACAGCCCCGTTGGCCACACGCCACTCACACGCCAAACACACATCTCTGTCCCCGTTGATCACACGCTGCACACACGGCCTCACCACAATTTGCTTTTATTTTTTCAAGGCCTTTTTATTGTATGCATTAACTGCATGTGAGCTCTTTTACTTTGTGATTGCTTTGACTTGAATATGGCACATCATTGGATCACTTATTTTTTCTATCGTGAGCTCACCTCACAAGATTATTTTGATTTTGTCACTCACATTTCAGCATCCAAATGCTGTGCGTTTTGATTGTTAAATTATATATATATATATATATATATATATATATATATAGTTAAGCAAGCTGTGCGTTTTGAACAATCAAATATATACATATTTTTGCAAGCTGTGCGATTTGTGTGTGTGATAATATAAATATATATATATATGGATAAAGCCTTAAAAAAACGGTGCAGTTTTTGTTTCATGACCTGATATATATATATATTTATTTTCTTTTTTTTTAGGCAACAAACACACTTTGAGAGAGCAAAAATATATTCAAGAGAGAAACTCCCAAGAACTTGTCTTTAACTCTCAAAACCCATTTTCATATGCATCAAAATATCATCTAAACATTTTCTAGCATAGTTAGGATGTTTACTTGCATGGGTCTTGGTCAACACACTTCCCTTGGTATGTTCTTCACTATTATCATTTATAATTAGTGTTTTATTTATCAAGGCATCTCTTTTATTATTTGCTTGTTCTTAGATTAACATCTATTATTCAAAATAGAGATTGTTGTGTTGACATGATTGTGTGTTGTATTGTGATAGCTAATTAGGTTTTTAATTAATCTTGATTAGCTAAGCTATTTGACATGTCATCTAGCCATTTATATCTAGGATTGTTTTAATTGCAAAATCATTATCCTAGATAAGCATATAGAGTAACCTAGCTCTAATTTGCATTTTGAATATTCATACATATTCACTTAGGTTGTTTCTCTTCATTGAGAAGTAAGTCTTGGGGCTAAGAGTGCTTAGGCCTCAAGCAAATTGGAATAGGGTTGCTAATAAAGGCCCGCTGGGTAGAAGTGAGGGGTTACAGACCGGAGTGTTAGACGAGGTCTACATAGGTTGTAAACTTCATTTCAATTAGTGATTTCGAGTTCCGAGTGTGGCGCACTATACAGCCCGTGGTTTTTCCCAGTGGTTGGGTTTCCACGTATATATCTTGTGTTATTTAAATTCCGCACATATTACACTTGATATATTATTTTGACTAGTTAAGGGCATTTTCGTCAAATTGACTTGCATGCGAAAATTGGGTAATATTTGATAAAATCTATTCACCCCCCCCCCCCCCCCTCTAGCTTTATATTATACACACCGCGTATTAGTTTCAGGGCTCCTTTATCTTGTTAAAGTTGTAGATTCTTTTGCTAGCATTTGAGTGGGATCAAATGTGTTATGATGGGTCTAAATCATCAAAGTGGCTTTGAGTAAAAGAATCTAGTGCGCTAGGTGCATTGAACTAGATCACAATGAAATACTTTATCTAGAACCGTCAATAGATAAAAGTCTTTTCATTATAAGGACAATCGGAGAGTCTATCTTAATCCTGAGATAAATGATGGACTTATGGTTGCAAGTGGTATCATTTGAGTTATCAATGAGTACGATTATATAGCATAGTCTATCCTCGATAGTTTGGTGATATTCATTTGTTAATCGATAGAGGACTTCATTTATAGTTATGGACATCGTGGCTCCATTTATACAATGAGAGTATAATATCATCATATGGATGTTTTGAGGTAATTGGATATAAAATCTTAACGTTGAGTTTTTGATAATGACTATTGAAAGCATGGCTTCTAGACAAGTCAAAATATCCAAAGTTCAAAATGTGGTCATATGAGTAAATATGGTAACTTGGAGAGCTATAGGCGGTCTATGAGCTCTTGGCGATTACTGATATTATTCACGAGGATTCACTATCTCCAATAAGATTGTCTAGGGTATGAATGAGAATCATTTAATTGTTCTATCTTTATTTAAGAGTGCAATTTTAGTTCTTTAGTGGAATGAACTAAAATTAATAGATCGAACCTAAGTGAATCATTTGTTGATTGTGATTGGGTTATGTCTATTAGAGCTTAAATTTAGATAGCCCGCCAAGATCCCCAATCCACATGGACTTGCATGGATCACGTGATATATTCTACCGGACTAATTTATGAGTCCATCTAGAATTGTATTAGGCATGTGGACTTGTTTCTTTTAGTAAGAATGGGCCTAGTTCACATGTGGGCCTTTTAATTAAGGTCCAATGGATTAAATGAAATAAGAAAATAATATATGGGCCATATATATATGTATGGGCTGCAAGGCTTGCATAAAAGTCTAATATATTATTTTGTTTCATTATTTGATTAAATGGAAATTAATTAATTGATTAATTAATTATTTAATTAAAAATCAAAATCTTTTTCTAACTAGGAAATATGTTTCTTAGTAGCATACTATTATGGTAGTATAATAAATATAAAAGACTTTATTTGGTAAGTAGATAAATAAGGGATTTATTTATCTAGTCAAATAAGGAAGTCTTTTATATAGTCACAAATACAATAAAGAGTTGTATTAGGGTTTGGAATTCAAAGGAAATCTACCTAAGGTTAGGATTTAAGTCAAAAGACACAAATCCTACATGGTAAAGGATTTCGGCCTCAATATATAGATATATAGAAATTCTATTATCAGTTTGAACTGACAAAAGTTATATCAGTTCCTTGCATGTGGGCCACTGGATTGAAATACTTTGATTTAGCTGTATGCACTTGTCAGTCAAAGTATTTAAATCCAGTAGCCCACATACAAGGAACTGATATAACTTTTGTCAGTTCGAACTGATAATATAAAGACTGTATAGATATATATGAAATATATATGGCAATTAGCCGGGATATATATATATATATTTATAAAGCATGCAGTTATATGTGAAAAACATGTAAGTTGAAAGGGTGCAAATATATATATTATATATGCATGTTAAAGTCGTGCATGTATATAGATTATATAATAAAAAGTTGAATTCGGTGCAAATATATATATTATGCGACCTATATATATATATATATATATTTTGTGCAAAGAGAATTGGGCTAACCCTAGGTCTTATGCTTGAGAGTTATTTTCTTTTGCTTGAGAAAATAAAATCCAACTCTAAACAATAGTGTGAAAATTTCAGTCAAGAGGAAAAGAGAGAAAAGTTTGTTCTTATTTCGATAGTGCACTAGTAACTTTTATATCAGAAGGTTTTGTGCACACTTTCGAATAAGGTTCACGCGAGTTTCAATCTAACGATTGTGAATTCAAAAGTGACTGGAACATTCTTTGTAGTCTCTTGGAATTTATTGTGACTAACGAAAAAGAAAAAGTTTTAGTTATCCATCCTCAGGTACACAATTCAAAGAGAAGGGAGACCATGCTCCTAGGTGATTCACATTCGTGATTGGATTGGAAGATCTTACGGATTACCATCGACGCAACGTCAATCGGATCACACGACAAAGGTACGATATCTTTATTATATATTAATTAATTAAAGGGTTAAGGTTCATCTTTAAAAAGGAAATTTTTTTGAAATATACTAAACCTATTTTAGTCTCGCTTCCGTTGCGTGCATGTACGTTTTTCCCTACAATTCCTAGCCAAGAGTTCTTGCTTAAGACAAAGCTTCACTCACTTTGCAAGAGACTTTAACCTTTCACAAGGCAATGATCTAGGTGATGCAAATGATGCAAACACAATCAAATAAAGCAAGATGATCAATCAAGCTCTATGAACATGATTAGTGATAATCTAGAATATGCTTTCAACAAACAATCACAAATATATCTAGAAATCAAAGCATGTGAATCAATATTTCACTCAAAAATCTTAGTTCTTAGATGATGAAATTAAACCTAGAAAATAACATGAGGCACATCATATACAACATTTCTAAAATCAATTTCAAGATTAGTCAAGTTTAGCTAAATATGTTCAATTGAGATCACAAGGCTAAAACTCAATAATCAATAGATCAACCACCCCTAGAATATGATCTAACAATATTCTAAACACATATCATCTATCAATTAGGAAGATTAAAAGAGATGATCAAAAGATGAAGTGAGAAGAAGAAGTTTCACATACAAAAGTTGAGTCACGACTCACTGCTAAAAATCACGAACTCAAATGACTCTGAAAATTATTGGGGCTTGTATCTCTCTTCAATACCAATAATTTTGGTTTTTGAATCACTTAATTCGGAGTTGAAATGAGAGAGATATGATCAAAATAAGAAATCAAAGTTGTAAAGAATTCTGCACGGGATTTCGAATATAAATAGAGGGAAAAAAGATGGAGAAGAGAGAGGATTCGGTGACCAATTGAAAGAGGACACATCACACCTCCCATGTGGGGCACGTGGGCCACACGGGACCAGAGGGGTGCTCTGGCCGTGGGTCCCACAGCCTCCACACGTGGTGGCCAATGCATGGCCTTTGGCTATGCTTGCCTCTCGCGCGCTCCTCTCACATTCTTCAGTCGTATTCGGGCATCCGAACTTTGATTTCGAATCCGTTTTTGGATTACAAACCATGACTCACTCACGCACGATGAAGACTACAAAACTTAGATAAATTGTTGAGAAATCATCTCGAAAAATGATGATGAAGTCAACTCAACGAATGAGAATGTAAAGTAGCGTAGCTACATCGTTTGGACTCGAAACCTTATAAATGAGTAACCGAAACGACCGGGACTCAATAAGAAATCATATAAGAACATGTTTAAGTCCAAAATACAAGAAACACAAACAAATAAACACAAATTCATACAAGTATTCCATATCAAAGAGATAGTCATAAAACATGCAATTCTACAATATTTGTCTATAAGAGACCAATGCATGTGCATACTCAAAAGTGTGTGAATGTGTTATACCAAATGTTTGCACTATGATGCAGGGACACACATGTGTGAATTGTGTGTGTGTGCACTTACGCCTTGCAAGAGGAAGAAGTATCTTGATACATTAGCATCCATGTAAGCGCTTTTCCTCTTAAAGACGATATTTGCATGAGAAGTTGCCTTTCTTCTTTGAAGCTTCTTTTCACCAAGAATCACCTAAACAACTAACAATTACAAATAAAGAGTGTTTTGCAATGGAATCAAGCCAACACTAATCTAAGATTTTACACTACCCTTGGTCGTTGCTCGTACGATACACCTTCGGTGAGTAGTGATCAAGGGTTGGCTTTTATGCTTCATGCGGTCCTTTTATGGTCGTTGCTCACATGATACACCCTCGGTAAGTAGCAATCGAGGACTAGGTGACTCTCCCCACTTCCATAGCTAGAGGTCACATCAAAGGCTAGGTTGAACTCAATCTTGTAGTGTTTTATGCGGTTGGTTTTTATGAGTGGCGCGAATGTCATGGTGATCATGAGTACCTTGTGTATTCATCTATTTCTCTCTCCAAGCCATCTTTATTTTCGTAACTTAAGGTGTTTGCCTTTAGGAGTAGATTAACTTAGAATGGCAAGCACCCGGTTACATTTCTATCCTTAGTTATCTTTTTGTTTTCATATCTCATTCTCTCACACACACACGAACATGCTTACACTTTGCACACACCACTCTCTCCCTTGCCATGTTCTCAGTAACATTGCTTTCAATAATCACTAGAATGTGAAATGATCGACGGATGACACCTCCTTATGGACGATACCCTCGCTTACCGCTTTACTAGTTTTCAAAACTTTAGAGCTTATTGAGTAGGAACATCTTTATAAATATCTTTTGAATTCACAATTTGATAACGACACAAAAAGCACGTTCAATGGAGTGAGATGAAGAGAAATCATCACTTGAGTCATTTTCCTCTTGACTCTCTTCCTCTTCTTCACTAACGTCTTTACTCTTGTGGGAGGAAGCAAAGGCTATGAAGTTAGCCACTTGATCTTCATCATCTGAAGATTCATCTCTCTCATCCGAGTCATCACTTCCACTCCAAGTGGCGGCCATCACCTTTCCCTTCTTCTTATTCTTCAAATTTCCACAATAGGGAGCGACGTGTCATATGCCACCACACTTAAAACATTGGATCCCCTTTCTTTTATTCTTTCTCTTGCCTTGGCTCAAACTTCTTTAAGGGAGCTTTTTTCTTCAAGTCTTTGATGAGCCGTCGTTGTGTACTCAACAAAATGATGTTTTTAAATGTGATCATTTTGAAAACCAATTTCACCAATAGAAAATCCACTTAGATGGAAAATTAGTAAAGTGGTAAGTAGGATTCGTTCCACAGGGAATTAGAGTAATAGTTGAATAAATTAACAATTCTTAAATGCAGTAAAATAAATCATAAGCAATGGATGGTTGTATGGTTTGTCAAGCCATCAAACATACATGTAAAATAAACCTAATAAATCTAATAAAATATGATAGAATGCTGAACAAATCTAGATAAAATATATGGAATAAACAATTAAGATAATTGCTAGGGAATTAATGGGATCACAAGTGGATTATGGGAAATGCTTCTCAAGCTACCTTAGTGAGCCAATCTCACAAATGTTAACCAATTGTTTTCTAGAATGTGTTTAGACCATTACTATGAACTCTAAACAACTTTCCACCGCAATGCCTAACCGATTAAGGAGAGGGGGTCACGGCGGGATCGGTTTGTTACAATTAACGGTTTAGATAATCACAGTTGACATACCCTCTGACAATCTATCCTACTCACTATGTTCTCAATCCATCAAGGGTGTCAATCCAATCAAGATTATATAACAAATTGTCCTAAACAAGAGTATAATCAACTAATGGGTATACATGTCAATTATATAATGAATAGAATCTAATTATAAAATGAATAGAACACAAATAGAGATTAAATATATTAAAGCTTAAACAAAACCCAATCCAAATGTTCTCACATCAAAACCCTAGAAAGGGGATTTAGTTACACATATTACAATCAAAGGGAAGGCAAGTAAAAGATTAGGAAATCACCTTTGGGCCTCCTTTTGTAAGCTTGATCCTTTCTTTGCCTTTGATGCTCCTTATGCAAAGAGTGGATTATGAGGATGTGTCTAGATAGGTAGAGTCAAATGGGAAGTGACTAAGGAGATCTGTGGAGAAGATGGGAAAAAAGGAATGATTGGGGGAAGGTAATCTAGATGTTGAGTTTAGGGTGGAGGAGAAATGGTGGGACTAGGAATGGTAGAAAGGAGGTTTCTTGGTTGTCAAGAGTTGCCAAAAGTTGTCTATAAAGGGAAAATGGTGATGAATTTATAGGCTTTTCAAATTAGGTCTCGGGTTGTAAATTACCAAAACCCCCTCTTGCATGGCAAATTACCATTTAGTCCATAAGAGGGGTGCATTACGTAATGTTCCCCACCAATCAAAGTTGTACAAAGGAGAGGTCGCTATTTGGCATTCATGGCGACACTAGGGCAACTCTGGGGCGACATCATCTGTAGCCAAAATCAACTCCCTGTCACTATAGCGACATCGTAATGTAAACCGCGACATCGATTTACGCGGTTTGGTCGCAGTTTGGGAAAGTGGCGACAAAGGGGCGATGGAGGCGTGATTGGAAAGCTTGGATCCTGGCGTTTTGGGGCCGAGAAAGTGTTACGATGGGGCTGCCATTGACTTAGCCGTTGATTTGGGCCAAAAACTGACAGGCGGTAGGTCGAGGATCGTTGGAACGGCGACGGCTGTAAGCTAGGGTTTGACAGGCGTCCATGGCAGCTACACACGTGAGGAGGAAGAAGATGAAGTTAAGAAGATGGGGTGCATTCAGTAGTGGTTTAGGGTGCATGCAAGCGCTAGCCTTTGCCTTCATTGGGGTGTGTTTAGCACGAATCAAGGGCGTGCATAAGATGCCCGTGAGGTGGATTGGGCAAAAGGATTTGGCCTTATGCTTTGTGTTTGGGCCACCTGATTTGGGCTGCTTGTGGGCACGCTAAGAAGCTGACGTGGGTGCGCTAAGAAGCCCACCATCATCTATCAGCCAAAACACACCGTATCACATCAGTGACGTGGCATTTGGCTGGTGGCTTGTTTGGCGAATTACAAATCGCCCCTGAAGTCTTCCATATTCTCATTAACTTCAATCTTCCTTCAATAATTACACTTTTGCCCCTAATTCTTCAATATTATTTTAATGCCCCTGAACTTTATAAATACCTTAAAACACTTAATTTACACAATTAAATCACGGGATATTGCCCAAGAATTAAGCAAAAAGAGAAGGAAATGAGGGCCAAAATCATACCAATTTTGGTCCGATCAAATACCCCCAAACCTATCTTTTGTTCGTCCTCGAGTAAAACAAACATAAGCACACATGGACATGTGTCTAAATATCAAACAATCAATCATCGAAGCACCAACTCTTTTGTAGATATTAATATGTCTATATGAATGCTCATAAAGACCTAATAGATGAAGACATGCAAGTCTAAGACCTAGTCATCAAACAAAGCCAAAATCAACACAAGTTGTCATTAAACATGGCAAGGACAATAAATATGCAATTAATGAATGCAATCAATGAGTCCTACACATCAATGTCTAAATGCAAAGCTTAGAGACTTAGCTAGAGACCAAAATGGTCCTAAATGCTAGCTAACAAAATACAAATAATCTCAACCAACAATTAAGAACACAAAAATACTCAAAACATGTTTAATCAAAGAAATATGCAATTAATCAACAAAGTAATTGCTAATCCTAAGTAAAGATGAACAAATAGACAAGATATAAGTTCTAGAACATGTTCAACTTACAAGGATGTGAAAGCATGAAGACCCATGAGAAGATGATGCATGACGGATGCTAGATGTACATGGGGTTTGTGTTTGGTTGAGTAAAAATCAAGTCTTGGAGCTCTCTCTCTCTCTCTCTCTCTCTAGGAGTTAATCTCTCTCTAACAATGTGAAATATGAGCTCTAATTCGGGCAAGAAGGGAACAAGGAATATAAATATCAAGCCCTAGCCGAAGTGACGTTGTTTTGCACAAGGCTGTCAAAAACTCATCAAGACCGCTGTGTGTACTGTGGTATAGACAAGGGGCCTCAACTGCGGTACGCGCGACGTGGAAGCCTTGGAGAGCTCCGATGTTGGGACCACCATGGAGGCAAGGTTTCCCGACCGCAGTACCTTACGTGTGAAACCCACTGGGTTCTACCACTATGGGTACAGTGGTATAGGCAAGTGCTTGGGGAGCAACCTGCACCGCGGTAAAAGTTAAAAACTCTTTTCTCAGGCTCTCAAACACACCTAAACTATATGAATTTTGTGCAAGTGTGAAGTGAGTAAATAACATGCATGTGAATGGATAACATCATGAATAATCACCAAGCATGTGACACACAAAAATGTGCAAGATATGAAAATGCAAGAGTGTGGTGATAAAACATAAATGAACACAACAAGAGAAACACAAATGCAATCATTGAAATGCAATATGAAAATGTGCGTGTGTGCATCTAAACCTCTTTAAGAGGCAAGTCAAGTGATTTACCTTTCGCTTTTGCTCTTTGAAGACACGGGGATGCTTGGAGGCTTGCCATCAAGTACCTAAGCTACCCATTACAAATTCATCCTCGAATGTGGTTTGTTATGAAATAAGCCAATCAAAATTGAGGAACTTATAAGCTCCCCCCTTGGCTATTTCATGACAAAACAACCACTCAAAAAATAATCCTCACAAAACAAAAAATAAAGCTATTGGTTAACAAATGTATATTCTACGTTACAGTGAGAGAAACCTAAGATGCTAAGTCTTCAAAGTCTTCAATCTCTTTGTAGGTCATCATACCTACACACAATAGCAAGAAAGCACTTTCCAAGAACAAGTGCATGTGAAATGAACAAACAAAACCATTTCCACTAAAAAAAAAAAAAAAAAAAAAAAAAAAAAAAAGCAATAACACAAATTAATGCATGTGCAGTGCTCCCCCTAAAATTGTTACTCTCTCTCAAGGCTTCTCCCCCAAAACATACACAATGCTCCTCCTATATCTCTCAAGACTTCTCCCCAATTTTGTCATGAGAAAGGCAAAAGAGCTCCCCTTATTGGGTTACTTAAGCAAAGAGAACTACAAGCAAGATCACATTGCATAATCATATACACCAAATTTATGCCACAAATGTGAGTGAGAGAGATTCAATGAGATTTTATTCACAGAAAAGTGTGTGTGTGTAAAAATTGCTTAGCATGTAATACAAGCACTATTAAGCTCATGCATAAGAATCAATCAAAGCAACAATCAACAGGTTTTCCCAATGAAGACAAACCAATTAAGACCCTGTTGTTATGACAAGAAGATATATATCCAAGCATTTGTGTGCCAAGTGAGCTAATCACAATAAAAATATATCATCTTTTTTTCATTGCAAGACACGTCATCAATAAACAATTTTGAGGTCTTTATTAAGCAATGCATCACACACATCATCAATAACATTTCAACTTTTCTATTTTTCTCCTTTATCCTAGCAAGCATGTATTTCTGTTTTTCACGATAATGTAACTCTCTTGATGGCTTACACTCGGTTTCAAATGAGTAGCCATTTCTTACATTGGGCGGCTGCACATCATATTGCTAGTAGCCCTTTTTCAATAGAGAGCTTAAGAATGCATATCAAATAATCATGAACATGGAGAATAATTTGAGGCCAATCACATGTACTAACAAGTAGAACATTCCTCAAATAGATAAGCATAGTCAAGCAAAAACATAAATCATACATTACAATACAAAACAACTGTGCAAGGTGTTATCAAAAACATTATTAAAACATTAATCAATGTTATTCACCAAGAACTCTCAAGCAATCATAAAAGAGCATAAAACAAGTCAACTTTTTGCATATAATGATTTATGCAAGTTTGTTCTCTTTGCTTTTGTTAGGTTTTTGATTTGTGTTGGCATGTATTCCATATCAAAATGTGTTTATCTTGTAATGTTTAGTGGTCCTAAAGTTGAAGATTTAAGAAGACAAAGAAAGTCTTGGCCACAATTCTTGCAAGATGCCGGCTTCAAAGAGATATGTGCTTCATCGATCTACAAAGGTATATATAAGACCTCATATCTCTTACAAGGCTAGGCACACACACACATGGCATCCTTTTGTGTTCCTTCATAGTTAAACATCATTTATATATCACTTTCACACACTTGATAATGTATGCTCATGCATTTATACTATCTTGACAAACTTTGCTTATTGCATGTTCTAGGACTATGTCTAGGAAATAGCATATGTGTGTGTCTTTGTGTTTGTATGTTTCTGTATTTTTGTATTTGGACTTGAATATGCTCTATTATGATTTCTTATTGAGTTCTAGTCGTTTCAGTTACTCATTCACTTAGTTTCGAGTCCAAACGATGTAGCTACGCTACTTTTCGTTCTCATTCGTTGAGTTGACTTCATTGTCATTTTCCGAGATGATTTCTCAACCATTTTTTAAAGTTGTGTAGTCTTTGTTGTGTGTGAGTGAGTCACGGTTTGTAATCCAAAAACAGATTCAAAATCAGAGTTCGGATGCCTAAGATACGGCTAAAGAACGTGAGGGAGCGTGCAAGAGGAGAGCGTGGCCAAAGGCCACATTGCCCAAGCCGTGTGGGAGCCGTGGGACCTACGGCCAGAGGACCTCTTGGTCCCATGTGGCCCACTCACCCCCCACAGGAATGGGTGATGTGGCCACCTCTAATTGGCCCAAAAATTCCCTCTCTCTCCTCGTTTTAAATCTCTTCCATTCCCTCCAATTCATTTCGAAGAAGAAAAAGTCTAGAATCCCGTCAGAATTTTTCTCTCCAATTTTCTCACCTTCCAAACACCATAACTTTCTCATACGAAGTCGGAATTGAGTGATTCAAGTTGGAAATTGTTCATAATCGAGTCCTCTACCTTTTCCAAGTGGTTTGGCAGCTGTTTGATCAATATTTCTGGTGGTTTTACATAGAAAACCGAACCAGCTCGTGAATCCAAGGTATTGGTCATATCTTTGGGATTTCTTCTTTTATAACTTTCAATTTGCTTGGGGTTTCTTCTTCTATATATACTTGTATGTTTTGTGAATGCTATTGAGAAAGATAGCTTCACAATCAATCCTAATCAAAAGTCTATTTAGAGACATTTGTGTACTAGTTTCCATGATTCTAGGTTTTTCACATGATTGTGAGTTGTATTGTGATTAGGTTGATATCTTAGGTTGTTTGTGACTTGATTGAATCAATTTTGTGATAAATGACCTTGAGATTTGTTTTGATCCTTTTATTGATGAAATCTAGGATTATTGTATTTGTATGTGTTTTAGAGTTATCTAGGATTTAATTGATTTACATCTTAAATCCTTGCTCTATATTTTTGGCTACAATATTGATTGATTTGATCTCATGTATCTAGCATTTTATTGTATGTTTATAACATCTTGAACTTGTTCTTCATGAATATATTTTGTTCAAGTGTTGTATGTGTGAATGAAACTTTGAGCTTTATGTGTTAGGTGTTTACACATGCTTTAGGTTTTATTCTTGTATTTTTCATCTAGACTTTTATTACTTGTGATATCACATGTTTAGGTCTATTTGTACCATTGAATGTATTGATCACATGTTCTATGTTGAATTGGTTGTTTACAACATTTGCATTCACATGATCACACTAGGAAGTCCTTGTAAAAGGCATGAAGTCTTGGTTAGAGTCGGGATGACTCGGATAGCCAAGCAAGAAGACTTGTCTAGAGTCAGGAGGACTCGGATAGGCAAGCAAGAAGTCATGGCTAGAGTTAGGAGGACTCGGATAGTCATGCATGGGAGGCTCCCTAGAGGCATAAGTGCCTTGGATAGGGAGTTGGCTATTATATTGGTAGGCCTAGGCGTATGATTAAACATAGACTCCAAAAGAGCGGGGTACACGGGAGGTGTATGAACTCTTAAGGAATTTCTAATCTTCCATCGATGTTGGTTTTGTGTGTTGTCCAATATATGGTGGTTCCACATCATTGAGGGATTTCATACTTTCCAATAAGGTTGGGTAGACTTAGACTCCACTAGGTTGGGTGAGCTAAAGATTGGTCACTTTGTGGATTCTTTATTTTTATCATCCAATATATATAGTACCCAATGGTTGTAGTTCAACCCGTGGATGTTTCCTCCTTGGAGATTTTACCACGTTAAAAAATCTCTTGTGTTAATTCTTCATATCTCTATCTTTTATATTTTATTTGTGTATGTTATTATCTTGTTTCATATTATTCACTTGTGATGTATAGTGAAGCAAGTATTTGTAAAGTGTGATTTGTGGATTCATTCCTTTGATCATTTTTGTATATATGATTCTTTTGTATATTGTAATTTTTGTATAGTGATATTTGATCACTCTTGTAACTCATTGAACATCTATTGAAATACAAGTATTCTTTGTTGTTGTGTTTATTTGTTCTTATACCTCACACAACTAGGTGATATACATAGACCTTGTTCACATGATTATATTCTCATATTGTCTATATATGTCTTTCTTGGTTTATTTTGTTGTCTGTAAGGTTACCTTGAGGGACAAACGAAAGTTTGTTCAAGGGATTGGAAAAAGGTGTAAAAACCTATTCACCCCCCCCCCCCCCCCCCCCCCTTTCCTCCTAGGTATGCCTTAAGCAATTTAACTACGTTTGTATACCTTCAGCTTTAGCTCCTCTCAACGGGTCAAATTCAATCAAGTCAATGGAAGGCATGAGCCCTTATAGACTTACCAAGTCTATTAGACCTAGTTGCATCTAAGGTATCACATTTGCACAATGGCAAGCGGGTTCATTCTTTCCAACCCACATATGTTCCACTTTATAATTTCTAGTGGTCATAGACATGTTTCTAAGTTCCCTAGGTTCATGCACACTTGCCCTCTTTTTCAACCGTTTTTCTTTCATGCTCTCTAACCTACACTTCTTAATGTATTGAAAGCAATTTGGTCTTAAGTGACCAATCATACCACAAAAATGACAAGTAGGTACAAAGTAAGAGTTTATACCATTGCATTGTGATCTCATCGAGGCATTTCCATGTTGATGAGGTTGTCTTTGATGGTACATCGGTTTGCTTCTCTTTAGAGCTTGAGCCTATTGTTGCCTTGGTGGCACATTTGTGGTCTAGCTTGTTGAGGTGGTTGAGTCGGTTGAACGTGGTTGATGAAACCTAGGTTGAGCAAAGGTTGGGTATTGACCTCTTGGATGTTGAGGTTGAGCTTCACCCTTTGTTGCATCTTCATTTGGCCATTCTTGGATGACTCTCCAAGATCAATCTTCTTCCAAGGATGTTAAGGAGGTGAAGCTAAGCTTTTGCCTTGAACTTGAGGTTGCTTGATCTTAGCCTTCTTCAACACTTCTAGATACCTCATCTCCTTGTCCTTGACAAACTTCAAGGGGGCACTCTTAGAAGATTCACCCACTTCAAGAGTCTTCTTATGGTAGAAGATTGAGGAGGCAACTTTGGAACCATTTCCTTCACAAAGATTGTATTGTCCGAGGAAGGTGTGGACTCATCATCTACAAAGCCAAGCCCTCTCTTGTCATAGGGAATCTTTGTTAGGATTATGCTCAATAGAAAGAGTGTAATGTTGTAATTGATAATCTTTTTCATATTAATAAAGTGATTTCTGGTTTAACAAATCTTATAGCATTTATAGTTTAATATTATAATTGTCAAAGTAAATAATCATAAGGTCTAAAGACTATGAGAAAAGAAGAACTGTTCGTACATCTGGATATGTATGAGGTAGACACAATTTTTTAGTTAGTCTTGAATAATGTTCACAACTTAAGTTAAAGGTTGGGCACCTTTATCTTGTTAAAGTTGTAGAATTCGTTTGCTAGCATTTGAGTGGGATCAAATGAGATATGATGAGTCTAAAATCATCGGAGTGTTTTCGAGTAAAAGAATCTAGTGTACTGGGTGCATTGAACTGGATCAAAATGAAAAGATTTATCTAGAACCGTCAATAGATAATAGTCTTTTCATTATCAGAACAATCGGAGAGTCTATCTTAATCCTGAGATAAATGATGGACTTATGGTTGCAAGTGATATCATTTGAGTTATCAATGAGTATGATTATATAGTTTAGTGATATTCATTTGTTAATCGATAGAGGACTTCATTTATAGATATGGACATCGTGGCTCCATTTATTAAATTAGAGTATAATATCATCATATGGATGTTTTGAGGTAATTTGATATTAAATCTCAACGTTGAGTTTTCGATAGTGACTATTGAAAACATGGCTTCTGGACAAGTCAAAATATCCAAGTTCAAAACATGGTCATATGAGTAAATATGGTAACTTGGAGAGTTATAGGCGGTCTATGAACTCTTGGCGATTACTAATATTAAACACGAGGATACATTATCTCCAACATGATTGTCTAGGGTATGAATGAGGAACATCTTCTTATTCTATCTTTATTTAAGAGTTCAATTTTAGCTCTTTAGTGGAATGAGTTAAAATTAATGGATCGGACCTAAGTGAATCATTTGTTGATTGTGATTAGGCTATGTCTATTGAAGCTTAAATTTAGATAGCCCGCCAAGATCCCCAATCCATACGGACTTGCATGGATCACTTGATATATTCTACCGGACCAATTTATGGGTCCATCTAGAATTGCATTTAATATATTAAGAATATAATTTGCACATTATTTATTTAATGGGCTGCTTAATTATATTAATATATTAATGAAAGGCATGTGGGCTTGTTTCTTTTAGTAAGAATGGGTCTGGTTCACATGTGGGCTTTTTATTTAAAGTCCAATGGATTAAATGAAATAAGAAAATAATATATGGCCCATTTTATACATGTGGGGCGGCAAGGTTAAAATATTAGCCAAATATATTATTTTGTTTCATTGTTTAATTAAATAAGAATTAATTAATTTATTAATTAATTGTTTAATTAAGAAACAAATCTTTTTCTGATCAGGAAATATATTTCCTAGAGTTATACTATTGGTAGTAGTATACTAAAAGTAAAAGACTTATTTGGTAAGAAAATAAATAATAAGTTTTATTTATTTAATCAAATAGGAAAGTCTTTTATTAAGTCAATAAAAGAATAAAAATACTTATGAGTTGAATTAGGGTTAGGAGTCTAATTACATGTGAATTAGGGTACAACACAAATCCTTTTTTGTAGAGGAATTTCGGCAACCCTAATTGGACAACATGTAGATTTCGGCCAACCCTAAAGGAAGAGGAGAAGAAATTTCGGCCACCCTATATAACACATGTTATAGGGTTCGGCCACTCTAGTTGTTCACTGAATCAATTTTCTTCTTCTTCTAAACTCATAGACAAGTGTTTGATTATTCTACCAAGACATAAAAGAGAGAAGAGATTATTCTTTTGATGGTACACTAATTGCTCGTTCATCAATAAGCTTGTGTGTACAACATCGAATTAGGTTCACGCGAGTTTCAATCATTAGATTGAGAACTAAAAGTGACCGGAATAATCTTTGTATTCTTTTGATTGTTTTGTGACTAACAAAAGAAAAAGAAAAGTTTGTTTGTCCATTCTCAGGTTTGCAATTCAAAGAAAAGGGAGACCACGCTCCTAGGTGATTCACGCTCCTAGGTGATTCACGTTCGTGCTAGGATTGAAGATATTGCAGATTACCATCGACGTAAGTCAATCGGATCACGCGACAAAAGGTATTCTACTTTTGTTACTTGATATGTATAGTTAATTAATTAAAGGGTTAAGGTTCATAAAAGGGAAAAATTTTAAAACATACTAAATCTATTTTTAGTCTCGCTTCCGCTGCGTGTACTACGGTATTCTTCCCTACAATTGGTATCAGAGCCTTGGTTGAACCCTTTTAATTAATTAACGTATATATACGTGGATCTATTTCTTTTTATTGTGATTATGCATGTTTAGAAAGAGATGGCACTCTAGGTATTCGCATATATAATTACATGTGGATGTATGGTTTTATATATGTTTATTATGTGGATTGTTGTTGCTGGATTTTGGTCCTAGATTTTCACTGTAATTTTTGTTTCGGAATTGTAACAAGAAGGGTGGCCTATCATCACCATAATTCCTTCTTGGTAGTTGCTAGGTTTTATTTTTATTTTAATTTTAAGTGCAGTATTTTATATATTATAATTTACTGCAGTTTTTTTTATTTAATTTTAAGTGCAATTTTTTTTGTAAAAAGTACTGCAGTGAATAAAAAAAAAATACTGCAGTATTTTATTAGTTTAAATACTACTGTAATATGTCCAAGCATTGAAGATTCGAAGCATTGAAGATTCGAAGACTTGAAGAAAAAGGAAGCAACCGGAACCGAGAACGAGCACCGTGCGCACCCTAGGAGTGGATTGGGCTGCGCATGGCAAGCCCATTACATGGTGGGCTGCGCACGGTAGCCCTATGTGGTCTCATGGGCTGCGCACGGCAGCCCCTTTGTGGGGTTGTGGGCTGTGCACGCCCATGGGAGGAAGCCGAGGGATGAGCGTATGGTTGATGGCCACTTGAAGATCTTGTATTCCTGACAAATTGTAATTTACCTGCTTTTCTAGGATGGACTAAAATTGTTGCTATTTATTTTTTGCATAAATATTACAATATTTGTTATTGTATGATAACATGACATATAGAATAGGAGTGCCACTCATATATCTCTTTTGGTATGAACATGCATTGAATGATTTAGGTATCTAAATTGGCATCTAGATAACTTGGTAAATCATTCTATGGGATTTAATCACACGCCTTAAATAATTGAGTGGGAGAAGGTGTTTTTGTAACACCTATGGCCTCCAAGGTTAGTTGAGCTTTATTATTTATTGGTAATCCCCCGAAGGGGCGTCTATGAATGGAATTTAGGAAAATACTTCCTTACAATGATAGACTAGACAATGGACTCAAACGAGATCTACTCCCTAAGGACGGATTTTCGTGAGAGAAAACTGAGGGTCGATATCTTGGTAACACACTCAATGTAATTTTATTGATATCCTCCCAAGAGTTCTTGTCAATAAAATTGCAAGGCTAAAATTGAAAATGCTGGTTGTTATGTTAACAATTAGGTGGGACCTAGTCTAACTAGTAAATGGTGCGAACTCCCAAAGGAGGCGTACCGTTTATGGGTGTTGGATCACCGTTGAATTTTTATGATTGAGTTATTTATTTAATTCAAGATAAATATTTAAAAGTGCTTTATCATGATTATTTACTTATATATGTTTTGTTTTATTCAGAAATCATGACCCCATCACTTATGAACATCCTGAAAGATAACACTTTAACTGGAGATAATTATGTCACATGGAAAAGGAAAATTGGGTTGTTGCTGCAAAGTGAAAAACATAAGTTTGTTCTAACTACTCCTAAACCACCTGCTCCTAATAATGAATCTAGCATAATGCATAGAGATGAGTATGAGCAGTGGAAGACTTCAGATGATATGGCAAAATGTTACATTATGGCTACTATCTCCTACGTGTTGCAATAGCAGCATGAAGGAATGGAGTCTGCTGCTGATATAATGATGTCTCTAGAGGAGATGTTTACTATGAAGTCCAGGACGACTAAGAGAGAGGCAGTGACTGCTTTTATGAATCTTAGGATGAAACCTGGATAGGCTGTGAAGGATCACATGATGAAAGTCATAACACATCTCAACATTGATGAACTGCATGGCGCTGAGATAGATGGTGAGACAAAAATTAATATGGTTGTCAATTCATTGTCAGATTCCTTTGATCAGTTCAAATTGGACTACACTTTGAACAAAAAGGAATACACCTTACAAGGCCTGATGCAAGATGTTCAAAGTGCTGAAAAGATCCTTGTGAAAGGCAAGGGTCAAGAGATTCATATGGTTGGTAAAGTTGCTACTGTTAAGACCCGTCAGAAGGTCAAGAAACAACAGAACAAAAAGCAACTTGGGCCTACCAAGAAGGAGACCAAGAAAGTAACCAAGATCAAAGGGAAATGCTTCCTTTGTGGTGAAAAGGGACATTGGAAAAGAAATTACCCAAAGTCCCAGAATAAGAAGGAAGAAGGTAATGTGAATTATCTTGAAACATGTTCTTTGGCAGATTCTACAGATTCTTGGATCATAGACTCTGGAGCCACTAATCATGTTTGTTATTCCTTGCAGGGGTTCCAAGAAAGGAGAAGGCTGAGTAAGAATGAAATCAATTTGTGCTTGGGCAACGGAACGTTAGTGTCTGCAAGTGCAGTGGGAGATATTAGAGTTTATTTGGATTCTAGAAGGCATTTAGATTTGATAGACGTTTATTATGTACCTCAATTCAAGAGGAATTTAATTTCAGTTTCTTGTTTAAATAAGTTTGGATATTCGGTTACTTTTAATAAAGTTTTTATTATTAGTAAGAATGGCAAAATTATTTTCCAAGGTACATTGGAAAATGGTTTATACTTTTTGCATAGAAATATCTCTCACTCGTTAGACACAGAATTAACGGAACCTGATCATAAAAGAGTAAAATTATCAATAGATGAAACCTACCTATGGCATTTACGCATAGGTCATATTAACCTTAATAGGATTAAAAGATTGGTATGTGACGGACTTTTAATGACTTAAAGGTTGATGATCTACCAACATGTGAATCTTGTTTGGAAGGTAAAATGACCAAAAGGTCGTTCTCTGCCAAAGGTGCAAGAGCCACTGAATGTTTAGGATTGATACACACTGATGTATGTGGACCTATGAGCATTCAAGCTAGAGGTGGATATGAGTACTTCATCACCTTCACAGATGATTACTTGTGATTTGGCTATGTGTATCTCATGCGACATAAGTCGGATGCTTTTGACATGTTCAAAGCATTCAAAGCTAAAGTAGAAAATCAGCTTGAGAAACACATAAAAATCTTGAGATCTGATCATGGTGGAGAATATCTATCTGGTGAGTTTCAGCAATATCTTATTGATAATAGGATAGTTTCTCAGTTTTCTGCACCAGGTACACCTCAACAAAATGGGGTAGCAGAAAGGAGAAATAGAACTCTTTTGGATATGGTTAGGTCTATGTTGAGTTATTCAACACTTCATATTTCTTTTTGGAGATATGCTTTACAAACTGCTATATACATTCTAAACGATATACCATCTAAGTCCGTTCCTCAAACACCACATGAGTTGTGGACTGGGCGCAAGCCTAGTTTACAACACTTAAGGATATTTGGTTGTCCTGCGCATGTGTTAAAAGGAAAGACAGAAAAGATGGAGTCTTGTTCGGAAACATGTATATTTGTAGGGTATCCAAAAGAAACTAAAGGATATTATTTCTATAGTCCTTCAGATCTTAAAGTATTTGTTTCGACAAATGCTAAATTTCTGGAAAAGGACTATATGAATGATTTTGTGCGTAGAAGTAGAATTGTCCTGAATGAGATGTCAGGAGATACAATTCCATGAGAGCTTACACAACCTAACCCAATTGTAAGTTCCGATCCAACACAAGATCAACAACCTACCATTCCTCGTCGTAGTGGGAGGGTTAGAACACAACCCGAAAGATACATCGGTCTGGGAGAATCAGTGGAGAATCTCCCATACGACGATGATCCCTACACGTATAAGGAAGCAATGGAGGATGATGATAGTCGCCATTGGCAAAAGGCAATGCAATCTGAGATTGAATCTATGTTCGATAACAAAGTCTGGTCCCTTATAGACTTGCCTAAAGGGATAAAACCCATTGGGTGCAAGTGGGTATACAAGAGGAAAAGAGGTATGGATGGAAAGGTGGAAACCTTTAAGGCTAGATTGGTAGCTAAAGGGTCTACACAGAAAGAAGGTATCGATTACGAGGAAACCTTCTCTCCTGTGGCCATGCTTAAATCCATTAGGATACTCTTATCCATTGCAGCATCTTTAGATCTAGAGATTTGGCAAATGGACGTCAAGACAGCTTTCCTTAATGGAAGTCTTGACGAAAGCATCTACATGATGCAACCAGAAGGATTCATTGAAAAGGGCCAAATGGAAAAGGTATGCAAGTTGCAGAAATCCATATATGGATTAAAGCAAGCATCCAGATCCTGGAACATAAGGTTGGATCAAGCTGTCAAAGGTTTTGGATTTATTCAGAATCCTGACGAACCTTGTGTATACAAAAGGATTAAGGGCGACAAGTTGGTTTTCCTGATTCTTTATGTTGATGATATACTACTTATTGGAAACGATGTAGGTGTATTGACATTAGTTAAAGAATGGTTAGCAAAACAATTTGATATGAAGGACTTAGGAGAAGCAAGTTTTATTATAGGTATCCAAGTAATAAGGGATAGAAAGAATAAAACGATTGCATTATCCCAAGCTTCATACATAGACAAGATCTTGTCTAGGTTTTCCATGCAGGATTCCAAGAAAGGTATGTTACCTTTTAGACATGGAATCAAGATTTCTAAGGAACAAGTTCCTAAGAATGAGCATGAAGAGCAATTCATGAGTAGAGTTCCATATGCTTCGGCAGTTGGAAGTCTCATGTATGCAATGCTCTGCACTAGACCAGATATTTGTTTTGCTGTTGGCATAGTTAGCAGGTTTCAATCGAAACCTGGTCCTGATCACTGGACGGCAGTCAAACATATTTTCAAGTATCTCAAGAGAACGAGAGATAATATGCTTGTATACTCTGGAGGGGATTTGATTCCCGTTGGGTATACAGATTCTGATTTCCAATCAGATTCTGACTCCAGAAAATCCATATCAGGGGCTGTGTTTACTATTGGAGGAGGAGCAGTCATATGGAGGAGTATCAAGCAATCTTGTATTGCTGATTCCACCATGGAAGCTGAGTATGTTGCTGCATGCGAGGCTGCCAAAGAGGCTGTTTGGCTTTGCCAATTCTTGATTGACTTGGAAGTGGTTCCTAGTGCGAATAAGCAGATCACTATTTACTGTGACAATAGTGGAGCAGTGGCTAATTCGAAAGAACCAAGAAGTCACAAGAGAGGAAAACACATTGAAAGAAAGTATCATCTTTTAAGGGAGATTGTTCAAAGGGGTGACGTGACGATTACCAAAATCGTGTTAGCAGAAAATCTAGCGGATCCCTTCACAAAGGCTCTACCTTAGAGGAGTTTCGATGGGCATCTAGAGAACATGGGCATGAAAGATATGAAACATTTGCTATAGCGCAAGTGGGAGATTGTTAGGATTATGCTCAATAGCAAGAGTGTAATGTTGTAATTGACAATCTTTTTCATATTAATAAAGTGATTTCTGGTTTAATAAATCTTATAGCATTTATAGTTTAATATTATAATTGTCAAAGTAAATAATCATAAGGTCTAAAGACTATGAGAAAAGAAGAATTGTTCTGATATGAACCTCACCAAGAGTAGTGAGACCCGGAACCAATATATGGTAACGAAGGATCGTTTTCTAATTCAAGTTTATAAAAACAAAGAAAATAAAGAACTGTGACCCATTATCTATATGGAGATAAGAACCAACGGTATCAAGAAGGTTGTAGACGCCACACTCAAGAACTTAAGAAAGAAGGTGAGTGATTAGTCAAGGTTTGAACGCCACAAGGTAGAACCTTGATAAGTTCATAGTTCAATGAAGAACCAAGAGAAAAAGTTCTCTCAAATAATATTTTATTCAAAGTCTAATCTTCTCAAAATAATACATCAATGCGTCCTTTAAATACTAAGAAAATATCTAAACCCTAGACGACAAAAGAAAAGGAAATAAACTACTCAGCAATTAATTACCTTACAATTAGGAAAGTAAAAGAATAAAAACTAGCAACTAGTTGACTTTGTTTGGGAAACAAATCAACTATTTATTTGGGAAATAATTAAAAATATGAAATATGCTAAAATTCGGAATCCTCCAACCCTAGCTTGTATCTCATACCATAATCAGCTCTTTATTAGGAAATATGCTGAAATTCGGACTCCTCAGCTCAAGTCTTCGCGTAACAAACTAGATGGCCGAATTTGGGCCTGTTGTGATCTGTTACGGAGGACAAAGTCTTCATAACATCTGTAGAGCTCGTCTTGGGCTTTCCGAAAAAATATTATAATAGACAATCCGACTTCAGATGCTCTCTGTAGAGGCCCACGAAGTTCAGCCCGGCGTCCAGCTCTCGTACAGCTCAAGTCTTCGCGCAACAAGATAGATGACCGAATTTGGGCCTGTTGTGATCTGTTACGGATGATAGAGTCTTCATAACATCTATAGGGCCCGTCTTGGGCTTTTCGAAAACATATTATAATAGACAATCCAACTTCAGATGCACTCTATAGAGGCCCACGAAGTTCAGCCCGGATTTGGTCTTCATGTGGACTGAACTTGGACTTCAGCAACTCAGAATCAGCCCCCATTAAATGCTTCTTTGATCCTCTTGCCCCTTGTAATTGGCCCAACTGGAACATGAAATGGATCCATTGGTGAAGCTTCTTGATTCTCATCATGTTCGTACATCTGGATATGTATGAAGTAGACACAATTCTTTAGTTAGTCTTGAATAATGTTCACAACTTAAGTTAAAGGTTGGGCACCTTTATCTTGTTAAAGTTGTAGAATTCGTTTGCTAGCATTTGAGTGGGATCAAATGAGATATGATGAGTCTAAAATCATCGGAGTGTCTTCGAGTAAAAGAATCTAGTGTACTGGGTGCATTGAACTGGATCAAAATGAAAAGCTTTATCTAGAACCGTCAATAGATAATAGTCTTTTCATTATCAGGACAATCGGAGAGTCTATCTTAATCCTGAGATAAATGATGGACTTATGGTTGCAAGTGATATCATTTGAGTTATCAATGAGTATGATTATATAGTTTAGTGATATTAATTTGTTAATCGATAGAGGACTTCATTTATAGATATGGACATCGTGGCTCCATTTATTAAATTAGAGTATAATATCATCATATGGATGTTTTGAGGTAATTTGATATTAAATCTCAACGTTGAGTTTTCGATAGTGACTATTGAAAACATGGCTTCTGGACAAGTCAAAATATCCAAGTTCAAAACATGGTCATATGAGTAAATATGGTAACTTGGAGAGTTATAGGCGGTCTATGAACTCTTGGCGATTACTAATATTAAACACGAGGATACATTATCTCCAACATGATTGTCTAGGGTATGAATGAGGAACATCTTCTTATTCTATCTTTATTTAAGAGTTCAATTTTAGCTCTTTAGTGGAATGAGTTAAAATTAATGGATCGGACCTAAGTGAATCATTTGTTGATTGTGATTAGGTTATGTCTATTGCAGCTTAAATTTAGATAGCCCGCCAAGATCCCCAATCCACACGGACTTGCATGGATCACTTGATATATTCTACCGGACCAATTTATGGGTCCATCTAGAATTGCATTTAATATATTAAGAATATAATTTGCACATTATTTATTTAATGGGCTGCTTAATTATATTAATATATTAATGAAAGGCATGTGGGCTTGTTTCTTTTAGTAAGAATGGGTCTGGTTCACATGTGGGCTTTTTATTTAAAGTCCAATGGATTAAATGAAATAAGAAAATAATATATGGCCCATTTTATACATGTGGGGCGGCAAGGTTAAAATATTAGCCAAATATATTATTTTGTTTCATTGTTTAATTAAATAAGAATTAATTAATTTATTAATTAATTGTTTAATTAAGAAACAAATCTTTTTCTGATCAGGAAATATATTTCCTAGAGTTATACTATTGGTAGTAGTATACTAAAAGTAAAAGACTTATTTGGTAAGAAAATAAATAATAAGTTTTATTTATTTAATCAAATAGGAAAGTCTTTTATTAAGTCAATAAAAGAATAAAAATACTTATGAGTTGAATTAGGGTTAGGAGTCTAATTACATGTGAATTAGGGTACAACACAAATCCTTTTTTGTAGAGGAATTTCGGCAACCCTAATTGGACAACATGTAGATTTCGGCCAACCCTAAAGGAAGAGGAGAAGAAATTTCGGCCACCCTATATAACACATGTTATAGGGTTCGGCCACTCTAGTTGTTCACTGAATCAATTTTCTTCTTCTTCTAAACTCATAGACAAGTGTTTGATTATTCTACCAAGACATAAAAGAGAGAAGAGATTATTCTTTTGATGGTACACTAATTGCTCGTTCATCAATAAGCTTGTGTGTACAACATCGAATTAGGTTCACGCGAGTTTCAATCATTAGATTGAGAACTCAAAAGTGACCGGAATAATCTTGTATTCTTTTGATTGTTTTGTGACTAATAAAAGAAAAAGAAAAGGTTGCTTGTCCATTCTCAGGTTTGCAATTCAAAGAAAAGGGAGACCACGCTCCTAGGTGATTCACGTTCGTGCTAGGATTGAAGATCTTGTTGATTACCATCGACGTAAGTCAATCGGATCACGCGACAAAAGGTATTCTACTTTTGTTACTTGATATGTATAGTTAATTAATTAAAGGGTTAAGGTTCATAAAAAGGAAAAATTTTAAAACATACTAAATCTATTTTTAGTCTCGCTTCCGCTGCGTGTACTACGGTATTTTTCCCTACATTCTTCATGTCATTTATCATGGCATCTAGCTTCTTCTTACTCAACGTCATATTTACAAGAAGACTTCTAGCTTTAGCTACCTCTTCTCTCAAGTTGTCTTCAACCTCCTTGTATCTTACTGCTTCCTCATTCAAGTGAGTCACCACGGTTGAAAGCTCAAGATTTTCCTCCTTTAATATTTGAATCTCCTTTTTATTCTATAAGTCACGCAGCTGAAAATAGTTTAAAAATCAATAAATTTAAGAATGATAGGTTACAAAATTTTTATCGTCTTATTGGGACCTTATGTATATACACGAATATGAGGAAGAGATTTGTTTTCATACCTTTGAAGAACACTCCTTTGTTTTATTTTCTCCTTTACCGCTAAGCCTTCCGAGCTATATCCCGCGATCTAGCAACTGTGTGTGTAGGCACATCACGGATTTTGGGAGCAGTTGAATGGAGGCTTGAGAGAACCAGAAGACAAGTCCTTGCTTCCTTTGTTGAATTCGGCCAACCCTCATGAGAGAAAAAAAAAATATTTCCTTTTTCTTTTCCTCTCTTGTTGTCGCACTCCTCAGTTCTACTTCTAAATAGCTTCTTTTTCCTGATAAGTATATCTTATATACTAGGAACCCAGGGTTTAGTAATCCAAGTTAAAATAGGATTCCAAATCCTTTTTTAATTATTACTTTACTAGGGTTTGAACCTTTGACCTATTTAGAGTAAATAAAAATAATCACTTTTTATTTTATTGCTCTTGTCAAGGTTAGAAACTGAAACCTCCATATGACAATTAATAATTCTTAATTATTAATATGTCGATTAAATAATCATATTATTTAATAATATTTAATTCAACAATTAAGTAATATATTAATTAAATAATCACATAGTGAATTAATTCCCAAAATATATTTAAGTTACTTTCGTAACACAATTAATTGGACCATCCAATTCTCCGTGAGTCTTGTTACTATCAATCGTATAGGGCTAGCAAGGGGACCTAATGGACACACAATTTTGAGCAACAATAATACTTATAAAAAACTAATTAAACTCTTTAATTAATATTTCACAATTATTAACCTTGGAGTTATTCCACTAAAAACCCAAGGTTGTACTCTTGTAACTGTAGATGTTTTACACAACTAATTTATCAGTGTCCATTGATATAGCTATTACATATGGTGTGATCCTCCATAAATAGTTCATAATTAGAGCTAGGTCATAAAGTCAGTTATACCTCTCTAATTATATCTTTGCCTTCAAGTACCATTGATTCTCTTGAATGATTATCCTTCATTCCTTTATGGAAGAAGGAGAGCGCTCTTAATCGTTCAAGCCCCGAATCAACCCTTAAGGGAACTACTTATTTACTTCTTGCAAGAAGGAGTGGATTCCATTATTGTGTGCATACCTTCCCAGCCATAAGCCAAACCGTGATTCCAAGATACAAAGATATTGACCGAGAATGCTATTCCAATCTCATCCATGGTAAATCAAAAACCACGATCTAACCTGAAGGAGTCAATAAGACACTCAGGATTTAGATCACCCATATATAGCTATCATTAGTCGATATAGATGAATCTTTTCAACTAACGGATCTTAGTGACAGATTCATATATATCGTGGCCTAGTCCTATATGATCACATCATATAAGGTGCCTCTATTCTCATAACACCATATGAATTGTCTAGGATAAGACCACTGTACAATACGGAATGGACCACAGTTGTAGATTAATCACAAATAAAGTACCCAACTTTATTTGCTTTATACAGACTCTTTAGATTGCATATCTCAAACTGAATTCCTCTGTATATGACATTCATATACTCTATTTGAGATTACATCTAGCAATCTTTGATGTTAGCATATATAATATAAACATATGAATTAATTTATTTGAATGAAATAACTACTTCTTTTATTATCAAATTTATAACATTTACAAATTACAAACTTTAGGGCATAAATCCCAACAAATCAAGGACAACAAAAGTAAGCCCGGTGAGGCAAATGTTGTTGAACCATCTTCCTCTGGATTAAAGAAAAGGAAGAGGTTTGTTGGCAAGGCAAAGGATAAGCCTAGGAAGAAACAAGTTCAAAATAAGAAGAAGAGCACAGCGATTGACAAAGCAAAAGGGAAGTGTTTCCATTGCGACAAGGTTGGTCATTGGAAGAGGAACTGTCCGTAGTACCTCGAGGAGCTCTCTAAGAATAAGAAAGTGAATGGTAAATTTGATTTACTTGTCATTGAATCATGTTTAGTGGAAGATGAATCTTCACCTTGGATAGTAGATTCATGGGCAACTAACCATGTTTGTTCTTCTTTGCAGTGGACTGATTCTTGGATAGAGCTAGAGGAGGGGGCCTTCTCAATACACGTTGGAACAAGGAATATCGTTTCAGCAAGAGCAGTGGGAGCAGTTAGACTAGTTTTTAATAATTTTTTTATTTCATTAGACAATGTTTATTACATTCCTGGATTTATAAGGAATTTGATTTCTGTATCCAGATTATTAGAACATTTATATTGAGTTTCCTTTAATAATAATTCAGTTATTGTTTCTAGAAACGGTTTGAATATTTTTCTGGTTTGATTGAAAACAACTTGTATGTTTTGAGACCGTCATTTCATATATCATTGCTTAATACTTAATTGTTTAAAGTTGAAAAACCTAAAACAAAATGACAAAAGATTTCTCCAAATAATGAAACGTATCTGTGGCATCTAAGACTTGGCCACATCAACCTTGACAGGATAGATAGACTAGTAAAAGGTGGAGCTTTAAGTCAGTTAGAGATCAGCGCTTTACCTGTCTGTGAGTCTTGTTTAGAAAGAAAAATGACCAAGAGACCTTTTTTTGGAAAAGAGCTTAGAGCTACACAACCACTAGAGCTTATACATTCAGACGTCTGCAAACCTATGAATGTTAAAGCTAGGGGAGGTTATAAGTATTATGTCACTTTTAGTGATGAGTATTCAAGATATGGATATGTTTACCTAATGCAACGTAAGTCGAAAACGTTTGAAAAGTTTAAAGAATTCCGAGCTTAAGTTGAGACCCAATTAGGTAAAACTATCAAAGCACTACGATCAGATCGTGGAAGTGAGTATTGCGACCAAGAGTTCGAGGACTACTTAGTTGAGCACGGGATTGTGTCCGAACTCACAGCTCGAGGAACACCACAACAAAATGGTGTAGCAGAGAGGAGAAATAAAACCCTGATGGAAATGGTGAGATCTATGATTAGTTTCTCATCATTACCAAACTCTTTTGGGGATATGCAATGCAAACTAGACTCCCATACCTTTCCAACGGTATATTATTCATAATATTTCATTACCAATTGGATTAGTTTTGAAATCTCCAAAGTGACCACCAAAACAGGGCAACTTTGTTGTTGTCCGTTTCTGACCTTTGGTCACTCAATTGACCATAACCTTTTCTACAGATATCAAAATGTCATTCCATAAAAAAGAAGTAAAAAGTAGACATTCATACCTTTCCAACGATATATTATACAGAATGTTTCGATGTCGTTTGATCATAGTTTGAGGTGCTTGAACTTGAAGCTAATGCACTGTCGCATCCAAACTGCTGTACACTCGCCCTATGTACAGCGGCACCTGATTGACTTTTAAAACTGCTGGTAGCTCACCCAAAAGTATTTGTTTGTACAATGGTTTTCAGGGAATTTGTTCTTCATTTTTCCAGGTGACCCACTATACAACCACCCTACATACAGTAGATGTACAGCTCCCAAGGCAAATTTGTTTGCAAAATTTCCAAAACGACGTAGCATCAATTTGACCTCATATATATGTGTGTTGTTTTCTCTCTAAGTCATTTTTAAGAGCTCAAAATCATTTTTATAACTTAGAACATTTTCCAAGAGAGAAAATCATCCAAAAACTCATCTTTGATTACACAAACTCAATTCCATGTGCATCAAACATCATCTAGCATCATCTAGGATGTATCTAAGCATGGGTCTTCTTCAACACACATGACTTGGTTGTTAGGACTTTGAGTCATGTTGGTATTATTCTATATGAAAACGACATTTCCTTTGTATTGATTAGTTGTCTAGGATTCATGGTTTAACAATCTTCAAGGAAGTTGGACAACACATCAAGCAAAGTGAAGCCTTCAAGAGGAGAAAGCATCAAAGTTATACTTAGACCTCTATCCTCTTACAAGGCCTTTAGGCACACACACAAATGGCATTCATTTGTGTCCTTGCATAGTTGTACACCATTTAAATAACACATTCACATGTTTTAGTATGCTCATGCATTAAAGTATTGGCATACATTGTAGAATTGCATGCTCTAAGACTATGTCTAGGAAATGGCATACTTGTGTGATCTTGTGTTTATATATTTGTATTTTATTGTATTTGGACTTGAACATGATCTCATTTGATTCCTTATTGAGTCCCGGTCATTTCAGTTACTCATTCATTAGGTTTTGAGTCCAAACGATGTAGATACGCTACTTTGTGTTCTCATTCGTTGAGTTGTCTTCGTCATCGTATTCCGAGATGAATTCTTAACCTTTTATCAAAGTTTCATAGTCATTATGCATGAGGGAGTCACAATTCATAATCTGAAGATGGATTTGAAATCAGAGTTCGGAGGCCCGAATACAGTCGAGGAACAAGAGAGGAGCGCGAGGGAAGCAAGCTTTGGCCAACGACCAAGCTTGTGGGCACGTGAGGGAGGTCGTAAGCCTCACAGCCAGGCAGTCCCTCTGCCCCCGTGAGCCTCATGCACCCCTCATGGGGTGCTAAGGTGGCACACTCCCATTTGCCTACTCTTTCCCTCTCTCTAATTCATTTAAATCACCTCCATTCCCTCCCATTTCATTTCAAGAAGAAAAGTTTGAAATCACTTGTGCAGAATTTTCTCTCCAATTTTTCCCATCTTCCAAAAACCATAACTTTCTCATTCGGACTCCGAATTGAGTGATTCAAGTAGGAGAATCTTTGTAATCAAGTCCTCTACCTTTTCCAAAAGAGTTTGCAGCCGTTTGATTGAGTTTTCTAGAGGTTCTACCCAAAAAATCGAACCAGCTCATGATTCTTAGGTAATTGACTTAACTTTGTGATTTCTTCTCTTTTAACCTTCAATTTGCTTGGGGTTTCTTCTTCTATATGTATGTGTATGTATAGTGAATGCTATTGAGAAAGATAGCTTTATAATCAAACTTAATCAAGTCTAATTAGAGACAAATGTGAACTAGTTTTCTATGATTCTAGTTTTGCACATGTTTGAGTGTTGTATTGTGATTGGTTTGATATCTAGGGTTATTTGTGATTTGATTGACTCATTTTATTGATTAATAACCTTAGCATGTGCTTGGATCCTTTAATTGAACAAATCTAGGATTAGCACATTTGATTTTGTATTTAGAGCTAATTAGAATTTAATTGATTATTATGTATATATTTGCTCTAAGTACTTGGTAGAATATTCATTGATCATATCTTGTGATTCTAGCATTTTTGTTGTTTGTGTTCTAAAGTCTTGAATATATACTTAATGAACATGCTTAGTTTTCAAGCTTTAGTAACTTGAATAGAATCTAGGATTTGGCATGTTTTAGGTGTTTTGCATGCTCTAGATTTTTGTTCATGTTCAAGGTCTAGACAACTTTGTTTTGTGAACTTTGTTACCTATGTATAAATCTTCATGGAGTTTACCTTATCCATACATTTCATATGCTCATGCATCATTTTGTGTGGTTTCATGTTTTTGGATCATAAACTAGAAAAATATACATCGTGTGCTCATTGATTATTTCTAGTTTCCATAGGATGTATTGATCATATATTCTATGTTGCATGTGTTTGCATCATTTGCATCACTTAGATCATTTGCCTTGCAAAAGGTGGAAGTCTCATCTTGAAGTGAGTGAAGCTTCAACTTAAGCATTAAGTCTTAGCTAGGAGTGTGATACTCCGGATGGTTGAGCTAGGGAAGCTTAACTAGGATCTTTGTGATCCGGATCGCTAAGCAAGAAGTTTTGTCTGGGATTGGGAGGATCCGGATAGACAAGCAAGGAATCTTCCTACAGATGTGAGCATCTTGGATAAGAAGTTGTTTCCTAGAGGTGTAGGACACATCTCGGATAGGAAGTAGGCTAGGTGATTCACTAAGCCCGAGGGTAGACTAGGAGTTAATAGCTTAGGGTGGATATCATGTGTCGATAGCCTTGAGTGTGTAAGTCCTTTTCATCATAGTGAATTGCTTTGCCGGTGGTTGTGGGTTCAACCCGTGGATGTTTCCTCTTCGGAGGTTTACTACGTAAAAATCAATGTGTCAAATGTGTCTATCTCTATCTCTTTATATTTGTATGTATGATCAATATAACTTGTTTAAGATCTTAATTTCCTCACATCCTTGTAAACGAGTTATTGATAAAGAAAGCGATGCACACATTATTTTTTGAATCAACATTTGTTTCTTGTATCTTGTAAGTGTTTGAACATTGTATCTTGTGATATTCTATATCAAGTTGTAAAGCTCTACTTAGTGAACTTGCATTGTAATATTCAAAGTACAACTTGTGGAATTCGCTCTTTATTGAATATACTTGTATATGAGATACATTGTTTATTGGTATATGTTTTGTAAACTAAGGGTGGTGAATTGAGCATACTTGTGTTAATTGTTTTCTCATAACAATCATGTTTAAGGTTAATATGTATGCTCACCAAGGTTTTGACATAAGTCACGAAAGAGTTTTTAAAACTAGTGTGTCAACCTATTCACCCCCCCTCTAGGTTGTTTAGTATAACCTTGTAGGTATTTTCATTGGTAAGTTGAACAACATCCTCATTCATTTTGTGTTCTTACTGAGCAAGAAATCTCATTTATGACTTGTTGGCATCTAGATTAAGATTTATCTACAAGTTGAGATTATGTGTTGATTGTTTGTGATAGCTAAGATTCAAAGTTTATATAACATCTAGCTAAGTTATCTAATGGATTGATTGAGATTTTTTGTAATAGATAGGATTCCAAGTTTATATAAATTCTAGCTAATTTATCTCATTGATTGATTGAGATTGTTTATGATAGCTATTGCATATATGATTGCCTTTTTGTTGAATAGCTAAGCTACATATATATGATATGTAGAAATATGATATCTAGGATTGATTTTATTGTCATCATTTAATCTTTAGATAAGCATTTAGTGTTGCCTAGTATTAGTTGCATTTTGGATATTTCATAATATTCACTTAGGTTGTTGATCTCTTCATTGAGAATTAAATCTTGTGACTAAGTTACTTAGTGTGCAAGCAAGTGGGTCTTGGTTCATTATTAAAGGCTCGCAGGGTAGTAGTGGTGGATTAGTGACCGAGAATGGTTGAGGTCAACCTAGGTTGTAAACATCATTACAAGTAGTGGATTCGAGAACCGTGTGTGGCTAGCATTATAGCTCGTTAAAATTACCTTAAGCAATAGTGTATTATATACCTAAAGGGGAGGTGAATAGGTATAGGCCCAAATCTCTTCCAACTTCAAAATATGCGGATTACAAGAATGAAATGTACACTTGAAATGATATAGCAATTGTATAGTATGAGTCAATACATGTGAAAATCAATATACAAGAGATACACTCAATACATGATATGGAAGATAATGAAAAGTAAAGCGAAAATAGACACAAGAATTTTTACGTGGTAAAACCTCAAAGAAGAAATATCCATGGGTTGATACCACAACTACCGGCAAAGAAATTCACTATGAAAGAAAGAGATGCACACTCAATGCAATCAACTCCTAGTCTATCCACAAGACCAAGTGAATCACTCCTCTATTCCCTATCCAAGATGAGTCCTTCACCTCTAGAAAGCAACTTCCTATCCAAAACTCTCAAGCCTCTAGGAAGATTTCCTTGCTTAGCTATCTAGATCCAAAGATCCTAGTCAAGCTTCCCTAACTCAACCATCCAGAGTATCACACTCATAGCTAAGACTTTTGCTTAGTTATCCGGATCCTCTTGATCCTAACTAAGACTTCTTGCTTGGTTATCCGGAATCCTTTCCTAGCCAAGTTTTCTTGCTCAAGATAAAGCTTCACTCACTTTAATCAAGAGACTTCGACCTTTTCATAAAGCAATGATCTAGGTGATGCAAATGATGCAAATGATGCAAATCACAACCAAATAAAGCAAGATGATCAATCAAGCTCTATGAACATGCTTAGAGATATTCTAGGATATGCTTTCAACAAACAAACACAAATGTACCTAGGAATCAATACATGTGAATCAATAAGAACAAGTCAAGAATATTCAATATATCACTTAAGAATTCTTTGCTCTTAGATCATGAAATTAAATATAGAAATTATCAAGAGACACATCATATAAGGTATTTCTAGAAACAATTTCAAGTTTAATGAAGTTTAGCAAAATATGTTCAAATAAGATCACAAGGCTAAAATTCAATTAGTCAATCAATCATACAAGCCTAGAATGTGAAATAACATCATTCTTAACACATTTCATCAATCAAATAAGAAGATTAAAACAGATAATCAAAAATGAAAGTAAGAAGAAGATGTTTCACATACAAGTATGAACCTCGGACTGAAATCTGCTCACAGCAAAGAATCATGAAGTCACTTGGCTCTAAAAATGCATGGGGTTTGTAGCTCTCATCAAGACCAACATTTTTTGCTTTTGAATCAAGTGATTCAGAGTTAAAATGAGAAATTTATGACAGAAACAAGATACCAAAAAATCATGAAGAAATTCTGCACATCACTCTTTTTCAATTTTCTTCAAGTTAGGTTTGGAGGGAAGGAAAATGATTTTTAAAAGAGAGAGAGAGAGGGAAAGGAAGCACCCAATTGAAGTGTGCCACATCACCAAGCCTGTGTGGGGCACATGTGGCACACGTAGGCAGAGGACACCTCTGGCCGTGTGGCACACAGCCTCTACACGTGGCCCTCCAAGCTTGGCCGTTGGCCTAGCTTGCTCCTCTCACGCTCCGCTCCCGTTCTTCGGCCGTATCCGGACCTCCGAACTCCGATTTTAAATCCATCTTTATATTACAAATCGTGACTCCCTCATGCACAACAATGACTACAAAACTTTGACAAAAGGTTGAGAATCCATCTCAGAAAACGACGACGAAGACAACTCAACGAAAGAGAACACAAAGTAGCGTAGCTACATCGTTTGGACTCGAAACCTAATGAATGATTAACCGAAATGACCAGGACTCAATAAGGAATCATATGAGATCATGTTCAAGTCCAAAATATAAGAAACACAAATAATTAAACATAAGATCACACAAGTATGTCATTTCCTAAACATAGTCTAAAAACATGCAACTCTACAATATATGACTATATGAGTTCAATGCATGAGCATACTTCAATGGTGTGTGAATGTGTTATACCAAATGTAGCACAACAATGCAGGGACACACATAAATGAATTGTCTGTGTGTGCGCTTATTGTAGGGAAAAATACCGTAGTACACGCAGCGGAAGCGAGACTAAAAATAGATTTAGTAGTTTTAAAATTTTTTCCTTTTATGAACCTTAACCCTTTAATTAATTAAACATACATATAATCAACAAAAGAAGAATACCTTTTGTCGCGTGATCCGATTGACTTACGTCGTTGGTAATCCGCAAGATCTTCAATCCTAGCACGAACGTGAATCACCTAGGAGCGTGGTCTCCCTTTTCTTTGAATTGCAAACCTGAGAATGGACAAACAAACTTTTCTTTTTCTTTTGTTAGTCACAAAACAATCTAAAGAAGACTAAGATTATTCCGGTCACTTTTGAGTTCTCAATCTAATGATCGAAACTTACGTGAACCTAAATCGATGTTGTACACACAAGCTTATTGATGAACAAGCAATTAGTGTACCATCAAAGAATAATCTATTCACTCTTTTATGTTTTTAGTAGAATTTTACACACACTAATCACTAGAGTAGGATTTATTTTCTAAGCAAAAGAAAATCATTCTCCAACCAAGTATTAGGGTTAGCCGAATATATTGCATATATCTCACTTGATATCCTTGCACAATTTATATTATATATATCTCTAGTGCTATTTACTTGCACAATATTATATATATATATCTTGCGATATCTTTGCTCAATATACATTATATATATATCTAGTGCATTTACTTGCACAATATACAATATATATATCTAGTGCATTTACTTGCACAATATACATTATATATATATATATCTCTCTCTCGTGCATGTATTCATGCATATATATATATTTCCATTCCGCATGCATATATGTATATATATATATTTCCGCATGCATTCATGCATATATATTTCCGCATGCATGCATTCATGCATATATAATCTATATATTCCGCATGCACATATATTATATACAAACCCTAATCCAACTCTTTAGTGTATCTGTGACTATATAAAAGACTTCCTTATTTGATTAAATAAATAAACCTTATTATTTATTTTCTTACCAAATAAGTCTTTTACTTTTAGTATACTACTACCAATAGTATAACTCTAGGAAACATATTTCCTGATCAGAAAAAGATTTTGTTTCTTAATTAAATAATTAATTAATAAATTAATTAATTCTCATTTAATCAAACAAACAATAAAATAAAATAATATATTAGACTAATAAATTAGCCTTGCCGCCCACATCATATATATATGGGCTCAATATTATTTTCTTATTTTATTTAATCCATTAGACTTTAATTAAAAAGCCCACATGTGAACCAGACCCATTCTTACTAAAAGAAACAAGCCCACATGCCTTTCATTAATATATTAATATAATTGATCAGCTCATTAAATAAATAATGTGCAAATTATATTCTTAATATATTAAATGCAATTCTATATGGACCTATAAATTGGTCCGGTAGAATATATCAAGTGATCCATGCAAGTTCGTGTGGATTGGGGATCTTGGCGGGCTATCTAAATTTAAGCTTCAATAGACATAACCTAATCACAATCAACAAATGATTCACTTAGGTCCAATCCATTAATTTTAACTCATCCCACTAAAGAGCTAAAATTGAACTCTTAAATAAAGATAGAATAAGAAGATATTCCTCATTCATATCCTAGACAATCATATTGGAGATAGTGTATTCTCGTGATTAATATCAGTAATTGCCAAGAGTTCATAGACCGCCTATAACTCTCCAAGTTACCATATTTACTCATATGACCACGTTTTGAACTTGGATATTTTGACTTATCCAAAAGACATGTTTTCAATAGTCACTATCGAAAACTCAACGTTGAGATTTAATATCCAATTACCTCAAAATATCCATATGATGATATTATACTCTCATTTAATAAATGGAGCCACGATGTCCATATCTATAAATGAAGTCCTCTATCGATTAACAAATGAATATCACCAAACTATCGAGGATAGACTATGCTATATAATCGTACTCATTGATAACTCAAATGATATCACTTGCAACCATAAGTCCATCATTTATCTCAGGATTAAGATAGACTCTCCGATTGTCCTGATAATGAAAAGACTATTATCTATTGACGGTTCTAGATAAAGCTTTTCATTGTGATCCAGTTCAATGCACCCAGTGCACTAGATTCTTTTACTCGAAGACACTCCGATGATTTTAGACTCATCATATCTCATTTGATCCCACTCAAATGCTAGCAAAAGAATTCTACAACTTTAACAAGATAAAGGTGCCCAACCTTTAACTTAAGTTGTGAACATTATTCAAGACTAACTAAAGAATTGTGTCTACCTCATACATATCCAGATGTACAAACAATTATTCTTTTCTCATAGTCTTTAGACCTTATGATTATTTACTTTGACAATTATAATATTAAACTATAAATGCTATAAGATTTGTTAAACCAGAAATCACTTTATTAATATGAAAAAGATTGTCAATTACAATATTACACTCTTGCTATTGAGCATAATCCTAACAATCTCCCACTTGCGCTATAGCAAATCTGTCATATCTCTCATGCCCATGTTCTCTAGATGCCCATCGAAACTCTTCTGAGGTAGAGCCTTTGTGAAGGGATCCGCTAGATTTTCTGCTGACGCGATTTTGGTAATCGTCTCGTCACGTCACCTCTTTGAACAATCTCCCTTAAAAGATGAAACTTTCTTTCAATGTGTTTTCATCTCTTGTGACCTCTTGGTTCTTTCGAATTAGCCACTGCTCCACTGTTGTCACAGTAGATAGTGATCAGCTTATTCGCACTAGGAACCACTTCCAAGTCAACCAAGAATTGGCGAAGCCAAACAGCCTTTTTGGTAGCCTCGCATGCAGCAACATACTCAGCTTCCATGGTGGAATCAGCAATACAAGATTGCTTGATACTCCTCCATATGACTGCTCATCCTCCAATAGTAAAAACAGCCCCTGATGTGGATTTTCTGGAGTTAGAATCTGATTGGAAATCAGAATCTGTATACCCAACAGGAATCAAATCCCCTCCAGAGTATACAAGCATATTATCTCTCGTTCTCTTGAGATACTTGAAAATATGCTTGACTGCCGTCCAGTGATCAGGACCAGGTTTCGATTGAAACCTGCTAACTATGCCAACAGCAAAACAAATATCTGGTCTAGTACAGAGCATTGCATACATGAGACTTCCAACTGCCGAGGCATATGGAACTCTACTCATGAATTGCTCTTCATGCTCATTCTTAGGAACTTGTTCCTTAGAAAGCTTAATTCCATGTCTGAAAGGTAACATACCTTTCTTGGAATCCTGCATGGAAAACCTAGACAAGATCTTGTCTCTGTATGAAGCTTGGGATAATGCAATCGTTCTATTCTTTCTATCCCTTATTACTTGGATACCTAGAATAAAACTTGCTTCTCCTAAGTCCTTCATATCAAATTGTTTTGCTAACCATTCTTTTACTGATGTCAATACACCTACATCGTTTCCAATGAGTAGTATATCATCAACATAAAGAATCAGGAAAACCAACTTGTCGCCCTTAATCCTTTTGTATACACAAGGTTCGTCAGGATTCTGAATAAATCCAAAACCTTTGACAGCTTGATCGAACCTTATGTTCCAGGATCTGGATGCTTGCTTTAATCCATATATGGATTTCTGCAACTTGCATACCTTTTCCATTTGGCCCTTTTCAATGAATCCCTCTGGTTGCATCATGTAGATGCTTTCGTCAAGACTTCCATTAAGGAAAGCTGTCTTGACGTCCATTTGCCAAATCTCTAGATCTAAAGATGCTGCAATGGATAAGAGTATCCTAATGGATTTGAGTATCCTAATGGATTTAAGCATGGCCACAGGAGAGAAGGTTTCCTCGTAATCGATACCTTCTTTTTGTGTATACCCTTTAGCTACCAATCTAGCTTTAAAGGTTTCCACCTTTCCATCCATACCTCTTTTCCTCTTGTATACCCACTTGCACCCAATGGGTTTTATCCCTTTAGGCAAGTCTACAAGGGACCAGACTTTGTTATCGAACATAAATTCAATCTCAGATTGCATTGCCTTTTGCCAATGGCGACTATCAACATCCTCCATAGCTTCCTTGTACGTGTAGGGATCATTGTCGTCCGGTAGATTCTCCACTGATTCTCCCAGACCGATGTATCTTTTGGGTTGTGTTCTAACCCTCCCACTACGACAAGGAATGGTAGGTTGTTGATCTTGTGTTGGATCGAAACTTACAATTGGGTTAGGTTATGTAACCTCTTGTGGAATTGTATCTCCTGACATTTCATTCAGGACAATTCTACTTCTAGGCACAAAATCATTCATATAGTCCTTTTCCAGAAATTTAGTATTTGTCGAAACAAATACTTGAAGATCTGAAGGATTATAGAAATAATATCCTTTAGTTTCTTTTGGATACCCTACAAATATACATGTTTCCGAATGGGACTCCATCTTTTCTGTCTTTCCTTTTAACACATGCGCAGGACAACCAAATATCCTTAAGTGTTGTAAACTAGGCTTGCGCCCAGTCCACAACTTATGCGGTGTTTTAGGAACAGACTTAGATGGTACATCGTTTAAAATGTATATAGCAGTTTGTAAAGCATATCCTCAAAAAGAAATAGGAAATGTTGAATAACTCAACATAGACCTAACCATATCCAAAAGAGTTCTACTTCTCCTTTCTGCTACCTCATTCTGTTGAGGTGTACCTAGTGCAAAAAACTGAGAAACTATCCCATTATCAATAAGATATTGCTGAAACTCACCAGATAGATATTCTCCACCACGATCAGATCTCAAGATTTTTATGTGTTTCTCAAGCTGATTTTCCACTTCAGCTTTGAATGCTTTGAACATGTCAAAAGCATCCGACTTATGTCGCATGAGATACACATAACAAAATCTCGAGTAATCATCTGTGAAGGTGATGAAGTACTCATATCCACCTCTAGCTTGAATGCTCATAGGTCCACATACATCAGTGTGTATCAATCCTAAACATTCAGTGGCTCTTGCACCTTTGGTAGAGAACGTCCTTTTGGTCATTTTACCTTCCAAACAAGATTCACAAGTTGGTAGATCATTAACTTTTAAGTCACTTAAAGGTCCGTCACTTACCAATCTTTTAATCCTATTAAGGTTAATATGACCTAAGCGTAAATGCCAAAAGTAGGTTTCATCTATTGATAATTTTACTCTTTTATGATTAAGTTCCGTTAATTCTGTTTCTAACGAGTGAGAGATATTTCTATGCAAAAAGTATAGACCGTTTTCCAATGTACCTTGGCAAATAATTTTGTCATTCTTACTAATAATAAAAACTTTATTAAAAGTAACCGAATATCCAAATTTATTCAAACAAGAAACTGAAATTAAATTCCTCTTGAATTGAGGTACATAATAAACGTCTATCAAATCTAAATGCCTTCTAGAATCCAAATAAACTCTAATATCTCCCACTGCACTTGCAGACACTAACGTTCCGTTGCCCAAGCGCAAATTGATTTTATTCTTACTCAGCCTTCTCCTTTCTTGGAACTCCTGCAAGGAATAACAAACATGATTAGTGGCTCCTGAGTCTATGATCCAAGAATCTGTAGAATCTATCAAAAAACATGTTTCAAGATAATTCACATTACCTTCTTCCTTCTTATTCTGGGACTTTGGGCAATTTCTTTTCCAATATCCCTTTTCACCACAAAGGAAGCATTTCCCTTTGATCTTGGTTACTTTCTTGGTCTCCTTCTTGATAGGCCCAAGTTGCTTTTTCTTCTGTTGTTTCTTAACCTTTTGACAGGCCTTAACAGTAGCAACTTTACCAACCATATGAATCTCTTGACCCTTGCTTTTCACAAGGATCTTTTCAGCACTTTGAACATCTTGCATCAGGCCTTGTAAGGTGTATTCCTTTTTGTTCAAAGTGTAGTCCAATTTGAACTGATCAAAGGAATCTGACAATGAATTGACAACCATATCAATTTTTGTCTCACCATCTATCTCAGCGCCATGCAGTTCAGCAATGTTGAGATGTGCTATGACTTTCATCATGTGATCTTTCATAGCCTGTCCAGGTTTCATTCTAAGATTCATAAAAGCAGTCACTGCCTCTCTCTTAGTCGTCCTGGACTTCATAGCAAACATCTCCTCTAGAGACATCATTATATCAGCAGCGGACTCCATTCCTTCATGCTGCTGTTGCAACACGTCGGAGATAGTGGCCATAATATAACATTTGGCCATATCATCTGAAGTCTTCCACTGCTCATACTCATCTCTATACATTAAGCTAGATTCATTATTAGGAGCAGGTGGTTTAGGAGTAGTTAGAACAAACTTATGTTTTTCACTTTGCAGCAACAACCCAATTTTCCTTTTCCATGTGACATAATTATCTCCAGTTAATGTGTTATCTTTCAGGATGTTCATAAGTGATGGGGTCATGATTTCTGAATAAAACAAAACATATATAAGTAAATAATCATGATAAAGCACTTTTAAATATTTATCTTGAATTAAATAAATAACTCAATCATAAAATTCAACGGTGACCCAACACCCATAAATGTTACGCCTCCTTTGGGAGTTCGCACCATTTACTAGTTAGACTAGGTCCCACCTAATTGTTAACATAACAACTAGCGTTTTCAATTTTAGCCTTGCAATTTTATTGACAAGAACTCTTGAGAGGATATCAATAAAATTACATTGAGTGTGTTACCAAGATATCGACCCTCAATTTTCTCTCACGAAAATCCCTCCTTGGGGATTAGATCTCGTTTGAGTCCATTGTCTAGTCTATCCTTGTAAGGAAGTATATTGCTAAATTCCATTCATGGACGCCCCTTGGGGGGATTACTAATAAATAATAAAGCTCAACTAACCTTGGAGGCCATAGGTGTTACAAAAACACCTTCTCCCACTCAATTATTTAAGGCGTGTGATTAAATCCCAAAGAATGATTTACCAAGTTATCTAGATGCCAATTTAGATACCTAAATCATTCAATGCATGTTCATACCAAAAGAGATATATGAGTGGCACTCCTATTCTATATGTCATGTTATCATACAATAACAAACATTGTAATATTTAAGCAAAAATTAAATAGCAACAATTTTGGCCCATCCTAGAAAAACAAGTAAATTACAATTGTTTAGGAATACAAGATCTTCAAGTGGCCCATCAACCATACGCTCATCCTTCGGCCTCCTCCCATGGGCGACACACGCCACAACCCCACAAAGGGGCTGCTGTGCGCAGCCCACCAAGTTTTGGGCTTGCCATGCGCAGCCCAATCCACTCCTAGGGTGCGCACGGTGCTCGTTTTTGGTTCCGGTTGCTTCCTTTTTCTTCGTGTCTTCGAATCTTCAATACCCGAATACATTACAGCAGTATAAATAATAAAATACTGCAGTATTAATTTTTTTTTTTTTTTTATTCACTGCAGTACTTTTACAAAACAAAACCTGCACACGAAAATTAAATAAAAAACTGCAGCAGTGATAAAAACAATACTGCACTTATATTTAAAAAAATAAAATAAAAACCTAGCAACTACCAAGAAGGAATTTTGGCGATAATAGACCACCCTTCTTGTTACAATTCCGAAACAAAAATTACATTGAAAATCTAGGACCAAAATCGAGCAACAACAATCCACATAAAACATATATAAATCCATACATCACATGTAATTATATATGCGAATACCTAGAGTGCCATCTCTTTCTAAACATGCATAATCACAATAAAAAGAAATAGATCCACGTATATATACGTTAATTAATTAAAAGGGTTCAACCAAGGCTCTGATACCAATTGTAGGGAAAAATACTGTAGTACACGCAGCGGAAGCGAGACTAAAAATAGATTTAATAGTTTTAAAAAAATTTCCTTTTTATGAACCTTAACCCTTTAATTAATTAAACATACATATAATCAACAAAAGAAGAATACCTTTTGTCGCGTGATCCGATTGACTTACGTCGATGGTAATCCGCAAGATCTTCAATCCTAGCACGAACGTGAATCACCTAGGAGCGTGGTCTCCCTTTTCTTTGAATTGCAAACCTAAGAATGGACAAACAAACTTTTCTTTTTCTTTTGTTAGTCACAGAACAATCTAAAGAAGACTAAGATTATTCCGGTCACTTTTGAGTTCTCAATCTAATGATTGAAACTCGCGTGAACCTAAATCGATGTTGTACACACAAGCTTATTGATGAACAAGCAATTAGTGTACCATCAAAGAATAATCTATTCACTCTTTTATGTTTTTAGTAGAATTTTACACACACTAATCACTAGAGTAGGATTTATTTTCTAAGCAAAAGAAAATCATTCTCCAACCAAGTATTAGGGTTAGCCGAATATATTGCATATATCTCACTTGATATCCTTGCACAATTTATATTATATATATCTCTAGTGCTATTTACTTGCACAATATATTATATATATATCTTGCGATATCTTTGCTCAATATACATTATATATATATCTAGTGCATTTACTTGCACAATATACATTATATATATATATATATATATATATCTCATGCATGTATTCATGCATATATATATATTTCCATTCCGCATGCATATATGTATATATATATATTTCCGCATGCATTCATGCATATATATTTCCGCATGCATGCATTCATGCATATATAATCTATATATTCCGCATGCACATATATTATATACAAACCCTAATCCAACTCTTTAGTGTATCTGTGACTATATAAAAGACTTCCTTATTTGATTAAATAAATAAACCTTATTATTTATTTTCTTACCAAATAAGTCTTTTACTTTTAGTATACTACTACCAATAGTATAACTCTAGGAAACATATTTCCTGATCAGAAAAAGATTTTGTTTCTTAATTAAATAATTAATTAATAAATTAATTAATTCTCATTTAATCAAACAAACAATAAAATAAAATAATATATTAGACTAATAAATTAGCCTTGCCGCCCACATCATATATATATATATGGGCTCAATATTATTTTCTTATTTTATTTAATCCATTAGACTTTAATTAAAAAGCCCACATGTGAACCAGACCCATTCTTACTAAAAGAAACAAGCCCACATGCCTTTCATTAATATATTAATATAATTTATCAGCCCATTAAATAAATAATGTGCAAATTATATTCTTAATATATTAAATGCAATTCTAGATGGACCCATAAATCGGTCCGGTAGAATATATCAAGTGATCCATGCAAGTCCGTGTGGATTGGGGATCTTGGCGGGCTATCTAAATTTAAGCTTCAATAGACATAACCTAATCACAATCAACAAATGATTCACTTAGGTCCGATCCATTAATTTTAACTCATTCCACTAAAGAGCTAAAATTGAACTCTTAAATAAAGATAGAATAAGAAGATGTTCCTCATTCATACCCTAGACAATCATATTGGAGATAGTGTATCCTCGTGATTAATATCAGTAATTGCCAAGAGTTCATAGACCGCCTATAACTCTCCAAGTTACCATATTTACTCATATGACCACGTTTTGAACTTGGATATTTTGACTTGTCCAGAAGTCATGTTTTCAATAGTCACTATCGAAAACTCAACGTTGAGATTTAATATCCAATTACCTCAAAACATCCATATGATGATATTATACTCTCATTTAATAAATGGAGCCACGATGTCCATATCTATAAATGAAGTCCTCTATCGATTAACAAATGAATATCACCAAACTATCGAGGATAGACTATGCTATATAATCGTACTCATTGATAACTCAAATGATATCACTTGCAACCATAAGTCCATCATTTATCTTAGGATTAAGATAGCCTCTCCAATTGTCCTGATAATGAAAAGACTATAATCTATTGACGATTCTAGATAAAGCTTTTCATTTTGATCCAGTTCAATGCACCCAGTGCACTAGATTCTTTTACTCGAAGACACTCCGATGATTTTCGACTCATCATATCTCATTTGATCCCACTCAAATGCTAGCAAAAGAATTCTATAACTTTAACAAGATAAAGGTGCCCAACCTTTAACTTAAGTTGTGAACATTATTCAAGACTAACTAAAGAATTGTGTCTACCTCATACATATCCAGATGTACAAACAATTCTTCTTTTCTCATAGTCTTTAGACCTTATGATTATTTACTTTGACAATTATAATATTAAACTATAAATGCTATAAGATTTGTTAAACCAGAAATCACTTTATTAATATGAAAAAGATTGTTAATTACAATATTACACTCTTGCTATTGAGCATAATCCTAACACTTATGCCTTACAAGAGGAAGAAGAATCTTGATACCTTAGCATCCAAGTACGCGATGTTCCCCTTGAAGACGATATTTGCATGAGATATTGTTTTTCTTCTTTTAAGCTTCTTTTCACCAATTACAACCTAAGCAACTAATCAATACAAATAAAGAGCATTTTACAATGGAATCAAGCCAACAAAGATCTAGGATCTTACACTCATGGGTTTTCCTTGTTGAAGGTTTCCACGTAAAAAATCAAGTGTTTTTTTAATTTCCACACTTTACACTTGATTTATACTGTTGTGTGTTTGGGTTTATTTTTTAATATTTAACTAATCGGATTAACAACCCATTCACCCCCCCTTTAGGTTGTTTAGACACGCTACATATTATTTTCAGATACCACCACCACCAGTCACTCATTATTTTGTCCATCATATGTGCATCACATTTTTGACTTGGATATTTTGAGCACTTTAATTTTTGTTTCAGTTTTATTCTTGGATATTACGCTATTATATTTCATTTATGAGCTTTATTTCCTTCCTTTAGTTTTTGCTTATTTCATTTTGCTTTTTATTCATTTATGCTTAGAATAAGAGTGTGGTTTGTTTTTGGTAGTGGATTTAGGATGGATGTGCTTTCACTTTTGCTATTATTGATTTTGGATGATTGGAATAATGATGAGTATGCATTTCATGTTATATATTCATTTTGGATGATTTTGTGCATATTAGGATGAGAAAGCACTTGGCCAAATTTTTGGGGACACTTTGATTATTTGAGGACATGAATGCATTCTTTGTTTTGGATTTGTTGGGTTGCGCCATTTGACCAATTTTGTTACCCATAAACATTGAGGACAATGTCGAACTTGGGTTTGGGGGTACTTTTGCGCAACACCACTTTTGCTTGGTTTTTCAATATGAGCCGAATTTTTCAAATTCTTACGATAACACCATAATTAAGCATACTTTGTTTGTTGAGATTGTGCTTTACATGAATAGTGAGGAATTGTGCATCTTTACTATTGTTTGGTTTAGATTAACATCATGCCATTTAGGATTGCATTGCACAAAGCGCGTTAATCGTTTTCTCATAATGTTGGGGTGAATTATCAATTTTGCTTGAAGGGTTAATAGTGGAGACTCCTGTGAGGATCACAAACACGGCCTTAAAAAGCGTATTTTGAGTTGTCAAACATTCACTCTTTAAACACTCATTCAAGCATGTATAGGTCTCATTTGCACTTAAATGTTGCTTGTCATAGAATATTATGGACTATTTGTGGATGCTTTAATTTGCTTTGTGGACAAACCTTTAGAAATGACTTTAGGTAATGCATGTGAAAAAACCACTCAAATTGGCCTAAATACTTCCATACCCTCTAATGTGTGTGCTCCCAAGCCCCTCTGAAGCCAAGCACATCTTAAGCTTTTCATTCATGAACCACATCTACATGAACCATATAGCCTATATAATTGACTTACCTTGACCAAATGATTTGCTCAGGCTTAGGGAATGAATATAAGCTCTTGTACTTGAAAATGTGGACCGCGTGTACCTAGGCATGTAAATGTGTGCAAAAAGTATTGCAATGCAAAAAGAAAAACAAAGAAAAGGAAAATGAGTGAAATAAAAAAGTATATGCAAAGAAAAGAAAAGAAAGGCAAAGCAAAGAAAAGAATAAAAAGAGAATTATGAATTAGACACAATTGGCAGCTACTCCATAAAAAGTTTGAGTAGAGATTGCACAATTGAAGTGATATTGTAAGCCTGGACGCCAAGGGTGTGAATAAAATGTGTGAAAGCAATTGAAACTCATAATTAGAATGTATGCATTAGTGTAATCATTGGGTTCCTTGTTATCTATTGTCCCATTATTTGACTCAACATTCACCTAAGGCCCCATTACAACTAAAGAAAGACCTTCATGATCTTTAGGAATGCCCACTTTGTGAATTTTGGTTGACGCATGTTCTTTCTAATTCATGGCTTGCAATTCCATTCATAGGACCAAATTTTCAGAAATTGTGTTTTAAAATACATCATGTGCAATCAATTTGATATCCATGACATTAACTCATATTGCATATGTATCTTGAGTGAAGCCTAGGAATCTGAGAGAAGAAATGAGAGAATCTAGTGAGGATTAGATGTCAAGGCGAATTACATTCCAAACAAAATTGTACCTTTGCTTTGAAGCTTTGGCATTTTGAATGTAGGATCGTGTTGCGTGCAATCATATCTAGAGTGGCATGCTCTTAATCTTTACTTAGCATTTCTTACATAAATGAGTCCTCGCTAGTTCATCATTGTTTTAATCTCTTCATTTTGGTTTCGCATGTTAATCAATGGATAGTAAATCCTTGCTAAGATGAGTTAGAACTTTATTGAAAATCTTTGCAATTGCTTGATGCATGTCTCTGGGGTTGATTTGTGATTGTTTTGCTCGAGGACTAGCAAAAGATAGGTTTGGGGGTATTTGATCGAACCAAAATTGGTATGATTTTGGCCTTCATTTCATTATCTTTATTGGTTGATTCTCAGGCATTTCCCCATGTTTTAACTACGTTAATCAAGTGTTTTAGGTTTATTTGTGCCACAAGGGCATTTGGGGAAAAGAAGATGGATTTGGTACAAAAAGTGAAACAAAGTGTGAAAAACAGGGCCTTGTCGCCCTTGATGGTGTCACCTTTGGGCACACCGCGACAAAAGGCATGAAGCAATGAAGACTCAAGCCAAGGAGTTGTCGCGGTACTATTGTTGTGGCGACACAATCGCAACAAAGAGTTGAAATCCTAAAAAGCAATCAGGTCTTGCGTCACTGTTTATGTCGTCATGTGACCAAACAGCAACCACACTCAGGATCTCAGATCTCTTTGTCGCATTTCCAATGTCGTTGTCGTCATATATGAGAATCAACTGCGACAACCAAATCGAAGAATGTGTAACCATCTGTCGCTGTCTCCAAAACAATGAAAACACAACTGCTACACCTGCCACATCAGCATTTCTGGCAGTTAACAGTACAAATTCAAGAGCCACTATAAGTATTCTTCTTCTCCAAGTTGAAAAGAGGTTCCAAGCACAAAATACAGAGATTTAGACTAGCATTCTCTCCTTCATACTTCACACATTCAACTTCCTCCATTTCCAATATTGTATTACCTTTTCCATCCAAAAACTCAACACCAAATCTTGATTACTTCACCCAACCATTCCTCTTTTCCCATTCTTTACATCTCATTTCCTTTGTCACTTTCCATTAGACATCCACCCATCTAGACACATCCCCATCTACCATTCTTTGCACTAGGAGCATCAAAGGAAAGAAGGATCAGGCACTACAAAAGGAGGCCCAATGGTGATTTCCTAATCTATTATTTCTTTGCTATTTGATTGTAACTATGTATAACTAAACCCCTATTCTAGGGGATATATGTGAGGAACATTTGGATTTGGGTTTTGCTTAAGCTATATTGTATTTGAATCTCTATTTGTGTTCTATTCATTTGATAACTAGATCATATTCATTATATGATTGGCATTATATACCCACTAGTTGATTATACTCTTGTTTAGGATAATTTGTTATGCAATCAATCTTGGATTGACACCCTTGATTGATTAGGAACATAGTGAATAGGATAGATTATTGGAGAGTATATCAACCACAATAATCTAAGCCTTGATTTGTAACAAACCAATCCCACCTTGACCCCCTCTCCTTAATCGGTTAGGCATTTTGGTGGGAAGTTGTTTAGGGTTCGTAGTGACGACCTAAACATATCTAAGAATACAAATGGTTAACAAGTATGAGATTGGTTCATTAAAATAGCTTGAAAAGCATTGCCCATAATCCACTTGCAACTCCATCATTTCCCTAGTATTTCTCTTAATTGTTTACATCCCATTAATCTTATCAAAGACTATTGAGCTTTCTATCTTTCCTATCACATTTTGTTACTTTTACTTTACATGCATATTTGATGGTTTCTCAAACCATACACTATACAAACTTACTATGATTTACTTTATTGCATTATAGAATAGTTAATCAATCCAACGTATTACTTTAATTCCCTGTGGAATGAATCTTTGCTTACCATTTTACTATGTTTTACATCCTAAATGGTTAAACATGGTTTTAAAATGATTACATAAATACATTGTTTTGTTGTGCACAAACGGCCACATCACTTAACGATGACCATACATAGTTACAAAGGTTAAAAGTACTTGCTCTATAACCAACTCCATAACAAAAAAATATATACAAATAAATCCTAGAAATTATATAGAAAAATCAAACATATAGAACTACCTATATAGCTTCATGTTCTAATGAGAAAATAGAGGGTTTTGTCAATTTTTTTTATATTTTTTTTTTTTCGGGGAGGGTAAAGAGGAAGCCCAAAACAAAAATAAAGGTAAGAAAGGGACACAAAACTACGCCACAAATAGGCACCACTTATAGCATCAGAATCCAAAATGCATGTGGAAACCAGGGGAGGGACTTCAAGAACAAGCATACCTAAATCCATGCCATGACCCAAACAAACGAGACTATCAGCCAACAAATTACCTTCTTTGAAAACATGAACAATGTCATAAAGCCACTCATCAGCAATCATCCTTTTACAATTTTGGCGAAGACTAAACAAAGGAAGGGTAGAGTTTGTATCTGGAGAGAGCAGTTGGATTGTAGTGAGGGAATCTGTTTCAACAATAATTTTTCTAGGGGTGGACACTAAGTTCGGAACCAAACCGAACCAAACCAAAAAAAGAGTGTTCGGTTCAGTTCGGTTCGATTCATAGAATGAATTCGGTTTAAACCAGTTCAAAAAACTGAAAACCGAAAAGTTTTTGGTTAAAACTGGATTTTGTTTTCGAAAACAAGTTTAAACCAATTAAACCGCATATAAAAGTAAAAAAATAAAAATAAATAAAATAAATAAATAAAAAAACCAGCCTACTTCTTTCATTCTTTAACAGCCACAACCCACAACCGACTTCTCTTCTCTCATCTCTACCTCTCTATTCCTCAACTCAGTTCCTCAACATCCAATCTACTTAACATCTAACCTGCTCCGCCGCTTGTCTCAACTTTGTTCCTCAACATCTAATCTGCTTGTACAAGGTTTGTCAACGCCCGTCTCTTCTTCTTTTTCTAATTTTCTTCTTGTCTTTTATTGTTTTTTGTTTCACATCCGATCTGGTCGTCTGATCTACTCTTCTTCATCTCCAGCCAAAGTTTCAACAAGACAAACCTTCAGGCTGACCGAAAATCATAAAAGAGTCTAAAGATAGTTGACAGGAAATCATAAAAGGCTTCAGCTCGTCCGATCTGCTTTAAAAAAGGTTAGCTTTTCTTTTTTGATTTGGTTAACATAGGTCCGATCTTTAGTTTTGTTCATTCTGTCTTGAAATGGATTTTGTGCATCGGTGGTTTTGTTCTTTAGTTGTCATGTACAGATCGATGTTTCGAACGCGACCTGCTTGGATCTCTCTTACTTGCCGGTAATTTAATTTTCGATGTTGTTTGCTTGATTCTTTGAATGAAGATCTGAATCTTACGTATATAATTCTCTGTTTTTTTTTTTTTTTCCTTTTTGATTTGATGTTTGTGCAGATTATAGATAAATGTTTGCCATCTATTTTGAAATTACAACATCTTGAAGATTTTGTTTTGGAGGGTTGTTTTGGTATTGATGATGATAGCCTTATGAACGCAGGAAGTTGGAATTATTTTACTGACATTGTTGCATTTCCTTTACTACTTATGTGATTTGGAGTTTTTATTTTAGTTGTAATTTTGATTTGGAGTTTGGATTCGGATTGTAATTTTGATTTGGAGTTTTTAATTTTTATCTTTGAAATTGAACTGTGTAATGAATTTACTGACTATTCAATTTGTGATTTTTTTTCAATGAATTATAAATTAAATATTATTAGTTTGCTTCCAGATTTAAGAGCTTGGAAATCAATTTGTACTCATTTGATACATTTGTGGATTTGGCTTCGGGCAAAAGGTTTGTTAATGGCAAACTTTTGGTAGCAAATAATGAAATAATATTCTTATAGATTTACTGTAGGGAAAAATACCGTAGTACACGTAGCGGAAGCGAGACTAAAAATAGATTTAGTATGTTTTAAAATTTTTCCTTTGATGAACCTTAACCCTTTAAATTAATTAACCGTACATATAAAGTAACAAAAAGTATAATAACTTTTGTCGCGTGATCCGATTGACTTACGTCGATGGTAATCCGCAAGATCTTCAATCCTAGCACGAACGTGAATCACCTAGGAGCGTGGTCTCCCTTTTCCTTGAATTGCGAACCTGAGAATGGACAAACAAACTTTCTTTTTCTTTTGTTAGTCACAAAAACAATCAAAAGACTACAAAGATTATTCCGGTCACTTTTGGGTTCTCAATCTAATGATCGAAACTCGCGTGAACCTAATTCGATAATGTACACACAAGCCTATTGATGAATAAGCAAATAGTGTACTATCAAAAGAATAATCTCTTCTCTCTTTTTTGTCTTGGCAGAATAATCAAACACTTTTCTATGAGTTGAGAAGAAGAAGAAATTGATTCAATAAACACACTTTAGGTGGCCGAACCCTATAAGGTCTATTATATAGGGTGGCCGAATTTCTTTCTCTTTTTACTTTAGGGTTGCCGAAATCTATAAGGTGTTGTATTAGGGTTGGCCGAATTTCATCACCTCACTTATATAGGGTGACCAAAATTCAACCCTAATTCCCATCAACTTTTAGACTCCTAACCCTAATTTAACTCATAAGTATTTTTATTCTTTTTATTGACTTAATTAAAAGACTTCTTATTTGATTAAATAAATAAACTTTAATTATTTATTTTCTTACCAAACAAGTCTTTTACTTTTAGTATACTACTACCAATAGTATAATTCTAGGAAACATATTTCCTGATCAGAAAAATATTTTGTTTCTTAATTAAATAATTAATTAATAAATTAATTAATTCTCATTTAATTAAACAATAAAATAAAATAATATTTTTGACTAATATTATAGCCTTGCCGCCCCACATTAAAAATATGGGCCAAATATTATTTCCTTATTTTATTTAATCCATTGGACTTTAAATAAAAAGCCCACATGTGAACCAGACCCATTCTTACTAAAAGAAACAAGCCCACATGCCTTTCATTAATATATTAATATAATTGATCAGCCCATTAAACAAATAATGTGCAAATTAAATTCTTAATATATTAAATGCAATTCTAGATGGACCCATAAATTGGTCCGGTATAATATATCAAGTGATCCATGCAAGTCCGTGTGGATTGGCGATCTTGGCGGGCTATCTAAATTTAAGCTTCAATAGACATAACCTAATCACAATCAACAAATGATTCACTTAGGTCCGATCCATTAATTTTAACTCATTCCACTAAAGAGCTAAAATTGAACTCTTAAATAAATATAGAATAAGAAGATGTTCCTCATTCATACCCTAGACAATCATATTGGAGATAGTGTATTCTCGTGATTAATATCAGTAATCGCCAAGAGTTCATAGACCGCCTATAACTCTCCAAGTTACCATATTTACTCATATGACCACGTTTTGAACTTGGATATTTTGACTTGTCCAGAAGCCATGTTTTCACTAGTCACTATCGAAAACTCAACGTTGAGATTTAATATCCAATTACCTCAAAACATCCATATGATGATATTATACTCTCATTTAATAAATGGAGCCACAATGTCCATATCTATAAATGAAGTCCTCTATCGATTAACAAATGAATATCACCAAACTATCGAGGATAGACTATGCTATATAATCGTACTCATTGATAACTCAAATGATATCACTTGCAACCATAAGTCCATCATTTATCTCAGGATTAAGATAGACTCTCCGATTGTCCTGATAATGAAAAGACTATTATCTATTGACGGTTCTAGATAAAGCTTTTCATTGTGATCCAGTTCAGTGCACCCAGTGCACTAGATTCTTTTACTCGAAGACACTCCGATGATTTTAGACTCATCATATCTCATTTGATTCCACTCAAATGCTAGCAAAAGAATTCTACAACTTTAACAAGATAAAGGTGCCCAACCTTTAACTTAAGTTGTGAACATTATTCAAGACTAACTAAAGAATTGTGTCTACCTCATACATATCCAGATGTACGAACAATTCTTCTTTTCTCATAGTCTTTAGACCTTATGATTATTTACTTTGACAATTATAATATTAAACTATAAATGCTATAAGATTTGTTAAACCAGAAATCACTTTATTAATATGAAAAAGATTGTCAATTACAATATTACACTCTTGCTATTGAGCATAATCCTAACATTTACAACTTTAAATTGAATACTATAATTATTTCAAAATTTTAAAAAATATTAAAAAAGACTCATTAAGCCCATCAAGTCTATAAAGCCCATTAGGCCCAAAACCGAAATGAACCGAACCGATTAAAATCAGTTCGGTTCAGTCGGTTCGGTTACCATTTCTTGTTTGGTTAAACCGGTTCAATTTTGGGTGAACCGAAATATTTTTGATTTAGTTCGGTTTTGCCCAAAACCAAACCGAATCAAACTATGCACACCCTTAAATTTTTCTATGCCCACAATTCTAGGCCATTTTAAGGCCTTCAAATAATCCCCATAACTCAGCTTCAATCACACTACCACATCCTTGTTCATCACAAAGCCTTTAATCCACTGACTCAAACTATTACGCATAACACCTCCTGTTGTAATGGTTCCAGAATTGGTGTCCCGACTACCATCAATATTCAGTTTTATCCATGCTTCATTAGGAGGATTCCAAACAACTGGAATCATAAGACCAGTTCTAGCAGAGGCAGGCCAATTGCCATCAGACCAATCCTTGGCAAAAGAATTAATGATCAGATAAGGAGAATAAGGGATAGAGAAATTCACATTAAAGATCTTTTTACACCTCTATTTCCACAAGAACCACAAAGTACTAGAAAATTGAAGATAGTTGGGGATCTCATCTGTCACCAACTTATCATTTTGTAAATTATGGACTAACCACTCTTCAATATCACCTCTAAACGAAGGAGACCAAGTAACACCTTTAGAGATGTTTTCCCAAACTCCACAAGACTAGCTGCAACCATACAACAAATGGTTCACATCTTCAACAACAACACTACATTTGGGATAAGAAGCATCCACAGCCAAACCTCTAGTTACTCTTTGCAAAATTGTGAGAAGCTTATCATGAAGAAGAAGCTAGAGGAAATGGAGAATATGGGTAGGAATTTTGAGCTTCCAAATGAACTTCCATCGCCATTGAAGAAGATTAACTGTCTTTAGGTACACTGTATAAGCAGACGTAACAAAGAAATCTCCATTTTTACTCCAACTCCATGTGGCTCTGTCTAAACCACTAGAATTTCTTCCAACTTGAATGCAAGCAATTTTATAAATTATATCCCAAGGAATAACAGCAGCAAGACGTTGGATTTGCCACTCCCCATTTAATAAATAATCTCCCACAAGCTGATTAAGTTGGTTGGCATTAAGAGGAACCGTGACATGATCTTTAAGTGCTCCAACACAAGAGACCCGACTATCAGTCTAGAACCGAATAAGTCTACCATCTCCCACACGCCACCTTATACCTTTAGCAACAAGTTTGGCACCATAAGCAATGCCTCTCTCTGATTTAGAACAGATAACATTCTTTTTAGCCCCAGAATTAGTAATTGAACTATTCTTGAGGTATTTATGATTCAAGAGCTGTCACCAGATGCCCTCATCATTTTGAAAGACCCGCCAACCTGATTTGGCAAGAAAAGCTTGGTTCATATCTTTCGAATTCTTGATTCCCAGACCACCATACTGCTTAGGAAGGCAAACTGTATCCCAATTAACTAAATGGATAGTCTTCTCAGAAGAAGTGTGACCCTAGAGGAAATCTCTGTTTATTTTATCCAACTTGTAACAAATCTCACTAGGGAGTTTGACTGACTGCATAGTGTATATAGGTAAAGCAAAGGTAACAGCCTTGATGAGCATGGCTTTACCAGCAAGAGAAAAAGATTCACTCTTCTAGGAAGCAAGTGTTAGGATTATGCTCAATCGCAAGAGTGTAATATTGTTTTTGACAATCTTTTCATATTAATAAAGTGATTTCTGTTTTAACAAATCTTATAGCATTTATAGTTTAATTATTATAATTGTCAAAAGTAAATAATCATAAGGTCTGAAACAAATACTCGGTGTGTTTAATATTAATCTAGAGGGGGGGGGGGGGGGGGGGGTGAATAGATTTTATACGATTTTACCCGATTTTCACATGTATGTCAATTTTACGAAAATGCCCCCAAACTAGTCAATCAAGTAATCAAGTGTAAATGTGCGGAAATAATAAATGACACTTGATATTTACGTGGAAACCCTCAACAGGGAAAAACCACGGGCTGGTAAGTGCGCCACACTCGAACCTCGAAATCCACTATATGAAAAGATGGTTACACCCTCAAGTGATTCTCGGACTCTCACCCTAGATAACCTCAGGCTATGGACACTACCACTCGCCACTCTTGGTTCAATCCCTAGTGATATCCCCTGATACACTACTCTTGGCATGAGCACCCTCTAATCTACCCCACGGGCCTTTTATAGCGGCTCTTAGTCCAATTTGCTCATGTGACCACCTAATCCCGGTGTAGCGACCTAATCCCGGTCTATCACACAAGACTTACATTCTCCGAAGAGATCAAACACCCTATGTGAATATGCAATGAATATTCAAAGAGCAAATAAAGCTAGGGAACCTTAGATGCTTATCTAGGATTATATGATGACAATAAAATCAATCCTAGATATCAAAATAGCTATATGACATGGCATACAACTTTAGCTATGTTAAGGATGACCAATCCTAAATACAATAGCTATCACAAATAACCCACAAACATTCAAAAGATTAACTAGTTGATTAAAATACAATCTATCAACCTAGTTATCAATAAATCACACAAGAATGTTTATGGCATAGCTTTTAGGCAACAATGACCTAATCAATTAAGCTATCAAAAATAATCTCAATCATATAATGAGATTAATTAGCTAGATATAAAATAGGCATGAAAACCTAGCTAACATAAATAACCCAATCAACACATAATCTCAATCATGTATGTAGAAATTACTCAAAGAACATACAAGTGATAAAAGAGATAAATTGATAAGTAAAAACACTAAGATTACATGAAATTAGTGTTTAACAAATCATACCATGTGTGTTGAAGAAAACCCATGCATTAGCACATACTAGATAAACCTAGATGATGCCTAGATGATGATTTGTGCATGTGGGAATGGGTTTAGAGAGATAAAGATGTAATCTTTAAGCTTTTTCTCTCAAATCTCTCTTTCTCTCTCAAGAATATGGAGCCTCTCTCTCTAGGGTTTGATTTTGTGGCTCTACCCTCAAAATGATGAGAAAGATATGTATTTATAATGCCCAAGTGAAACTATGTCATTTTGGAAGAAATGGAAAAATTATGGGCATTTTCGCGGTACTCGCGTCAGTGTAGCGGCTCAAGATTTGAGCACTTCAAAACATGACCAAACGACATTGAAACCTTTCGTATTATATATCGTTGGAAAGGTATGGATGTCTACTTTCTACTCGTTTTTACAAAATGACATTTTGATATCTATAGAAAAGATTATGGTCAATTGAGTGACCAAAGGTCAGAAACGGATAACAACAGAGTTGCCCTGTTTTGGTTGGAACTTTGGAGATTTTAAAACCAATCCAAACGGTCATGAAATATTACAAATAATATACCGTTGGAAAGGTATGGGTTTCTAGTTTGTATAGAAATTTTCAAAACTCATTTTGAAGCTTTATGAAAAACGTTATGGCCACAAGACCATACATAGGTCAGTTTTGAAAATCATTTAAACATTAAAATCCAATCTTTTGAAACTAGACACTCTACTCCAAACAACCAAACCAAAACTACCACTTATCCAAGAGAAGAATGAGACCTTCTCAAGTGGTCAACCATCACGCTAAGACATTCACACCATCGTGCAAGCGCGGACGTTTCCGATCACACAAACGGAAACGAATTACACCACACTTAAGACTAATCATGAAGTGCAAGTGTTGGTATTGAATGCATCCTAATGTCTAACATGTCATGGCATTATCATTGAATAAGATGCACTCAATTCAAACATGCATGAATAAAATTCATGACTTTGCATCCTAATGCCTAAACATGTCATAGCATTTCAATGAACAAGATGCAATCAAATAAAACATGCAAGAAGAGATGTTCAAGAACATGCATGCACACATATAAAACACACAACATACAATAATAAGATTTATGCATGAGTTGTATGTGTGTGCAACTAGATCTCTTCAAAGCAAGTAAGCACTAGAATTTACCTTTGGTGCTTCTTCTCTTGAGGTCTTGAGAGGGCCTTGGTTGTGTAAAACACCAACCATCAAATACCTAAGCTACCCTTACATCAAACCCCAATATGTGGTTTGTCCACGAAATACGCCAATCAATAGATGGGAATCCTTTCAAGGTCAAAAGACTATGAGAAAAGAAGAATTATTCGTACATCTGGATATGTATGAGGTAGACACAATTCTTTAGTTAGTCTTGAATAATGTTCACATCTTAAGATAAAGGTTGGGCACCTTTATCTTGTTAAAGTTGTAGATTCTTTTGCTAGCATTTGAGTGGGATCAAATGTGCTATAATGAGTCTAAAATCATCAAAGTAGTTTTGAGTAAAAAAATCTAATGCACTAAGTGCATTGAATAGGATCACAATGAAATACTTTATCTAGAACCGTCAGTGGATAAAAGTTTTCATTATGAGGACAATCGGAGAGTCTATCTTAATCCTGAGATAAATGATAGACTTATGGTTACAAATGTTATCGTCTGAAATCAATGATTACGATTATATAGCATAGTCTATCCTCGATAGTTTGGCAGTATTCATTTGCTAATCGATAGAGGACTTCATTTATAGATATGCACATCATGGCTCCATTCATGAAATGAGAGTATAATATTATCATATGGATATTTTGATGTATTGGATATTAAATCTTAACATTGAGTTTTCAGTAATGTCTATTGAAACATGGCTTCTGGACAAGTCAAAAGATCCAAGTTCAAAATGTGGTCATATGAATAAATATGGTAACTAGGAGAGCTGTAAGCGGTCTATAAGCTCTTGGCGATTACTGATATTATTCATGAGGACACACTATCTCCAATAAGATTGTCTAGGGTATTGAATGAGAATCATTTACTTATTCTATCTTTATTTAAGAGTTCAATTTTAGCTCTTTAGTGGAACGAACTAAAATTAATAGATCAAACCTAAGTGAATCATTTGTTGATTGTGATTGGTTATGTCTATTGAAGCTTAAATTTAGATAGCTCGCCAAGATCCCCAATCCACTTGATATATTCTACCAGACTAATTATGGGTCCATCTAGAATTGTATTAAGGCATGTGGGCTTGTTTCTTTTAGTAAGAATGGGCCTAGTTCAAATATAGGCTTTTTATTAAGGTCCAATGGATTAAATAAATTGGAAAAATAATATATGGCCCATGTATGGTACTTGGGCAGCAAGGCTATTATATTAGTCTAATATATTATTTTATTTTATTATTTGATTAAATAGAGATTAATTAATTAATTAATTAATTATTTAATTAAGAATCAAAATCTTTTTCTGACTAGGAAATAGGTTTCTTAGTGTTATACTATTGTTGGTAGTATAATAAGAATCAAAGATTTTATTTGATAAGAAGATAAATAAAAGGATTTTATTTATCTAAGAGCATCTCCAATGCAAGCGTGGCTTGTGAAAAAAAAATGTCATGTAGGATAAATAGACGTTATGTTAATAATTATGTCTCCAATGCAACCGTACATATTCAACCTCAAGCTGACGTAGCAAAAAAAATATTAGACATTGTCAACATAACTGTCCACTTTCAAACGATCTGTTGCACAACTATCTTTTAAGTTGACTCAGCAAACATTTAAAACTGACATTAATTTTTCATATATTTTTGGTAAGGAAATAAAATAAAAAATAAAACAGTAAAAAAAGATGGACATGTCATTAAAAAAAAATTGTGTTTTAGACGAAAGTATTGGATACCAAATTTTGAGTTGATTGTCTATCAAGTCTATTTTTATGCCACATAGGAAGCAAGTCTCTTGACATTGTAGGCAAGTCTCTTGACATTGTTGCCATGTCAACAATTATTGGTATGCAAGCCACTTTTGCATTGGAGATGCTCTAATCAAATTAGGAAGTTTTTGATATAGTTACAATTGAATAAAACACTAAAAAGTTGGACTAGGGTTTGGATTCTAAAGATTGATAGGAATATGGGTGAAATACAAATCCTCTTATAGTGAGGATTTCGGCCACCTTCTAGATGACCTATCATAGAATTCGGTAACCCTAAATATATTTGAGCAAGGAATTCAGCCACCCTATATATTGGAAGATATAGAATTCGGCCACCCTAGGTCTTTGGCTTGAGAGTTACTTCCTTTTGCTTGAAAAATAATATCCAACTCTTAGACATAGTGAGAATTTGGCCAAGAGCAAAAAGAGAGAAGAATTGTTTTATTTCGTTAGTGCACTAGTAAGCTTTTACATCAAAAAGGTTTTGTGTACTTGAATTAGGTTCACGCGAGTTTCAATTAATAGATTGATAATTCACAAGTGACCGGACGTTCTTCGTTTTTGCTCTAAGAAGGTTATTGTGACTAACGAAAAAGAAAAAGGTTTTTGTTATCCATCCTCAGGTACACAATTCAAAGAGAGGGAGCCCACACTCCTAGGTGATTCACGTTCATGATTGGATTGGAAAATCTTGCGGATTGCCATCGACACAACGTCAATCGGATCATGCGACAAAGGTACAATACTTTTATTATATATTAATTAATCAAGGGTTAAGGTTCATCTTTAAAAAGGAAAATTTTTGAAATATACTAAACCTATTTTCGCTTCCGCCGCGTGCAATTTTCCCTACAATTGGTATCAGAGCCTTGGTTGTACCCTTGATTAATTGATGTATATATACGTGAATCTATTTCTGAAAGTATACAAACGTAGTTAAATGGCTTAAAGCATACCTAGAGGGGGGTGAATAGGTTTTTACGCCTTTTTCAATCCCTTGAACGAACTTTCGTTTGTCCCTCAAGGTAACCTTACATACAACACATAAACTAAGAATTCATACATAGACAAGATAAGCATATGATCATTTAGGCATTGTCTATATATATCAATTAGTTGTATGAGGTATAAGGACACATGAAATCAACAACAAAGAATACTTGTATTTCAATATTTGTTCAATGTATTACAAGTATAATCAAATATCACTATACACAAAAATTACAATATACAAAAGAATTATATTTACAAATATGGTCAAAATGAATTAGTTCACAAATCACACTTTACAAAATCTTGTTTCAATATACATCACAAGTGAATAATATGCAACAAGATAGCAACATACACAAATACAAATATAAGAGATAGAGATAGAAAGAATTAATACAAGAGATTTTTTAACGTGATAAAACCTCCAAGAAGGAAACATCCACGGGTTGAACAACAACCATTGGGTACTATATATATTGGATGGTAAATTAGAAATTCCACAAAGTGACCAATCCTAGATCAACTTCCTATAGGAGTCTATATTTACCCAACCCTATTGGAAAGTACAAAATCTCTCAATGATGCGAAGCCACCATATATTGGACAACATACAAAATCAACATCGATGGTAGATTAGAAACTCCTTAAGAATACATACACATCTCATGTACCCCGCTCTTTTGGAGTCTATGTCTATCCATACGCCTAGGCCTACCAATATAGAAGCCAACTCCTTATCCAAGGCACTCATGCCTCTAGGGAGCCTCACATGTATGACTATTTGGACCTTTCCAATCCTATCCATGACTTCTTGCTTGGTTATCCGGACCTTACGTCCTAACCAAGGCTTCCTTGCTTGACTATCCGGACACCTTGTCCTAGTCAAGACTTCATGTCTTTTACAAGCACTTTCTAGTGTGATCATGTGAATGCAAATGATGCAAACAATCAATTCAACATAGAACATGTGATCAATACATTTCATGGAACAACTAGACCTAAACATGTGAGAACAAAAGTAATAAAAGTCTAGATGCAAAACTTGAATAAAAACCTAGAGCATGTGAAAACACCTAACACATAAAACTCATAGTTTCATTCACACAAATAACACTTGAATAAATCATATCCATGAAGTACATATTCAAGATGTCATAAACATACACAAAAATGCTAGAATCATAAAATGTATTCAATGAATATTCTAGCCAAAGATTTAGAGCAAGGAAATAATGATAAATTTAAATCCTAGATGTCTCTAAAAACACATACAAATACAATAATCCTAGATTTCATCAATCAAAGGATCAAAATACATTTCAAGGTTATTCATCATAAAATTGATTCAATCAAGTCACAAACAACCTTAGATATCAGCCTAATCACAATACAACTCTTAATCATGTGAAAAACCTAGAATCAAAGAAACTAGTTCACATATGTCTCTAATTAGAGTTTTGCTTAGGATTGATTGTGAAACTATCTTTCTCAATAGCATTAACCATACATACAAGTACATATAGAAGAAGAAACCACAAACAAATTGAAGGTTATAAAAGAAGAAATCTCAAAGATATGAACACTACCTCAATCTCACGAGCTGGTTAGGTTTTCTGGGTAGAAATACTCCACAAATTGATCAAACAACTACAAGACCAATTGGAAAAGGTAGAGAACTCAATTACAAACAATCTCAATTACAAACAATCTCCAACTTGAATCAACCAATTCCAACTTTGTATAAGAAAGTTATGGTGTTTGGAAAGTGAGAAAAATTGGAGAGAAAATTCTGGTGAGAGTTTCTAACTTTTTCTTCTTGAAATGAAAATGGGAGGGAGGGGAAATATTTAAAAGAAAGAGCTCTAGAGGAAGGAGCCAGCCAATTAGCAGCTGCCATGTCAACTCAACGTGTGGACCGCGTGTGGCACACGTGGGCAAAGGGCAGTGCTGCCCATGTGGCACACGTGGCTCACACATGGCCTCCAAGGTTTGCCGATGTCCAATCTTGCTCCTCTCGCATTCTTCGACCGTATTCGGTCCTCCGAACTCTGATTTTAAATCCGTCTTCGGATTACAAATCATGACTCCCTCACGCACAATGATGACTATAAAACTTTGACAAAAGGTTGAGAATTCATCTCAGAAAATGACGACGAAGATAACTCAACAAATGAGAATGTAAAGTAGCGTAGCTACATCGTTTGGACTCGAAACCTAATGAATGAGTAACCAAAATAACCGGAACTCAATAAAGAATCATAAGAGATCATGTTCAAGTCCAAAAACAAAAATATGGAAACATATAAACACAAAATCACACATGTATGCCATTTCCTAGACATAGTCCTAGAACATGTAAATTACAATGCTTATCAAATTAAATCTAATGCATGTGCATACATTACCAAGTGTGTGAAAGTGATATATAAATGTTGTTCAACCATGCAGGGACACATATAAATGCCATGTGTGTGTGTGCCTAGCCTTGTAAGAGAAATGAGGTCTTATATACCTTTGTAGACCGATGAAGCACATTTCTCTTTGAAGCGGGCATCTTGCATGAGTTGTGGCCAAGTATTTCTTTGATGCCTTGAATCTTCAATACTTAGACCACTAAACATTACAAAAAAACATTACAAAAGAACATCGTTTTGATATGGAATACATGCCAAGACAAACCAAAAACCTAACAATTTATTTTATTCTGATGATACATGTTTTAGAAAGATATGGCACTCTAGGTATTCTCACATATAATTACATTGGAATGTATGGATTTATATATGTTATTATAATGTGAATTGTTGTTGCTCGATTTTGGTCCTAGAATTTCAATGTATTTTTGTTTCGGAATTGTAACAAGAAGGGTGGTCTATTATCGCCATAATTTCCTTCTTGGTAGTTGCTAAGTTTTTTATTTTACTAGTGTAATAAAAATACTGCAGTAAATTGTATTAAAAAAAATTTGCAGAAAATATTGTATTAAAAAATACTGCAGTGAATATAAAAAATAAAAAATAAAAATAGAAAACTACAGTAATTTATTTGTAAATATTCTGCTTTAATATATTCAAGTATCGAAGATTCAAAGATTTGAAGAATTGGAAGCAACTGGAATGAACTTGGCACCGTGCGCACCATAGCAACAAGCTGATCGGTCATTTATTGTATATATTTTTAATCCCCTTTCCTCCAATCAATTGCTTGTTTCTCGAGTCTTTTTGGGATTTAATGTGTGTGTGTGAGCATTTTCAGGATTTTGGATCCAAATGAATAATTTGAAGGAATTCAGGTAAAAAGTGCTATTTTGAAGACTTCAGGGCCTTTCGTGCAAATATTCAAAGTGCTGTCAAGATCGCTCCCAATTAATTAGCAGCGATGCAACAGCGATCTAAAAATAGTAGGTACCGCTGCCCAAAGTGCTGTCAAAGCGCTGCCATGTCCACAGCGTTTGTCTGTGAAATCGTCAAAACCGCTGCCTTACCTTTGTCTTGAATAAGGAGTCTTTTTGCGTCTGGGTTCAGGAGGCCTGTATATATGTTGAGACGTCTTTAGGGCAAACTCTTGCTCTGTTCTTGGACCTGCACTTTCAGACATTCCACACCTCACCTTCTCACAACTCATCACACAAATTCCCTCATTCATCTTACACATAAAAGATTCGAAGACGAAGGAGATTTCAACATCGAAGATTTGAAGAATTTCTTGAAGCTTTTCAATGGGTTTTATCATCTCTTACTCTTGTCTTTTTGTTTCTAATATGTGTAACTAACTCCATACTAGGGAGTCAATGTGAACCTCTATGAATACTCTTTATTAGAATTGACTATATTTTCTTAATTCAAGTTTTGATTCATTCAATTCATTCTACGTCTCAATTCTTTGTTTGTGTTGATGCATGATCATACGTTGCCATGAATTTAGGGTTTCGACAATTAAACAATTAAGTTTGGAGTGTTGATCTACACGTAACCTTAATTAATATTCAATTGAATGGGTAAAACTGATCTTAGCATTGATCTATGCAGGTAGGTTTTGGTTCTTTTGTTCTTGCACTTAATGGGTTCTCGGTTGTAGTTTACGCCATTGATCTATGGGTAAATTATGATTGAGGATACTTGATTCATCCCAGGATCATACGGTAACAATCATAAATAAGATAAGAACGAATCCTTAACTTGAGTTACATCTTTTATCAAAGTCAATTCGAAGCATTAAGTAAACATAGTTGGGGAGCATTGATGACCTAGTTCTCTCACCTCTTGATCACATTCACATATTCTTGTTAATTGCTTTCTTAGATAATTTTGTTCTAAACCAATCATTCAATCAATCAATCAATCTCAAAATCTCTGGATACTGTTAATTGTTTAGCTTTAGTTAGAACTAGTTTAAATCAGTAAATCACTTTTCCTCGTGGAAACGATCCCTACTTGTCGCTGTACTTATCTCACGGTTCGTGCACTTGCGAGTTAGGTTTTTATAACACGATTTTACACATCAAGTTTTTGGCACCGCTGCCGGGGAACTAGTGAATTTATTTGTTATTTCTAGTCTTAGTTTTAGTTAATAGGTTTACTTTAAGTTTAGGTAGTCGAGTCATTAATTTTTAGCTTTTTAGATTTTTCTTTTTCTTTCTTTCTTTTTACAGTTGACTTGTTACTTGTCCTTTCTTGTTTCAGGTGCTGATAGTAGATGCAAGGTAGAAGATCTCAACAGGGAGAATTGTTACCTTTGAATGATAACATCCATCGCACCAGAAATCAAACAATGGAAGACGAGGAAATTCAGAACCAAGAAAGGCTCAACCAGGATCCTGATCCCATACCCAAACTTGTTCCAAATCCGGTTTATGAGCCAGAACCAGTTCCCATCAGAACTATGAAGGACTACAGCAGGCTGGTTGTGAGCAACCATCCCTTGTGCATCGTGTTTGAACCTGCAGCAAGGAATTATGAACTGAGAAGTAGCCACTATAACCAGCTGCCTATGTTCCGAGGATTACCAGATGAAGATGTGCTTTTGTTCTTTAGAGGGTTTTATGCAGCAATACAGACCTTACCCAATCATAGGATTACAGAAGACCAGCTGCGCCTGAGATGTATCCCACATGCATTAAAAGATGAGGTGAAGACATGGTTGTTGACACTGCCTCTAGCATCTTTGAGAACATGGGATGAGGTAAGAGAAAAGCTCACTGACCAGTATCATGCACCTCAGAAAACCAGTGAGATTCGAGCCAAAATTTCAAGTTTCTAACAACAAGACAATGAGACTTTTAATGAGGCATGGGAGCGTTTTAAGAAATATACCAGAGATTGTCCTCAGCACGGATTTCTTACTAATCAGCTATATCAATGGTTTTATGATGGTCTGACTGAAGTATCAGGTCTTTTGGTAAAAATGCTTGTGGAGGATCCATGTATGACAAACAACCTGAGGAGGTATACTCTATCTTTGAAAAGCTGTCGTAGAACTCTCATCATAAAAATTCCAGGAGGAAGAAGGGAATTTATACAGTAGATGCCAGCACAGAAACCTCTATTCAGATAGCACAACTAGTGAAGAAGATGGATACTCTTACTACTGATTTGGGACAAATGAAGAGCTGGCAACAAAAAGTGTTTATGGGAGAGCATCAAGTAGGAGGTCCTGGACCTAGAGAAGAAGAAGAAAAGGAGGTTCAAGCCATGAACAACTTTAATTCTAGACCACGGAATGATCCATATTCCAATACTTACAATCCAGGGTGGAGGAACCATCCAAATTTTTCATGGTCCAACAACAATCAGAGTTTAGGGAACCAATGGGGAAACAATAATCAAGCCACCGGAAACAAATGGGGAAACAACAACAATAGCAATCAAAGACAATTCAATACCGGTGCCCAATAGAACTCTGAACCCCAACCCAAGAAGCCATCAATAGAAGATATGTTCCAACAAATGCAGCAACAAATGCAGCAAATGAACCAACGTAATGAGGTACAGTTTCAAAATATTCATGCTTCATTGAAGAAAACAGAAACTCAAGTTGGGCAATTAGCTGAAGCTCAACAAAAGATGGAATAGGGAAAATTTCCAAGTTTCACTGAGTAGGCAAAGGCTATGACAGTCCTTCGAAATGGTTAGGTTTTAACTAATGATAGACCTGCTGAACTTTCTGATAAATCTGCTACTATTTCAGGTCCTTCAAAAGATGACAACATGCCCCATGAGGAAGAAATAGTGGTGGAAAAATCCAAAGTTTCACCACTCCTACACAAGTCAGCCAATCCATACATTCCTCCAATTCCATTCCCAGGGAGGTTGCAAAAGAGCAAGTTAGAGAAATCATACAAAGAAATATATGACATTCTTTCGAAAGTCAATGTCAACTCGCCCTTATTGGAGATGATTCAGAAGATGCCAGCATATGCCAAGTTCTTCAAGAGCCTTCATACATACAAGACAAGATTTGGGGAGTGTAAGGATTCCCGTTATTTTTAATTGGCTTATTTCGTGATCAAACCATAAATGGGGATCCTTTGTAAGGGTAGTTTAGATGTTGTTATAAGTGCTTTAGGCCCTTTGAAGACCTCATTATTGACAAGCACCAAAGGTAATATTCTAAGTGCTTTCTTGTCTTGAAGAGATAGTTGCACACACTCACAACTCATGCTTATGTTTAATCTTTGTATGTTGTGTTTCTTTTTGTTGTGCATAAATGCTTATTTACATCTCTTCTTGCTTGATTTTATGATTGCATCTTGTGTTTATAACATCATAGCATTTAGGCTTTTAGGATGCATATTGGTTGACTTTTGTTCCCCTTGCATGATTGCTTGTGGGGACAAAATTGAAGGCTGTGCGCTGGTCCACTAGCGCCGGTCGACCAGCGCCGCTCACCGGCGTAAAACGCCCAGTGGAGCGCCGCTGGTCGTGAGCTGGTGTGGACCAGCGCCGGCCACCAGCGCCAATCGCCCAGGTGTGCACCGCTGGACTGGCGCTGGTGGCAGCGCCTGTCGTCCAGCGTTCAAGCCAAAATTGGCTTGTGCGCTGGTCCTGTGCTGGTCCACCAGCGCAGGTCCACCAGCGCACAGAGCATTTTTCTGGCGAAATTTCAAAACGACCTCACTTCACTTATGGCCTCTATATATATGCTAACTTGATTTTAGGTCACTTACAAGAGTTCTTATTCATGCTTCATACTTAGGATATTTTTCAAGAGAAGAAAAATACACAAAGAACTCATTTTTAATTACTCAAACACAATTTCATGATCATCAATCATCATCTAGCATCATCATAGATCATCTAGATGTCATCTTGCATGGAATCTTCATCATACTTTGCTTGGTAAGCTTTTCACTAATATCTTACATATTTTGTGTTTATTTTATCTAGCAATCTCAATTAATTACTTGATTGTTATTTTGTATGCTTTGGATACAAAATTGAGATTAGTATGATGTATGTTTGAGAAGTTGTATTGTGCTAGCATATTAGGTTTTGTGCTTGATATTGATTAGCTTAACTAATTGACATGTCATTTAGTTTTGATATCTAGGATTGTTCTTAATTGCATATTAATCATCTTAGATAAGCATATAGGGTCCCTTGCTCTATGTTGCATTTTGGATATTTTCACATATTCACTTAGGGTTGTATTCTCTTCAAGAGAAGGTAAGTCTTGTGTGTAGCAATCGGGATTAGGTTGCTTAGATCACAAGCAAATTGGACTAGGTTCACTCATACCGGGATTAGGTAGGTGTGTGATTACTTCCGGGATTAGGTTGTAATCGTTTGCACATTTAGTGGATTCGAGGTTCGAGTGTGGCTTACTTACATAGCCCGTGGTTTTTCCCGTGAGGGTTTCCACGTAAAAATCAAGTGTTGATTTAATTTTCGCACCATATTACACTTGCTTGTTTATATTATCTTGAGGGTAAATTCGTAATTTTGACTAACACGAAAAATTGGGTAAAAAGCGTAAAATCTATTCACCCCCCCTCTAGATAGGTTTATACACACCGTGCTATAATTAGTTTCAGGGAGAATCATCAAGAATTCATGACCGGAAGTGCTAATGCAGTCCTTCAAAAGTCGTTGTCGCCAAAATTACAAGATCTAGGTAGTTTTTGCATCAACATCACTATAGGAGGTACCACTTTGGAAAGAGCCATGTTAGATTTAAAAGCCAGTATTAATTTAATGCCCTACTATATCTATGAGCAACTGGGATTGAATGACCTGAAGAAGATATCTATGTCACTTGTGTTGGCTGATGGTTCTGTTAGATACCCTAGGGGTTATGTTGAAGATGTATTAGTGCAGGTGGATAATCTCATCATTCCTGCTGACTTTGTTGTCCTAGACATGGATGAAGGAGCTAAAAATAGGAACTGCAAACCTATCCTTTTGGGAAGACCTTTTATGGCAATTGCAAAGACTTTTATAGATGTCCAGAATGGAAAGCTAACGATTACTGTGTTAGATGAAACAGTAGAGTTTAAAGTCTTTGAGTCTCTTAAGTTCCCTGAAGCAGCAAATGATTGTTACTCAGTTGAGTGTAATTCAATTGAAGTGGTGAATTCAGCAGTACAAGATGAGTTGACCGAAGAAATATCTGAAGAACTACTCGATTGAATTTGTGATGCAATAGAAGATGATGAAGAAATTCAACAGGGTGAGGTTTCAGAAGAAGAATCTGACATTGAGGAAGTACGTGCTGAAATAGAAGATGAGATCAACAAGTCGTTAATCCCATCTGTGAGTTCTCCCCTGTATTAGAACTCAAACAACTTCCTTCTAACCTCAAATATGTCTTCTTAGGGGCGAATGATACTCTCCCAGTGATCATAGCCTTTGACTTAGAGGCGGAAAAAGAAGAGAGACTGTTGAAGGTGCTACAAGAGCATAAGGCCGCCATTGGATGGACCATAACGGACATTAAGGGAATAAGCCCTACCACCTACATGCATCACATTATTTTGGAAGAAGGTATGAAGCCGTCTAGAGAGGCTCAACGAAGACTTAACCCGAACTTGAAAGAGGTCGTGAAGGAAGAGGTCCTAAAGCTACTTAAGGTGGGTATTATATACCCTATATCTGACAGTAAATGGGTGAGTCCGGTCCATGTTGTGCCAAAGAAGTCTGGGATAACGGTGGTAGCTAATGAGAACAATGAGTTGATTCCTACAAAGAAGACAATGGGATGGAGAGTGTGCATAGATTACCGCAAGCTCAACACGGCAACTAAAATGGATCACTTTCCTTTGCCGTTCATTGATCAGATACTCGAGCGTTTGGCGAGACATGCTTCTTATTGCTTCTTGGATGGATTTTCAGGATACAATCAAATTGCCATAGCTCCAGAGGACCAAGAGAAGACGACGTTCACATGCCCCTTCGGGACCTTTGCTTACCGAAGAACGCCTTTTGGGCTGTGCAACACCCCTGCCACCTTCTAGAGATGCATGATGTCAATCTTTTCTGACATGCTAGAGAAGTATATTGAGGTATTTATGGATGATTTTTCTATTTTTGGTAACTCTTTTGACCACTGTCTTGATAACTTAACTAGTGTGTTTTGAAAAGATGCACTGAGACCAATTTAACTCTTAGTTGGGAAAAAAGTCACTTTATGGTGAAATCTGGAATAGTGCTAGGACATGTGATATCTGATAAAGGCATAGAAGTAGATAGAGCTAAAATTGAAGTAATTGCTAAACTTCCACCTCCCACTTCGGTGAAGGGTGTGAAGAGTTTTCTTGGTCTTGCAGGTTTTTATAGGCGTTTTATAAAAGATTTTTCAAAAATTAGTCGCCCCCTATGTAACCTTTTGACCAAGGATTCTACATTTGTTTTCAATGATGAATGTTTGCATGCTTTTGAATCTCTGAAAGATAAATTGACTTCTACTCCTGTTATTATGCCTCCTGATTGGTCCCTACCATTTGAATTAATGTGTGATGCATCAGACTATGCTGTAGGTGCTGTTTTATGACGGCGAGTAGATAAAGTTCCACATGTTATTTACTACACTAGTCGTACTTTGAATGATGCACAATTGAATTACTCCACTATTGAAAAAGAATTGCTTGCTGTTGTTAGTGCCTTGGAAAAATTTCATCAATATCTAATTGGATCTAAGGTTATTGTGTATTCTGATCTTGTTGCTTTGAAATATTTACTAACAAAGAAGGAAGCGAAACCGAGATTACTCCGGTGGATCCTTTTGTTGCAAGAGTTTGATTTGGAAATCAGGGATAAGAAGGGCAGCGAGAATGTGGTAGCTAATCACCTTTCTCGACTAGTGGAGGATGAGAATGTGGAAGAAAGCACTAAATTTGTACCAATCAATGAGAATTTTCCAGATGAACAGCTGATGGCTGTAGGAGTCAATGATCTTTGGTACGCGGACATTGTAAATTACCTTACAAATGGCATCATACCAGCCGACCTGAATTCGCAAGCAAAAAGAAGATTCATCTCCATCACTAGACAATACTTTTGGGACGAACCATACCTGTTCAAATATGGTGCTGATCAGATCATTCGAAGATGCGTCCCTGAAAAAGAGCAGTAAGATGTCTTAAAATTCTGCCATAGCCTTAGCTGTGGAGGGCACTTTAGTGCCAAGAAAACTGTTTTAAAAGTTCTCCAATCAGGTTTCTTCTGGACCTCTTTATTTAAAGATGCTTACACATTTTGTATTTCTTGTGACAGGTGCCAAAGAACGGGGAATATTGGCAAAAGAGATGAGATGCCCCTTTCAAGCCAGCTGGTAGTGGAAATATTTGACGTGTGGGGGATTGATTTCATGGGACCCTTCCTATCCTTGCACGGGTTCTTGTACATCTTGGTTGCCGTAGATTATGTCTCAAAGTGGATTGAAGCAGTCGCAACCAAGATGAATGATAGTCAGGTGGTGGTAAAGTTTGTCAAGGAGAACATATTCTCCAGATTCAGGACACCTCGAGCAATCATAAGTGATGGTGGGAGCCATTTTTGTAACAAGGTATTTACCTCAATAATGAAGAAGTATAGTGTCAAGCATAAGGTGGCGACCCCATACCATCCGCATACCTCAGGACAAGTTGAGGTAAGCAACAGGCAGATTAAGCAGGTACTAGAGAAGACAGTGCAGCCAAATCGAAAGGATTGGTCACTCAACTTGAATGATGCATTATGGGCCTACAGAACAGCCTACAAAACCCCCATTGGTATGAGCCCGTATAGGATAGTCTATGGCAAGGCATGCCATCTCCCGGTAGAGCTGGAACACAATGCCTATTGGGCCCTAAAGAAGCTAAACTTCAACTTAGACAAGGCAAGGGAGGAAAGAAGTTTGCAAATGAGTGAACTTGAGGAGCTCCGGAACAACGCATATGAGAACGCGAAGATATACAAAGAAAGGACAAAGAAGTTACATGAAAACAAAATCTTTCGGAAAGAGTTTCATCCAGGAATGCTAGTTTTGTTGTACCAATCGCGTTTGAAGTTGTTTCTAGGAAAGCTGAAATCGAAGTGGGCTGGACCATTTGGAGTAACTCAGGTGTTTCCGCATGGAGCTGTTGAAATTCAAAATCTTCAGAATGGCGGTGTATTCAAAGTTAATGGTCAAAAGCTTAAGCCATACTTCAGCATATTCGAGGTTGTGTGTGTTGGGTCTTTTGTGTTTCATGAGCCGTAAGACCCCTGTGCGTCTTGCCCAGACGTTAAATAAAGTGCTCGGTGGGAGGCAACCCACCCAAGTATGTCCTTTCAATTTTGTTTTTAGTCGAGTCGTAATTTAGTGTTCCCCTTACTTAAAAATAGGTTTGGGGGTGTTGTTTTTAATTTTAAAATAAAAAAAAATAAAAAATAAAAAATAAAAAAAGAGGGCATCAGGTCAGACCGCTCCCTTGTGCATTGCATAATGGGGAGCGTCAAGGGAAGCGGTGCATTCTGTGATGAAATCACTGCAAGACCGCTGCGAATTAATTAGTAGCGGCCTTCACTAAGCAAACCACTGCCACACCACTGTCGAAATAGGCAGCGGTCATGGCAGCAATACCTACTATCCTCAAGCCGCTGCCACACCGCTGCCGATTAATTGGGAGCGGTGCAACTGGGCGAAACCGCTGTGGATGCGTTGCCGCTGCCACTACCACTGCACATGCCACAGTAGTACTAAAAAGGAAACGGTGCGTTTAAATTTACCGTTTGGTCAGCCAATAGGAGGAGACCGCTGCCATACCGCTGCGGCTGTGGCAGCGGTAAAGGCAACGGTCGTGCCCTAATTATAAAAACACTGTTTTGACGAGGTCTGTCACTGTCAAACAGTTTCTCTCTCAAATATTTTCTTCCCTCTTCTCTTCTTCTTAGTTTCGGTCACACACATCATCCAGGTATGCACTTCTAACTTATTTTACTTTGATTATATGTTGTATATTGCTTCTGATTATGCGTTCCCTTTCCCTTCTCCCATATTTGTTTTCAATTGAATGATTTAAGGCTATAGAACCGAAATTTGGGGATTATGGGTTTGGGACAAATTTATTCCATTGCATGTATTGTTTGATGAATGCATAGGGATTAGGCAATAAGTGGAAGTGTGTTTTGTTAATTTTCAATTGAATAGAGTAACAATTGCATGAGGAATTGTGTTTGATATTGTCAAATAATTGTTATTCTATAATCTTACTGTGTTGTGATGTGCTAAATGAAAAGATATGATATTTGTGCAATGTAGGCACAGGGGTTTATTGATTGTATTGCCGTCATGCTGCTGAAATTTTATTAGAATCACTATCACATTCGGGTTTGTAACTTGCTTGTTGCTTGTTTCTTACCCAGTTATGGCGAGGATAGCGGTCCGAGGAGGTCATGTTCCTGCGGATCCCAACAGAAGGCGAGACAAGAGGTCGGTTGAACATCAATACAAGAGTCATCCAGATTACAAGGAGAGGATGAAGAAGACCCGGACTTACATTCTGGAAAGGGGTATAGCTGTGGGGGAATTAGGAGAGACCCCAATACCTGCTACTGTAGAGGCCAGAGGATGGGCAAGGTACGGGCATCTACCCTGTAATGCCAACATCTCCGTAGTCCGAGAGTTTTATGCAAATATGGTGGACTCCCAGTACTCTTCACATGGAGTTGTTATAGTGAGAGAAGTGCCTGTAGTGATTTCTGTGGAGACGATTAGGGAATATTTTGGCCTACCACCACATGAGCCAGTTGAAGAGGCGTACCCGGGCAAGTACGAGTTAGGTTGTGTGCTTCGTAGAGAGGGCGGAGCGGGATGGAATGGGCAGAAATTATTGAGGAGAGACCTGCATCTGGACACTGCATTCTGGAACCTGTTTCTCACGGTTTCTCTTAAGCCGTTGAGTCCTACTGGGGAGATCTTCAAGGAGGTTTCTCGGGTGCTGTATGATATCAGGGCAGGGAGATATTATGATGTGGCCACTTTCATCAAGAAAGAGATCCGGGGATGTGGTCAACTGATAGGATCGAGTATGGTGTTTCCATGCTTGATCACAGGCATGTGTGCTGCAGCTGGGATAGTGGTAGATGACGACGCCAGGGACCAGACGACAGAGTCGGACAGACCACTGACACTGCCACATGGAACACCCAGGCGAGCATTCGTGGCCTTCCCACTATTGGTGACTTCCCTGCACGTAAGAGGCGTCGGGTTGGTGATGACGATTTTAAAGATGAGCCATTGGATGAGGCGGACCAGCAGATTCTGGAGGAACAGACTCAGAGAGATTCGGGAGCTGGGTCGTCACAGCAGAGACCTGAGTGGGTAGATTACATGTTATCCACGATGAAGGGATATGTAGATACATGGATTACAGGATTGAGGACCGAGATGATCACCCAGCTGAACACCATGCAGCTCTCGATCAATGAGATACATCAGGCCACAGTTCGACCAGCCCAGTCACAGCCTGGAGATGACAGATTTGCACCTGGCCCGAGCCAGCAGCGAGATGATGATTGTTAGGGGCACTGTAGACGGACCTGAGTCTACAGCAGGATATGTTTCTTTTCTTTATTTTCTTTATTTTCTTTATTTTCTTTATTTTCTTTTTGAAATTGTGATACTCAGGATTTGCTTTGAATTCGGTTTAGTATGATTTCTTTCTGCTATTTTATTTTGTGTCTTTATTGCTCTGCCTTAGCCTTTTTTCCTATTTGTCGTGTGCTTTGATGTCATAACATTGAGGACAATGCTGGATTTAGGTTTTGGGGTGTGATAATTGGTTTTTGAGTCAAATTTTTTGTTTTGTTTTTAGAGTCTGTCGTTCCTGCGTCTTTCGAGACGAGACACTGTGGTGTGTGCCTTGAGATAATATGCATTAATCAATAAGTTTACACTAACATCTTGCCATTTAGGGTAATACATTGCATTTTTCAAAACTTATGACATGCTCTTGACATGATAATGGATAGAATACTGAGTTGAACTGCCATGATTAATAGTGGAGACTACCCTTGTGAGTTCACTAAACCAAAAAGCATACATTATAGAACGATCATCTTAAAAGATTTCGCATGTTGCATTTAGATCTTGAGTAAGTTGAACCAGTGGAAGTGATATAGACTATGTGTGTTTTAGCTACTTAAAAGGCCTTGAATATTTCCTACATATATGTGTGTGCTCCATAGCCCTGTTTGAAGCCAAACACTGATAGCCTTTTTCTTTCTTCACCACATTAACTGCAACCCAAATAAGCCAATGATTAGCCATACCTTATAGCTTGGGATCATACTTTGAGAAGGGTGAAAAGGATGTATTGTTTTTGCACGTGACTATGTGCATATTTGCTGCTAAATCAAGGAAACGAAGAGCTACATTCAATCCAAAAGTTCTGAAACTGAAAGTAAGGCAATGGTTATAAAGTGATTCATTCAAAAAAAAAAAAAAAAAAAAGCCAGAAAAATAGAATGTGAAGGGGTGTGATAAAGTCAAATGAAGATTACAAGTTTGAATTTAGTCAAAGAAGTTGGCAAAAAGGGAGAAAGGAAAATTCTAAGGAATTAGTTAATAAGTGGTCAAATTCCACTTGAAAAGGAGACCAAGAGACTTGTGCGAAACCGAAAAGGTAATAGAAGACTCTCATGGTATGATCCTAGGTTTTTGAATTCCAATTTTCCGTTCTTTCTTAGCCCTCACCCAATGGCCCCATTACAACCTGAATGAAGTCTATTTGATCTGCTAGTTATCCTTGCTATGATAGTAGGATTGTGATGTGTGATTATCTTGTTCATAATGTTCGATTCATTTCATGAGATCTTTTGCATACAAATCAAGCGTTCCTTCAATGTTATATCTATATGAGATAATATTTGAATTTCTTGTGCATAACTTCCATATCGCATATGCTTGATGAGTGATTTTACCTAGGTTCTGTGAGAATTAATGAGAGTTATCTTGTGAGAATTAGAGTCGAGGCGAATTATACCTATGGCTTTTTGACGATGTGTCCTGGAAGCTAGAATGTTCTGAGCTTGGGCTTTTTGCTTCAAACTGAGCAATGTTTTCAGACTTGTGACTTAATATTAGTCTTTACTTATTGGCTTATGCATGCATTGTCTCAACATGGGCACATATTGTTGTATTTTGGATGACTGATTGTCATAGGATATGTTTGTGGGTGTCATAGCTGTAAACCCTCAGGAGACGAAACTCCTCCTCTAGGGACACCTAGAGGTTGAAAGGCTTGTAGCATGCGCTCAATGCTATCGTGTTCCCTACGAAAGTGGCTTTGTTAGGATTTATGTTTTCTAGTTTTGTTTTTAGGTTTTGTTTTCTTAGTTTTGCTCGAGGGCTAGCAAAAGATAGGTTTGGGGTATTTGATCGGTCATTTATTGTATATATTTTTTATCCCCTTTCCTCCAATCAATTGCTTGTTTCTCGAGTCTTTTTGGGATTTAATGTGTGTGTGTGAGCATTTTCAGGATTTTGGATCCAGATGAATAATTTGAAGGAATTCAGGTAAAAAGTGCTATTTTGAAGACTTCAGGGGCTTTCGTGCAAATATTCAAAGTGTTGTCAAGATCGCTCCTAATTAATTAGCAGCGATGCAACAGCGATCTAAAAACAGTATGTACCACTGCCCAAAGTGCTGTCAAAGCGCTGCCATGTCCACAGCGTTTGTCCGTGAAATCGTCAAAACCACTGCCTTACCACTACGGCTTTGGCAACGGTAATGGCAGCGGTTTGGTGTTTTTGTCCTGAATAAGGAGTCTTTTCGCGTCTGGGTTCAAGAGGCCTATATATATGTTGAGACGTCTTTAGGGCAAACTCTCGCTCTGTTCTTGGACCTGCACTTTCAGACATTCCACACCTCACCTTCTCACAACTCATCACACAAATTCCCTCATTCATCTTACGCATAGAAGATTCGAAGACGAAGGAGATTTCAATATCGAAGATTTGAAGAATTTGTTGAAGCTTTTCAATGGGTTTTATCATCTCTTACTCTTGTCTTTTTGTTTCTAATATGTGTAACTAACTTCATACTAGGGAGTCAATGTGAACCTCTATGAATACTCTTTGTTAGAATTGACTATATTTTCTTAATACAAGTTTTGATTCATTCAATTCATTCTACGTCACAATTCATTGTTTGTGTTGATGCATGATCATACGTTGACATGAATTTAGGGTTTTGATAATTAAACAATTAAGTTTGGAGTGTTGATCTACACGTAACCTTAATTAATATTCAATTGAATGGGTAAAACTGATCTTAGCATTGATCTATGCAAGTAGGTTTTGGTTCTTTTGTTCTTGCACTTAATGGGTTCTCGATTGTAGTTTGCGCCATTGATCTATGGGTAAATTATGATTGAGGATACTTGATTCATCCCAGGATCATACGGTAACAATCATAAATAAGATAAGAACGAATCCTTAACTTGAGTTACATCTTTTATCAAAGTCAATTCGAAGCATTGAGTAAACATAGTTGGGGAGCATTGATGGCCTAGTCCTCTCACCTCTTGATCACATTCACATATTCTTGTTAATTGCTTTCTTAGATAATTTTGTTCTAAACCAATCGTTCAATCAATCAATCAATCTCAAAATCTCTGGATACTGTTAATTGTTTAGCTTTAGTTAGAACTAGTTTAAATCAGTAAATCACTTTTCCTCGTGGGAACGATCCCTACTTGTCGATGTACTTATCTCACGGTTCGTGCACTTGCGAGTTAGGTTTTTATAACACAATTTTACACATCACAAGCGTGCGCGCAACTTAGCGCACAGCTACGCTTGTTGTGCTATAGGTTGGGCACAATAGCCCTATTGGGGGTGTGGGGTGCACATGCTCATGGGAGGTAGCCAAGGGGTGCACAAGTGGATGATGGCCACTTGAAGACTTGTTCGCCAAGAAATGATTTTTTGTATTTCCAACAAATGCAATTTACTTGCTTTTCTAGGATGGACCAAAATTGTGGCTGTTTATTTTTTTGTAAATATTACAATATTTGTTATTGTTTGATAACATGTCATATAGAGTAGGAGTGCCACTCATATATCTCTTTTGGTATGAACGTGCATTGAATGATTTAGGTATCTAATTGGCATCTAGATAACTTGGTAAATCATTCTATGGAATTAAATCACACACCTTAAATAATTGAGTGGGAGAAGGTGTTTTGAAACACCTACGGCCTCCAAGGTTAGTTGAGCTTTATGTTTAGTGTGATAACTCCCCAAGGGGTATCCATGAATGGAATTTAGCAAGATACTTCCTTACAAGGATAGACTAGACAATTGACTCAAACGATATCTACTCTCAAATGAGGGATTTTCGTGAGGGAAAATATTGAAGGTCGATATCTTGGTAACACACTCAATGTGTTTTTTTGTTGATATCCTCCCAAGAGTTCTTGTCAATAAAATCACAAAGCTAAAATTGAAAACGCTGGTTGTTATGTTAACAATTAGGTGGGACCTAGTCCAACTAGTAAATGGTGCGAACTCCCAAAGGAGGCGTGACATTTATGGATGTTGAATCACCATTGAATTTTACTATTGAATTATTTACTTAATTCAAGATAAATATTCGAAAGTGCTTTATCATGATTATTTACTTATGTATATTTTTTATTTTATTCAGAAATCATGACCCCATCCCTAATGAACATCCTGAAAGATAACACTTTAACTGGTGATAATTATGTCACATGGAAAAGGAAAATTGGGTTGTTGCTGCAAGCTAGAAAACATCAGTTAGTTCTGACTACTCCTAAACCACCTACTCCTAATAATGAATCTAATGTGATGCAAAAAGATGAGTATGAGCAGTGGAAGACCTCAGATGATATGGCCAAATGTTACATTATAGCTACTATCTCTGACGTGTTGCAATAGCAGCATGAAGGAATAGGGTCTCCTGCTGATATAATGATGTCTTTAGAGGAGATGTTTCCTATGAGGTCTAGGACGACTAAGAGAGAGGCAGTGACTGCTTTCATGAATCTTAGGATGAAACCTGGACAGGCTGTGAAAGATCACATGATGAAAGTCATAGCAAATCTCAACATTGCTGAACTAAATGGTGCTGAGATAGATGGTGAGACAAAAATTGACATGGTTGTCAACTCACTATCAGATTCCTTTGATCAGTTCAAGTTGGACTACACCTTGAACAAAAAGGAATACACCTTGCAGGGCTTGATGCAAGATGTTCAAAGCGCTGAAAAGATCCTTATGAAAAGCAAAGGTCAAGAGATTCATATGGTTGGTAGAGTTGTTGCTGTTAAGACCCGTCAAAAGGTCAAGAAACAACAGAAGAAAAAGTAACTTGGCCCTACCAAGAAAGAGACCAAGAAAGTAACCAAGATCAAAAGGAAATGCTTCTTTTGTGGTGAAAAGGGACATTGGAAAATAAATTGCCCTAAGTCCTAGAATAAGAAGGAAGAAGGTAATGTTAATTATCTTGAAACATGTTTTCTGGAAGATTCTACAGATTCTTGGATCATAGACTCTGGAGCCACTAATCATGTTTATTATTCCTTGCAGGGGTTTCAGGAAAGGAAATGGCTGAATAAGAATGAAATCAACTTGCGTTTGGGCAACGGAACGCTAGTGTCTGCAAGTGCAGTGGGAGATATTAGAGTTAATTTAGATTCTAGTAGACATTTAGATTTGATAGACGTTTATTATGTACCTCAATTCAAAAGGAATTTAATTTCAGTTTCTTGTTTAAATAAATTTGGATATTCGCTTACTTTAATAAAGTTTTATTATTAGTAAGAATGACAAATTTGTTTGCAAAAGTACATTGGAAAACGGTCTATTCTATTTACATAGAAATATCTCTCACTTGTTAGACACAAAATTAACGCAACCTCATCTTAAAAGAGTAAAATTATCAAAAGATGAAACCTAACTATGGCATTTTTGCCTAGGTCATATTAACCTTAATAGGATTAAAATATTGGTTAGTGATGGACCTTTAAGTGACTTAAAGGTTGATGATCTACCAACTTGTGAATCCTATTTGGAAGGTAAAATGACAAAAAGGCCGTTCACGACCAAAGGCACACGAGCCACTAAATGTTTAGGATTAATACACACTGATATATGTGGTCCTATGAGCATTCAAGCTAGAGGTGGATATGAGTACTTCATCACTTTCACGGATGATTACTCGAGATTTGGCTATTGTATCTCATGAGACATAAGTCAGATGCTTTTGATATGTTCAAAGCATTCAAAGCTGAAGTGGAAAATCAGCTTGAGAAACACATAAAAATCTTGAGATCTGATCATGGTGGAGAATATCTATCAGGTGAGTTTCAGCAATATCTTATTGATAATGGGATAATTTCTTGGTTTTCTGCGCTAGGTACACCTCAACAAAATGGGGTGGCAGAAAGGAGAAATATAACTCTTTTGAACATGGTTAGGTCTATGTTGAGTTATTCAACACTTCCTATTTCTTTTTGGGGATATGCTTTACAAACTGCAATATATATTGTAAGGTTCTCATTTGTTGATTGGCTCATTTCGTGGACAAACCACTTGTTGGGGTTTCTTTGTAAGGGTAGCTTAGATGTTGTTGTTTTTGCTCAAGCCCTTTGAAGACCTCATTCTTGATAAGCACCGAAAGTATATTTCTATGTGCTTACTTGTCTTGAAGAGATAGTTGCTCACACTCACAACTTATGCATATGTTTAATCATTGTATGTTGTGTTTCTTATTGTTGTGCATTAATGCTAATTTTCATCTCTTCTTGCATGTTAGTTTGATTGCTTATTGCATTGTCCATTGCCTTATCATGCATAGCCTTAGATTTCTTGCATTGCAAAGGGCGCTGTTCAAAGCGCTGTTGTGAACAGCGCCCCCATGACCTAATGCAAAAATGGTCATTTAAATGCATCAGGTCTGATACATTTTGGATGGGCGTTGTACGAGCGCTGTTCGTACAGCGCCCCTCTGTTTTCCCGAGAGAACAGAGTTGGGGCGCTATATAGGCGCTGTACAGAAGCGCTCTACGTACAACGCCCAAGGCAAATTTCAGGCCAACTTATCAAAACGACCTCACTTTGGTTTGGCCCCCTATATATATATGCCACTTTGACTTTAGGTCAATCAAGAGAGTTCATATTCAGATTTCATACTTAGGATATTTTTCAAAGAGAAGAAAAATTCCAAGAACTCATTTTTAATTACTCAAACACTTTTTTCATGATCATCAATCATCATCTAGCATCATCTTTGATCATCTAGATGTCATCTTGCATGGATTCTTCATCATACTTTGTTTGGTAAGTTTTTCACTAATATCTTACATATTTTGTGTTTTTTGTAACAAGCAATCTCAATTTATTACTTGTATGATTTTCATATATCTTTTGCTACAAGATTGAGATTAGTGTGATGTATGTTTGAGAAATTGTATTGTGATAGCTAATTAGATTTTGTGCTTAATCTTGATTAGCTAAACTATTTGACATGTCATTTAGTTTTTAATATCTAGGATTGCTTTAATTGCAAATTCATCATCTTAGATAAGCATATAGGGTTTCCCTTGCTCTATGTTGCATTTGGATATTCATATATTCACTTAGGGTGTTATTTTCTTCATTGAAAAAGTAAGTCTTGTGTGTAGCTTTCGGGATTAGGTTGCTTAGATCGTAAGCAAATTGGACTAGGTTCACTCATACCGGGATTAAGCAGGTGTGTGATTATTTCCGGGATTAGGTTGTAATCGTTTTACACATTTAGTGGATTCGAGGTTCGAGTGTGGCTTACTTACTAGCCCGTGGTTTTTCCCGTGAGGGTTTCCACGTAAAAATCAAGTATTATTTAATTTCCACATTTTATACTTGATTTATTGCTTTATCTAGTTAGGGGTAATTTCGTAATATTGACTTGACACGAAAAATTGGGTAATAAGTTTAAAATCTATTCACCCCCCCCCCCCCCCCCCTCTAGATAGTTTCATACACACCGTGCTATAATTTGTTTCAATTGGTATCAGAACGGGTTCCTAGACATACTTAGGTGATCCTTGCTTTTTGGTGTGTTTTGCATTTTGTGTGATTTTTGATCATTCATACATTTGCATTCATTTCATTCATTCATAAACACTATGAGTGGAAACGGTGGAAATGGTGGTGGCAACGAAGGTGCTTCTAGCACAAGGCCTCCACTTCTTACCGGATTGAACTATTCCCAATGGAAAGGGAAGATGGAATCCTACATATGTCAAATTCACGACCGTGCATGGATGGCGATGGAAGATGGATATGATCTACCCAAGATGACTCCCGATGGTGGAGGAGAAGAAGTATTGAAGCCTAAGGCACAATGGAACGCGCAAGAGTTTGATGCTTCAAAGTGGAATAGGAAGGCGATGCATGCCATCCTATGTGAAATGGACGAAAATCAATATAAATTGATTCAAAATACTAGGTTAGCTGAGGAGGAATGGGACATCCTAGAGATTACACATGAGGGAATCGAAGTGGTGAAGGACTCTAAGCTTCAAGTCCTCCAAACTCAATTCGAGATGCTTAAGATGGAGGAGAATGAGTGCTTCAACGACTTCAAGATCAAGTTGATGGACATAGTCAACCAAAGTCATCAACTTGGTGATCCATATTCGGATAGGAGAATCAAGCAAAAAATTATGAGATCTCTCCCCGATAGGTTCGAATCGAAGGTGACGGCTTTAGAAGAAAATAGTGGATATAAGGATATGAAGCCGAGTGAGGTGATTGGGAGACTTCTAGCTTATGAGTCTAGGAAGGGTCCTATCTCCACACCTCCTAAAAAGCAAAAAGGAATTGCTTTGAAAACCTCCAAGGATGAAAAGGAGGCAAAGAAGATTGACTCGGATGAAGACCTTGCCTTGTTTGTAAAAAGGTTCAACAAGGTTATGAAGTTTAAGAGAAAGGGTTTTGGATCAAAAGGTCAAAATTTGAAGAAAAAGAGTCATTTCAAGAAATTTGAACCTAAGCAAGAAAGGACCGAAAGGAAAGGGGTCCGATGTTTCAAGTGTGGTGGCATAGGTCACTTTGCCCCCGAATGTGCAAATCACAATGAGAAGAAAAAAGGAAAAGTGATGGCCGCCACTTGGAGTGGAAGTAGTGATGACTCCGATGAGGGAGATGAGTCTTCGGATGATGAAGAGCTCATGGCTAATCTCCTAGCTTTTGCCTCATCCCATAAAAGCAAAAATGCTAGTGAGAGAGAGGAAATGAGTCAAGAGGAAAATGACTCAAGTGGAAAAGAAAGTGATTCCTCTTCTAACTCCATAAATGGTTTTGTGGAGAAAAAGGTGCTTGCTAAATACCATGCCGAGTTTAATGATTTAGCACTCAAGAGCATAAGAAAGATCAAGATGTTGAGAGAAGAAAATCTTGAGCTTTCATCTCATAATGACCACTTAAGTGAACAAGTGGAAAAATTCAAGAAGATGAAAGATAAGCTAAGAGAGGAGTTAGTCTTATCTAGGAGGAATGAAGAAAGTCTAAAGAGGGAGCTTGAAGAAGTAAGAGAGTCTATGACTAGGATGGATTCTAGCACCAAGAAACTTGACCATATGCTTGGTGTTGGAAAGAGTTCATGTGACAAGAGGGGTCTTGGGTATGAAGATGGCAAGAAGATCTCAACCACTAACAACAAAAATGTTTGTCAAGAGTTTGAAGAACGAAGAAACTTCATTTGTGCAAATTCCTAGGAAGAAGTTAGAAATAGGACAATGTTCAAATGCACAAGTGAAGATGGGGCCAAGAAGGCAACCTCAAGCTCAACCCCCTAGGGTCTCTCAAGCCAACATTCCTCCACACTTGGCTCACAAAGGAAAAAGACCAATCATGCAACCTCAAGCTAGGAAGCAATCTAGAGCGGTTCAACAACGAAGATGGATTCAACCCATTCATCCACAAAGACAAGGACAAGGTATGACTCCTTATTTTACTCATATATGTCATTTTTGTGGATTTGATGGTCATATTAGACCACATTGCTTTCGATATATTAAAATGTGCAAAACTATAAGCATGATTAAGAAGAAAAAGAAAAGAGCCATGATGCATGCTCCTAGGAATAATGATATTGTTATGCATGATCCTAGAACATCTAGAGCCCATGTACCAAAGACCACTAAGAAAGCTAAGATTGTTTCTAGGTGGATTAGAAAGAATGAAAATGTTTGCCATGTTGCTCAAATAGCCTTGAAGGCAAATTCTTCTAATTTTTGGTATTTAGATAGTGGGTGCTCTAGGCACATGACGGGAAACAAGAGTTTCTTCGAGACTCTTGTTATGGAGGAAGGAGGATATGTCACTTTTGGTGATGAATCCAAAAAGAAAGTTGTAGGGAAAAGAACCATTTCCGTTCCCGGATTACCCTCCTTATCCGATGCTTTATTTGTTGATGGCTTGAAAGCCAATTTAATAAGCATTTCACATCTAAGTGATGAAGGATATTCCGTCTTATTTAGTAAAGATGATTGCTCAATCCTAAAGCCCGATGGACAAACCTTGTTGAAAGGTATGAGATCTAGTGACAATTACTATTGTCTTGAAGCTAGAATAGTCTCAAACAATGTGTATGGATGAGCAAATAGAGTTGTGGCATGAAAGACTTGGCCACATGAACTTTAGGGATTTAAGAACCCTTGGAAAGTTCAATTGTGTGCGTGGCCTCCCTAAGCTTGGGAAGAAAGCCAATGGTATTTGTGAACCTTGCCAACTAGGAAAACAAACCAAAAGCATGCACAAAAAGGGCAAGTATCTCTCCACTAAGGAGCCCCTAGAGCTTCTCCACATGGATCTCATGGGTCCTATGCAAACCAAGAGTTTAGGTGGAAAGGGATACATTTTTGTTTGTGTTGATGATTTCTCTAGATTTACATGGACATATTTTCTTAGAGAAAAATCCGAAACTTTTGATAAGTTTAAAATGCTTTGTGCTAAAATACAAAATGAAATGAATTCTAACATTAAAAGCATTAAACAGATTAGAAGTGACCATGGGAGGGAATTTGAGAATGCCTCTTTTGAAAGCTATTGCAATAGCTTAGGCATCTCCCATGAGTTCTCGGCTCCTAGGACACCTCAACAAAATGGAGTTGTTGAGAGGAAGAATAGGGTCCTTCAAGAGATGGCCCAAGTGATATTGCTTAGCAACAATGTCCCTAGGAACCTATGGGCTGAAGCTGTCAATACGGCTTGCTATATAGGGAATAGAGTTTTCCTAAGGCCCGGATCTAGAAACACCTCCTATGAGTTATCGAAGGGTAGGAAGCCAAATGTTAGCTACTTCCACACATTTAGAAACAAATGCTACATTTTAAATGACCGTGATCAACTTGGCAAGTTTGATGCTAAGAGTGATGAGGGTATCTTTATTGGCTATGCCTTGAATAGTAGAGCCTATAGAGTTTTCAACTTGAAGACTCGAACCGTCATGGAATCATCGAATGTTGTCATTGATGATACAAGGCTCAAGTCTAATGACCATAAGGAGGAGGATGTTTTAAAGGATGACTCTCCTTTAGAGAGGGTTGTGGTGACTCCCAATGTTGGGACGTCCAATGACAATAATGAGGTCACACAACCTATTACTAGAGTCCATCTCTTGGACTCTAATGAACCCGCTCTATGGGTTAAAAGACTCCATAACAAAGAGGATGTTATTGGAGATGTGAATGAGGGTGTTAGGACTAGGCGTCAAATAGCTAATCTCATTAGCTTTACATGCTACACCTCTCAAATTGAACCCAAAAAGGTTGATGAAGCCTTGAATGATGAATTTTGGGTTCTTGCCATGCAAGAAGAGCTAAACCAATTCGAAAGGAATGAGGTTTGGACTCTAGTTCCTAGGCCTAAAAACGCTCATGTGATAGGCACTAAGTGGATTTATAGGAACAAATTCGATGAGGATGGCAACATAGTGCGGAACAAGGCTAGACTTGTAGCACAAGGGTACTCTCAAATTGAGGGTATCGACTTTGAGGAGACTTTTGCTCCCCGTTGCCCGTTTAGAGTCCATTAGGCTTCTCTTGTCCATTTCTTGTGTGCACAAGTTCAAATTGCACCAAATGGACGTCAAGAGTGCCTTCCTCAATGGCTTCTTGCAAGAGGAAGTGTTTGTTGAACAACCTAAGGGGTTTGTGGATGCATACCACCCCAACCATGTCTATCGCCTCAAGAAGGCACTATATGGGTTGAAACAAGCACCGAGAGCTTGGTATGAGCGCCTCACTCAATTTCTTGTTAACAATAGCTACACTAGGGGTAGTGTTGACAAGACACTATTCATCAAGAAAGACAATGATGAGCTTTTCATAGCTCAAATATATGTTGATGACAAAGTGTTTGGCTCCACCAACAACACCAAAGTCCAACAATTTGTTGATGTCATGTCTCATGAATTTGAGATGAGTCTTGTTGGTGAGCTTAGTTACTTGCTAGGTTTGCAAATTAGGCAATTAGATGATGGGATCTTCATTACCCAAGCCAAATATACCAAAAACCTAGTGAAGAAGTTTGGTTTAGAAAATGCCAAACATTATGATACACCCATGAGTACCACTTTGAAGCTAAGCAAGGATGCTAGTGGTAAAAGTGTGGAACAAACATTATATCGTGGCATGATAGGAAGCTTGCTTTATTTGACTGCAAGTAGGCTCGATATCTCCTTTAGTGTGGGTGTGTGTGCTAGGTACCAAGCGGATCCTAAGGAGTCCCATCTCTCTTCCGTAAAGAGAATCATTCGCTATGTGAATGGGACATCCAACTATGGGATTTGGTACTCTTTTGACAGTAATGCTAGTCTTGTAGGCTTTAGTGATGCGGATTGGGCAGGAAATTGTGATGATAGGAAGAGCACATCGGGCAGTTGCTTCTTTCTAGGCAACAACTTGGTGTCTTGGTTTTGCAAGAAGCAAAACTCGATTTCCTTGTCCACGACCAAGGCCGAGTACATAGCCGTGGGGAGTGGATGCACACAACTCCTATGGATGAAGCAAATACTAGTAGACTACGGATTCAACCAAGGTACACTCACTCTCTTTTGTGATAATATGAGTGCCATTAATATTTCCAAGAATCCAGTGCAACATTCTAGAACTAAGCATATTGACATCCGCCATCATTTCATTAGAGAGCTTGTTGAAAATAAATGCATAGTACTTGAACATGTAGGTACTAATGATCAACTTGCGGACCTATTTACTAAACCCTTAGATGCTACTCGATTTAAAACACTAAGTAGATCTATTGGGATATGTCTTGTAGAGTGATGAGTTTTATGATTGACCCCATATGGGGAACTCAAGCAAAGAGAGCTATTTTGCATTCTTGTTGCTTGCAAAAAATTTGAAATATCTTATGTCTCTTCTATTAATTGCTTGAGTAAGCTTGGTTGCACATATGTATATATGTTTTCATTTCAATAAGTGTGAACCTTGCTTATCTACAATCCATGTCATATTTATGTTCAAACATGCATTTTTGGACTAGGAGATATACATAGGAAGTATGATTTGAATGACCTATAGTTATCTCCATGACATGATGATTCTTTAATAACATGCTAATGTCACATGAAAAGCATGAACTAATGATTGCATATTCTTAAAATACAAAACTTGTGTGAAAGCTTATGAGACTCAAAATGAATAAAGGATCTTATATCCGTTCAAAGGAGTTTATATTCCAAATGTCTCTCTTTCTTTATTGGTTGAACATGGCTACTATCATACGGATATTTTATCCGGAAAAATCAAATAGGGTGCAAAGTCGCTCATGCCATGTTTAGCTTATAAAGTTGGATATAGTTGCTCATAAATTAAAATCAATGAAAACTCTATATCCTTGCTTTTCTCATGACAATGGTGAAATTGGTTTGAATTCTTATTAGAAACCTTTGTCATTTGCTTTGCCAAATATCATTGTATTTTGAACTTGAATGCTATATGTCTTGTATGCAAAGCATGTTTGATTCACACATTTTCCCAAATAAATCTCCTTGTTTCTCTCCAATTAATTGAGATGCATAAAGTGACTTATATTGATTATGCAAATATCTTGCATGCTACTATCTTTCGTTGCTATGAGTGACCCAGTTGGGGACTACTCCTTTGCCTATATCAAGACAAAAAGGGGGAGTAGGATAGGATATGGTAAGGGGAGTTGCAAAATATAGAAGCAATTGTGCATATTGGGAAGAACATTCATTGAGAGGGAGTAACCTGTTGAGGGGGAGCATTGCATACACATATATTGCATAATGTTGTGCCTATTTTTTTTGAAAAAATGCAAATGCTTGTTATTGTTCTCACTTGATTAATCTCACACTTTACTTGTATTGGAAATGTTAGAAACTTTATTTTCAGGGATTGATTATTCTACAAGAGGTTGAAGACTTCAAGTTGCATTTTCTTATCTCTTTGTAATATAGAATATCATAGTAGTCCCGTGGTTTCTATTTCTTTGTGCGGAATCAATGTGAGTGGTGGTTTTGTCACGAAATAGCCAAAGGGGGAGATTGTAAGGTTCCAATTTGTTGATTGGCTCATTTCGTGGACAAACCACTTGTTGGGGTTTCTTTGTAAGGGTAGCTTAGATGTTGTTGTTTTTGCTCAAGCCCTTTGAAGACCTCATTCTTGATAAGCACCAAAGGTATATTTCTATGTGCTTACTTGTCTTGAAGAGATAGTTGCACACACTCACAACTCATCCATATGTTTAATCCTTGTATGTTGTGTTTCTTATTGTTGTGCATTAATGCTAATTTTCATCTCTTCTTGCATGTTAGTTTGATTGCTTATTGCATTGTCCATTGCCTTGTCATGCATAGCCTTGGATTTCTTGCATTGCAAAGGGCGCTGTTCAAAACGCTCTACAAAGCGCTGTTGTGAACAGCGCCCCCATGACCTAATGCAAAAATGGTCATTTAAATGCATCAGGTCTGATACATTTTGGATGGGCGTTGTACGAACGCTGTACAGAAGCGCTGTTCGTACAGCGCCCCTCTGTTTTCCCGAGAGAACAGAGTTGGGGCGCTGTATAGGCGCTGTACCGAAGCGCTCTACGTACAGCGCCCAAGGCAAATTTCAGGCCAACTTATCAAAACGACCTCACTTTGGTTTGGCCCCCTATATATATGCCACTTTGACTTTAGGTCAATCAAGAGAGTTCATATTCAGATTTCATACTTAGGATATTTTTCAAAGAGAAGAAAAATTCCAAGAACTCATTTTTAATTACTCAAACACTTTTTTCATGATCATCAATCATCATCTAGCATCATCTTTGATCATCTAGATGTCATCTTGCATGGATTCTTCATCATACTTTGCTTGGTAAGCTTTTCACTAATATCTTACATATTTTGTGTTTTTCTTAACAAGCAATCTCAATTTATTACTTGTATGATTTTCATATATCTTTTGATACAAGATTGAGATTAGTGTGATGTATGTTTGAGAAGTTGTATTGTGATAGCTAATTAGGTTTTGTGCTTAATCTTGATTAGCTAAACTATTTGACATGTCATTTAGTTTTTAATATCTAGGATTGCTTTAATTGCAAATTCATCATCTTAGATAAGCATATAGGGTTTCCCTTGCTCTATGTTGCATTTGGATATTCATATATTTACTTAGGGTGTTATTCTCTTCATTGAGAAAGTAAGTCTTGTGTGTAGCTTCCGGGATTAGGTTGCTTAGATCGCAAGCAAATTGGACTAGGTTCACTCATACCGGGATTAGGTAGGTGTGTGATTACTTCTGGGATTATGTTGTAATCGTTTTACACATTTAGTGGATTCGAGGTTCGAGTGTGGCTTACTTACTAGCCCGTGGTTTTTCCCGTGAGGGTTTCCACGTAAAAGTCAAGTGTTATTTAATTTCCGCATTTTATACTTGATTTATTGCTTTATCTAGTTAGGGGTAATTTCGTAATATTGACTTGACAAGAAAAATTGGGTAATAAGTTTAAAATCTATTCACCCCTCCCCGCCCCGCCCCCCCCCCCCCCCCCCCCCCCCCCCCCCCTCTTTAGATAGTTTCATACACACCGTGCTATAATTTGTTTCATATATTCTAAACGATATACCATCTAAGTCGGTTCCTCAAACACCGCATGAGTTGTGGACTGGGTGAAAACCTAGTTACAACACTTTAGGATATTTGGTTGTCCTGTGCATGTGTTAAAAGGAAAGACAGAAAAGATGGAGTCCCGTTTGGAAACATGCATATTTGTAAGGTATCAAAAAGGAACTAAAGGATATTATTTCTATAGTCCTTCAGATCTTAAAGTATTTGTTTCGACAAATGCTAAATTTCTGGAAAATGACTATATGAATTATTTTGTACCTAAAAGTAGAATTGTCCTGAATGAGATGTCAGGAGATACCATTCCACAAGAGATTACTCAACCTAGCCCAATTGTAAGTTCCACACCATCACAAGATCGACAACCTACCATTCCTCGTCGTAGTGGGAGGGTTAGTAGACAACCCGAGAGATACAATGGTCTTGGAGAATCAGTGGAGAATCTCCCGGACGACGATGATCCCTACACGTATAAGGAAGCAATGAAGGATGTTGATATTCGCCCTTGGCAAAAGGCAATGCAATCTGAGGTTGAATCTATGTTCAATAACAAAGTCTGATCCCTTGTAGACTTACCTAAAGGGATAAACCCATTGGGTGCAAGTGGGTATACAAGAGGAAAAGAGGTATGGATGGAAAGGTGGAAACTTTTAAAGCTAGATTAGTAGCTAAAGGTTTCACACAGAAGGAAAGTATCGATTACAAGGAAACATTCTCTCATGTGGCCATGCTTAAATCCATAAGGATACTCTTATCCATTGCAGCATCTCTAGACCTTGAGATTTGACAAATGGACGTCAAGACAGCTTTCCTTAATGGAAGTCTTGACGAAAGCATCTATATGATGCAACTAGAAGGATTCATTAAAAATGGCCAAGCAGAAAGGGTATGCAAGTTGTAAAAATTCATATATGGATTAAAGCAAGCATCCAGATCGTGGAATATAAGGTTCGATCAAGCTGTGAAAAGTTTTGGATTTATTCAAAACCTTGATGAACCCTGTGTGTATAAAAGAATTAAAGGCGACAAGTTGGTTTTCCTGATTCTTTATGTTGATGATTTACTACTCATCGGAAACAATGTAGGTGTATTAACATCAGTAGAAGAATGGTTAGCAAAACAATTTGATATGAAGGACTTAGGAGAAGCAAGTTATATTCTTGGTATCCAAGTAATAAGGGATAGAAAGAATAGAACGATTGCATTATCCCAAGCTTCATACATAGATAAAATCTTGTCTAGGTTCTCCATGCAAGATTCCAAGAAAGGTATGTTACCTTTCAGACATGGAATCAAACTTTCTAAGGAACAAGTTCCTAAGAATGAGCATGAAAAGCAATTCATATCAAATAAATGTTTTCTTTAAAGCTCTTCCTAAGATTCTTAACATTATCAAGCAAGAATTCTTTTCTCCCCCTTAAGACAAAGTCACAATTAAGCACAAAGAGAAACAATACTCACACATTTGGAACATTTCTCTACACATAGTGAGGTATACATTTTTCTCCCTTTTTGTCAAGAAATAGACAAAGGACACATGAGATAAAGTATGAGATATTAAGCAAACAAATCGTATAGAAAGTGAAGTTGGATAAACTAAGCTCCCCCTAAACATAAGCTCCACATTAGGATCACCAAGTAGATTTGTTCACAAGGGACTCACACATTCACACATTCGAGCAATAAGAGAAAATATTTCATCAATTTTCAAAGTCTAAGAGAGAATCATAGATTTTCATTAATCTCTCATAAATATTATCACGTTGCTAATGAATCAAGCACATAAGGAAAATGTGTGTGTGTGTGTGTGAATGCTTCTCACATATATACAAGGAGTAATTGTGATATCAACATGCAAACTCTATCCACACCTATCCAACTAAAGCATTTCCAATCTAGGTCAAACCGATATTCATCCGGGTTTTTGCTTTAAAAGAATAGATATCAACATGTGAGCGTGTGTGTGTGCATGTGGCTCATTTACCCGTTTCTATTTGACAACCCGAGCTTTTCACAATTCTCAACTATACACCATTAAGCCTTTTATTTTTCATTTCTTTTAGGCTTAGAATCAAAGTTTTTTTTTAAATGATTCTTTTTAACACTTCTTTAATTTTTTTTTCTAACATAAACATATACACCTCATGACGGCTTTCACTAATCACAATGGCATAGCCCTTTCCTACATTGGGCGGTTGCACAACCAAGGTGTGTAACCCTTTCCATGAGAGTGCTCATTGAATACTATGTAGTGTCAAAGCAAAATGGATACATACCAAAGGTCATCTATCATGTACTAAGCAATAGGCTTCTAGATGCATCCATAATCTACACATTTTCAACCACAAATACTCAAAACTAAAACATATAAGAGAAGCATTAGTGCACTTTTCAAAAAATAATATTTTCAAGCTCAAGTGCATGATCTAGCAACAATAAAAGTTATTTGTTTAAGATCACTACTTCTCAAGTGAGTAGCTCTCAAAGATTTTGATTTTCAATTTAAGTTTTGTTCATCAAGCCATTAAACAATCACACAAAGACACTAATCAACACAAATCATGCCAATGGACATTCTAAGAGATTTAAATCTCTCTTTGTCCAAGGGCTTGGTGAACAAGTCCACAAGTTGATTCTTTGTAGGCATATGCTCTAGAGTAACAATAGAATGTTGAACTAGGTCTCTAATAAAATGATGCCTAATATCAATGTGCTTTAAGTGATGCACACATAGAGTTGAAAGAATGAAATAGAAAGCAAGCTTTTATAGTAAAGAAATACATTAGCAAGCTTTTTTACCAATGAAAAGTCTCCGCTCTTTTTATGAGCTCTCTTGACTTGTTTGTCCCTATGACAACAAGTTGTTAGTATGTCATTCCAAGAGAATAAAGACTTAACATTTTAACTCAAACACATACGAAAATGACTTTCTCCAAAAGTCTTAACAAAAAAATTTCACCAAATAGATTTCAAAATTCAACTTCTTAAAAGTTAATCAACAAATTTTGACTATCATAGCAATATTTGTGAGATAGCTAAGTTCATGTCGAAGTCATAGAGAAACAAAGCTAGCTAGCTAGCTAAGTTACTCAAAACTAGACACTAATCTTAAAGCTAACTCACATGTGCAACTTACACTAATGGTAAGAGCACTCACCCTTAACCCATTTGATCTTAGGTGCACAAACACATAAACCATCATGATCATTTCTCATGGCAATATTATATCTAGAAGATAAATCATCAATTATCTTCTCTTTAAAGATATTTCTCATATTAAACATAACATTATTGCCATCAACAAAGATATTATCAAGACTATGCATATGATCATGTGAAACACTCATTTTCACCCAAATCTTCTTGACAATATTTCTTACATGATTATCATTAACACGCACAAAATCCAAAGTGTTATCATGCAAGAAACATTCATAGAAGATTTTCTCATCTCACTAACATGCATCTCATTCCCTAGTTTGCATTGTCTAATATACTCATGGCGTCTAGATTTAGTATGCCTACAACATTTCAAAAATGGCAAACCGGAATACATAAGGAGATGTTACTATTTAGGTGATAGTGTACCGACGATGAAGACTCCTTACTCTTCTTGATTTTGCACTTGACCTTGGAAGATTGGCATTTGAAATCCTTTTATTCCTTAGTGACTTGCCTTTAGTTGTAGGAGACTAAACTTTCTCAACTACAAAGCTTAAGTCACTTGAATCTTCATGAAAATAACCAAGCTCTTTGGCCTTCATGATTGCCAATTCCTTTTCCTTGCCTTTGATCGTTTCCTACAAGAAAAACAAATTATTAGCAAAATCACTTATTAAACTATCTAACATAAGAGCATCTTCAACCGTCTTCTCTTATAGACATTTAATCACTCCATTCTTTACTTCAACTTCTTTCAAAGCTTTATCTCTTTCCTTCTCAAGAGATTGAGCTCTTGCCATCAAGTTGAAGTTGGTGGTCTTTGATTTGCAATCTTCTTCATTGAGTTGAAAAGTCAAGTGATCATGTCTAGAACGATCATCCTCCGGGAAAACTTCATCTTCATTGTTTTTGTCACTAACATTCTTTTCAAGTTTATCAATAAAATTGTTAGTAGACAAATGAAATATAAAACAAGAAGAACCTTTTTCACAAGTAGCTTGGAACCTATTACATGCCTCTTTTGCTATATTTGAATCTTTATTAAGAGAAATGTGTTTAAAAACTTACACCACTATTAATGGCAAAAAGGTCTAAAAATTTCAACTACTCAAAAACAAACCTCATTCATACTTCATGAACATATTGGTTTGGAGACACTACTCTATCAAATATAAAACACAGAGAAGAGAAACCTTTCTTGACAATCCAACCAAGCTTGCTCATCACTAGACTTTGTGAAGTCTTTCATGAGCATTTTCACCAAAAACAAACCTTTTCCCAATCAACAAAGGATGACAACCATTACAAACAATTATAGACAAAAGGTTGTTATCCTAGTAAATAACCTTGTAGATCCTGAATCACACTAATTGCTTTAAGTGACCCGCTCTGATACCAATTGAAAATACCTACGAGGTTATACTAAACAACCTAGGGGGGGTGAATAGGTTGACACACTAGTATTAAAAAAATCTTTCGTGACTTATGTCAAAACCTTGTTGAGCATACAAATTAACTTTAAACATAATTGTTGAGAGAAAACAATTAGCACAAGTATGCTCAATTCACCACCCTTAGTCTACAAAACATATACCAATAAACAATGTATCTTATATACAAGTATATTCAACAAAAAGCAAATTCCACAAGTTGTACTTTGAATATTACAATGCAAGTTCACTAAGTAGTGCTTTACAACTTGATATAGAATATCACAAGATACAATGTCCAAACACTTACAAGATACAAGAAACAAATGTTGATTCAACAAATAATGTGTGCATCTCTTTCTCTACAAAAATTTTGTTTACATGGATATGAGGAAATGAAGATCTTAAACAAGATATATTGAACATACATACAAATATAGAGAGATAGAGATAGAGACACTTGACACATTGATTTTTACGTGGTAAAATCTCTGAAGAGGAAACATCCACGGGTTGAATCCATAACCACTGACAAACCATTATCCACTATGGCGAATAAAAGATACACACTCAAAGATATGACAAATCCATGATACACTCTCCAAGCTATCAACTTATATTCTACCCTCAGGCCAAGTGAATCACTTTGCCTACTTTCTGTCCTAGACACTTCACTCATGTCTCTAGAAAGCAACTTCCTATCCAAGACGCTCACGTCTCTAGGAAGATTTCGTGCTTAGCTATCCAGATCACAAAGATCCTAGTCAAGTTTCCCTAGCTCAACCATCCGGAGTATCACACTCCTAGCTAAGACTTTTGCTTAGTTATCCAGATCCTCTTGCTCTAAACAAAGCTTCACTCACTTTGAAAGAGACTTCCACCTTTTGCAAGGCAAATGATCTAAGTGATGCAAATGATGTAAACACATGCAACTTAGAATATATGATCAATACATCCCATGGAAACTAGACTTAGTCATGTGAGCACACAAGTCAAAAATTATCTAGTTACAAAACATGAATTGAAACCTAGAGCATGTGAAACACCTAACACATGTGATTCCTAGTTTTGTTCACAAAGCTAACACTTAAATAAATCATATACATGAAACACATATTCAAGATGTTAGAAACATACATATAAAATGCTAGAATCACAAAATGTATTCAATGAATATTCTAGCCAAAGATTTAGAACAAGGATATAATGACAAATCAATTAAATCCTAGATAGCTCTAAAAACATATACAAATGTATTAATCCTAGATTTTAACAATCAAAGGATCAAAACATATTTCAAGGATTATTAATCATAAAATGATTCAATTAAGTCACAAATATTCATAGATATAAAGCTAATCACAATACAACTCACAATCATGTGAAAACATAGGTTTAGAAAACCTAACTCACATTTGAGAATCTAATCATGATAAAATTAGTTTTCAATTTGAAGTCTACAAACCTAATAACACTTGATCAAGAACATACACATATATAGGAAGAAAACCCAAGGTAATTGAAAATCAATTAAGCTCAAGAACACAAAAGTTTGAACAATTACATAGAACAAGTAGGTGCAGTCCGAAAATGGTGATGAACCAAATGAAAGCTTGATCAAATGACCACAAGGATGCCTAGGGTTTGTAGAGGACTCCTATACGAAGATTCTCCAACTTGAATCACTCAAATCGGATGAAAGATGAGAGAGATATGGTGTTTTCAAGTTGAGAGAAAAAATTAAGAAAAAACTGCACATTAATTCTTCTTCACATTTTTTTCACCATTTTTTGAATTGACGTGAGAGAGGGAATATACTCAGAGAGAGAGTGTGATTAGGTGAGGTAAGCTCACATAAGAAAGCTCACAAATGACCAATAGGAAATAAGGCCAAGTCAACACATGCATTTAATTGATCATGACACACCAAGACTTTTGTGCAAGTAATGCACACAATAAAAACCCTTAATTCATGAAATGAAAAATGGCGTGCAGCCCATTTCTCCTTCACGGGAACAGAGGGCTTGGTTTGGCGCAAGCCTCACGTGCCCTCCAAGGCTAAGGGGGCAAATGGCAATTTGCCATCTTTTTCCCTTTTGCACTCTTTCGCGCACCTCTAACATTCTTTGACCGTTCTTCGATCTCCAAACTCCGAATTCGAATCCGTTTTTGGATTACGAACCATAACTTCCTCACGGACATGGACATCAATAAAAATTTCATGAAAAATATGGAAATCGAAAAGACGAAAACCATATACAAAAAATGTACGAAAAGTTTCGTAACTTCCAACTCGGAACTCGAAAACAAATGAGTGAGTAACCAAAATGACCGGAACTCAACAAGGAATCATTTGAGAACATATTTAAGTCCAAAACACATACACACAAACAAATAAACACAAGATCACACAAATATACAATTTCTTAGAGATAGTCCTAGAACATGCAATTTCACAATGTTTATTAAATTAAATCTAATGCATGTATATACTTCAACAAGTGTGTGAATGTGTTATACCAGTGGTGTACAACTATGCAGGGACACAAATGAATGTCATGTGTGTGTGTGTGTGCCTTAAGGTCTTGCAAGAGGATAGAGGTCTAAGTATACCTTTGATGCTTTCTCCTCTTGAAGGCTTTACTTTGCTTGATGTGTTGCCCAATTTCCTTGAAGCTTGTTAAATTGTGAATCCTAGACAACTAATCAATGTAAAGGAAATGTCGTTTTGATATAGAATAGTGCCAACACAACTCAAAATCCTAATACAAGTCCACTCGACTAAGATATTTAAGGGGGTATTGTTGTACATAATAGGTGTCGAGATGACATGTCACCAGACAGCGTGGGATAATCTTGCCACGTAAACAGAAGTCAAGTGGGCAGTCAAAGGGCAGTCAAAGGGCATGTTGGCATTCCACATTGATAGGCTACCTGGTACTATCACGACATTAATGAAGTACCAAGACAAGACTAACAAGGCCAAGTAAATGCTGAATAGGAAACCGTGCCTGGTCGGCTCTACTCGGCCCAAATGGGAAAATCCCCATATTAGGGCTTTTTCCACTATATACAAGGTTATACAGCTGTAACATGCAATCACACATCAACTAGTGTACAAACATCGAAAGGAGTTCAACAAAGAAACAAACAGATCTTCCCTCCAAGATATCAAAGTCCTAAGCAGATTCGGAATCAACAACGTTAAACACATGATACCACCAAATAGGAAACGAATCCTAAATGTAACTCTGTAATCCTCTACTTGTACGCCACGCTTCCAAACCCTAGCAGTACCAAGTATAAATACACCTGCAAAACATATTACAAGGTGTGTATTATTTTACAGAAATAGTGGATTTGATTCTTAGTTGCCAAGGCAATGACCCGTAGATGTTTTTTTGATCACCAGAGTTTTACCACGTATCATGTTCTCTTTATTACTCTTTACTTTCATTACGCTGTCATTACATTTATACTTGCAGGTTTTATTGACCTAAATCGTTGACCGGTTGACCATCAAGAAATCACCGTCAACACATACATTCATGGCAATGCTTATGTGTCATAAGATTATATGAGGTCAAGAAAAAGATAAAGTAAGACCATATCCAATGCATATGCCAATGTCAATGCCAAATTTAGTACAAAAAATAGTAAAATGTTATATTTGGCATATCATTTTAACATTGTACTCAATTGCAAAATTCTTTTAGATATGCTATTTTTATTATTATTATTTATAATTATAAAAGTCAACAAATACAACCAATGCATTGAATATTTTTTTTAGAATTGTTTCAATCTCAATTTTTCCTACCAAATTTGTTAAATTATTACTATTTAAAATTTAAAAAGTCAACAAATATAGCTAACTATACCCAATTTGGCACAAAGTATACCATATGCCAAATTTGGCACAACTTTTAGCATTGCATTGGAGCATACTTTTTTTACTTTGTACTAAATTATAGTATTGACACACTGATTTAACATTGCATTGGAAATGCTCTAAAAAGAGAATCAAAATCCTTGTTATATATATATAGTCGAACTGACAATAAATATATCAGGATGAATAATGTGGACCACAAATTATGGAGAAGTTTTGACAAGTGCATACACTTTAAGTCAAAATATGTAAATCTAGTGGTCCACATTCTTCGTCCTAATATATTTATTGTCAGAACGAATTAATAATAGAAAATCTATATATATATATATATATATATACATTTAAAGGGTAAATCGCACAAACTCTCATGAGTTTAAGTCTAGATGCAAATGAATGAAAATTTTACTTAAAATTGCACAAACCTTCCATGTCGCCAGTTGGTTTTTGTCAAACATAACAGCTAACCAATAATTTGGTATAAAATGATTAAAATACACCTAATGAGATATTTCATATATTATTTAATAGGGTTAATTGCACAAACATCCGTTGAGTTTAGGCGATATTGTATGCATATTTAACTTTTCCTTTAATTACAGAAACGTTCCCTGAAAAACATTGACTAATGGCCAACTCATTGGTCCAAGGATAAAACTGTCCTTTTAATATATAAAATTAATTAAAAACCAAAGGAACCCCAAATAGTTCTATAATTATAGATATACTCAAACAAAAACCGTAAAATAACCCCAAACGTATACAAAATTATAAATCCACCCAATCACCTAAATTGATATAGTTCTATATTAATTTCTTTAGCCTTTCTTAAAAACAAATCATTTTTTATATAAACAAATCATTTTTTATATTTCTAAAAAAATGAATGTTTTTATTTTTTCTAAAAACATATTTAATGAGAATTTCTGATAGTCATATCCTTTGTTAAAAGTAGATATGCAATATGACAGCTGATTTGATACACCCTTATCCAATCAAAAATAATATGACAAAGTTAAGAAATTTTCTTCTTATAAGTGGTCAGGTAATTCAGTTTGCATAATCGTTGTTCTTGTCTTTAGGAACATAAGAATAACAAGATGTCATTTATAAGTTACAAGGCATCACAAACTACTGCATACTAATTTGTCTTTTACTTGAATTTTTACAGGTTCGAGATCTTGATTTTTCCATAGAGGTGATAGGTTCTGAAATAAAACGAGATAGTGATGGCCTTGCGTTGAGTTCACGCAATGTGCACCTCTCACCTGAAGAGAGGGAAAAGGTCAGCTAAATTTTATAATAATAAGATTTCATTTTGATTACTGTATATATTTTTATCTGGTTCTGTTTTCTGCAGGCATTGTCTATAAACAGGTCATTATTTAGAGCTAAATCTAATGTAGAAAAGGGTCAAGTTAATTGTAAAGAGTTAAGAGACACAGTCATCCAAGCAATCAGTGAAGCCGGGGGGAGAATTGACTATGCTGAGGTGAGGCTAAACAGTTTAATTCGATGTATACATTTTTCTATTATAAGCCTCAACCTTTCTATTACCTGTTTGCTTTCACCTGAAAAGAAGTTTGTTATGGGGGTTTGGTGCTTATAGATTTGATCAGAAGATAGTATATTATCCAGGCCATTTGATTCAGATGGTCAAAATTACTTATGGAAATTTAGTCAGTTGGATGAAAATAAAAAATGACTAGAAGTTGTTCACCCTTTTGTTGCATCTCTAGTTAAGTAGTCATGAGCTATGAGACTATGGCATGTCGTCCATGTAGCTTCCAACAAAATATATCGTGAAATGATGTTGTAAATGCATTGATTTCTTGCCTGCAGATTGTGGACCAAGAAAGCTTGGAAGCAGTGTCAGAGATAAAGAGTTCTGTTGTATTCTGCATTGCTGCCTAGTTCGGCAAGGTCCGGTTGGTAGATAACATGGAAATCGACGTTTGAATCTTCTTTTTTGACCGTTTTTTCAGTTTAAATATTCTGTTAAGAGACAGATGTAATTTCATCTTAAAAGATCCAATAATGTTCAAGAAGCCAAGAATTGGACTGGTTCAAATGGTCCATAAACGTTTGATGTTTCTTATATAAAGCAAAGACAAATTTCCACACATGAAGAATCCCGTCTCCAAAGAATTCAAAAATTACAAACTTTACAAACAAAGCAAGATATTAACTACAAAAAAAATTATAGGTAAACCAGCATGATCAAACTTTAGACAATCAAGGCATCCATCAACATTTGCCTCCACCGCAAACCGATAATACTATGATGAGAATCAGTGCAATTATGATTCCCAGAACTATCAGTTTTATCTTCATGTTCTGCATCCACATCTTCCTCCTCATTTTTGTTCCCTGTGTCCTGAAATCCTGAGCCTGAAACACCACAACAATGGATATTCATTTTACAACTTCAGCCATTGTAAGACCTTCAAATCTCAGGGAGAGTTATTTGCTTACCTGAGAGCGAAGATTTTCAGTTTTATCTACCAGGAGCTCAATCTTTTCTCCACGGTCAAGAACCTGCATCACAGCAGGAACACTTATGCAAATGAAACACCCTCACTATCCCTCCTAAAAGCAATAAAATTAGGTTAACATGTAATTTGAACTTCAAAAATAACAGAAAGCAGAGTAGAAAGAACGCCTTACCTTCTCTATGTTTTCCATCATAACACCTTTGACCTCTGAAACCTGAGCTTTCACTTTAGCAAGCTTGCTAACCTCCTCTGGATGATCAACGCAATACTGCATCTGCTCCTTCAATTTGGGCCTACATCATTGTCAACAAATTTATGGCATTAATGTACTTCATAGAGCATACAAGGCACACAGTCAAGTAATGAGAGAAAAGATTACCCGAATTCCTTGTTTAAGCTGTTAGCAACTGCTGTTGCAGCTTTTCCTCCAGCATATTTCTTTGTGAAATCCTCCTTTATTCGCTCAAGGAAGGCAATTGGAACCTGTCGACCAACAGATTCAACTGCAACCACACAGTATGCTGCACCATTCACAAATCAAGTTAGCTCCTGTAGAAATTAAACAACAATAAAAGAAATTTCAATCACCTAAAATTGGAGACAGCAGAAGTCCAAGAGATGAACCACTAAGAAGAGACTTCATTAAACATTAACATTAGAGGACCAGAAATTATTTTTGTTTGCAATGGTAATGAGTTCTAGCTGTACAGTTATTTTATCACTAAATATAAATTTATTGGTTTATAAATCTCGTTTCATACTATAAGAGTTTTCATTGCAGATTTGGATCCACTCACCTCACTTTGTCCTCACCTAAATCAATGGTCTAGACTAATTCTATATTTTGGTTGAGTAAAACATAAAAAATTATTAGAAATAATCCAAACCATTGATTTGCTATATTAGACACGTATTAATAGATTATGAAGGTGAGGACAATGTGAGGAGAGAAAAGGTGAGGAGAGGATCCAGATCCTTTCTCTTCTGCAAATAATGGAAAATTAGCTATAAGCTTATTACTTGATAACAGATGAAACAATCAAAATTTTTGAAAAATTAATGACAATGATTGAGATTCTAATTCTTCTGGTGCTTCGGCGCAACCCGGGGTACAGACAGTGATGAGTCTATGAGAAACAATTCAATTACAAATGTTTTAATCTCATCTACATATTGTTGCTATTACAGCTTGACAATATTTAGGTTTTTATAAGAGAGAAAACAATCTCCTAATGCTACAATAGAATAATGTTGGATCAGAGAGGAAATATTTTAAGGCATGAAAAAAGGAATTTTACTTCCCATCTTTCACAGATATTGAAAACAGTTGCCTGCAATAGGATCTACCATTACTATTATATGCTATCATAAATCCCCTAATCCAGCCTTTCCCTGGTTCATCATGGTTTCTTAAGGACGAACTTTCAATTCAAACTTGGCAGCCTCATACTGATCCAGCCAACCTCATCACCACACCTATTACAGAACAAGATTGGGAAGGCTACACAACAAGCATTCCCCAAACATCCGTACCATCATCAGATACTCAGAAAAATAAGATGCAAGATCATTTTTATTTTTATTTTTGTAAGAGGATACAAGATCAATTAGTAATATGCCTACAGTAATTCTTTCTCAATCTACAGGATACATTATATACCCTTCCATGGCACTTATGGAAATCTGAGATGCTATTGAAGCAAAACTACCATTTCTAAGTTCTATTGATAGTCTCAAAAGGAAAATTAATAAATGAGTCTCCAAATAACATTATAAAGCATTCGATTTCATTCAATCCAACCTACAATCATTATCAAATTTTCATAGAAATTTTATTCTCCGGCCAAATTAGCATGGTAAGCTAATACAACCAAATTTTGTGCACCTTCCGTCGTGAGATGAGATTATCATTATTATGGTAACCAAAAATAACAAAATACATAAAATTATAAATGCTCTGGTAAGTCGTAATTAATGTTGCCTCAGATTTCCAGGCAAAGTCACAAAAGAATCACCACAACAACCAGATCAAATGAAATTCTCTACAAACTAAAAATGCACAATTCTTACAAACTTAACTATGAAATATTACCGAGCTGTAAAGAACAAACAACAAAGCTTTAAGAAGAATCGTATTTAATTTGACTTTCATTCTTCATAAACTGAGCCAAACACCAAAACAGTAAAAATTCAAAATCTAATTATCTCTTGTTCTTTATTGATTTCAAAACAATAAACTTACTTGCATAATTAATCCAAAAATAAAATACAAACACGCACAAAAAATAATCAACCGAAAAAAAAAAATCAAACAGGACCTAAATCTTAAAGCATAGACGATCATAAACCTGATCTTCAAAAAAACGAAAGTCAAGTGCAAAACACAAACAGTGACAAAATCAAGCATCAAAAAAACTAGTACAAGTGCATATATCACAATCTGATTAACAAACGCAAGAAACAAATAGATCAGAGACAAATAATCAAAACAAAAGCAAAAAATAAGGAGAAAGAGAGAGGATATACTGAAGCCGTTATCGACGAGGTAGTTGAAAGTGTGAGCGTCGCAGTTGTATGTGAATTTGTTGTTACTAGCCGGAAGTTTCTGGAGACACTGAGCAGCTATGCTCGTGAAGTTTCCGGTGAACTCCGTGAACTCCGATAGAATCACCGTTCCTCGAGCCACAAAGCTATAGATCAACGATTGCTGCGACATATCTACTCAATCACTGACAAACCCTAACCCTAGCACAGTAGAGGGAGAGAGAGAAAGTGGTTTGGAGGTTTCGTTTTTGAGTTGCAGATTCAATCAAAATGAAAGATTTTATTGTTGTAAAAGAGAGAATTTCATTTTTGCTTAGACGAGAAGCTATGTTTGTATGAGTAGTTTACCTACCCTCCGAGTTGAAGTAAATTACCAGAAATGCCACGCAGACTCTTGTTTTTTGAATTTTGAAATTTTGAACGAGGTCAGGTCATGTTTAATAAAAGTCTGCTCCATTCTAGAAGAGCTAATTGTGTTCGCAGAAAACCCCACTTGTTTTTTGTCTAATTTGTTCGTTTTCCCTATATTAATATTCACTTACAATACGATCAAATTTAACCTCATAATTTGAGTAGGGATGAGGTAAGACTAGTAATCAATTTATATATTTTAGATTCAATTTTTCATACAAAAACGGAAAACCAAAATATTCCAATTTAATCGATCTACGAGTTTTTTTTTCTGATAGACATATAATTGTAAGCATACTTACTTATCTACTTTATCACTTTTTGGCAGAAAAAGAATACAATTTGGTCAAATAATGCTTACATGGCAAAAGGTGATGAGATGGATAAGTGTAATATAAGTATGCTCATAACTATATGCATACCTGAGAAAAACTCATCGATCTACATGATTTTTTTATATGTGGTTCCATATATATTGTGATAGCCAAAAATGGTCCATGGGCCCAAACATAAAAAGGCTTAAATCTTCATGCTAAGACCAATTCAGGCCCAGTCACTTCGGGTCAACCCAAGGATTGTATCAACAAGACTTGGTCGTTTCAAAACTGAGTCAAAGTTCAGTTACCAGGATCGAGTAACCGTTGATTCAAAGGAGAGAAAATCTCTCCTAGAATCACGCCCACCATCTAATGGTGATCAAATATGAACGTTGGGAAGGTGGTCTTGACTTATAAATAACAGAGTTTATTCGCAGTGAACTCTCTCTGAAATTCTTGACAAAGACAAAGCTTACAAGCGTACTGAAATTCTGATCATATTCACTCTGGCTACCGGAATTCGATCTAAATCATGACCACGATTCTCACGTTACAATTGCTTAGCCCAAGCACGCCTAAGGCTAATAATCTGATCCCCATTTTCATTATTTTCTTTATCCTTGCTTCTGTTATTGTTCTTTTACAGGTTCGACCAAGGAGACAACAAATTTTGGTCAACAAACTAACTCTTTTGTAGGATAATAGAGGAGACGACATCCACTATTCGACAGGATCAGCCAAGTTGCCTTAGGCCTAATACAAATCCGACCCGATCCACATAAACTGTAGGTCGATCCCCTACATGTATATATCTTTTTAAATCGGTCTTTAAAAGTTAATTCAAAGAAAATTATACATTATGAAAGGTTTAATGCTCGAACATGCATCTCAACATTACCCCTCTGAAACTGCCATCCAATGTGGCTTAGTGGAAAGAGCGCTCATTCAATTTGATAATATTCTAGCTTCGAATTGCAACCACCGTATGTGATATATAAAAAAATAAAATAAATAAAAAAAATAAAAAATACCCCTCTAGAAGTTGAACACGCGACAATACATGTTGGATGGAAGCTATCTATTTGAGCATGCTTAACTATGGGAGTATGGGTTCTAAAATTTTGATATTAATTCATAGAGGAATCATCAACCCATACACACAATATATATATATACAAATAAAGGGTCCGGTTATATCAACTCAAAATTCTGACTCAATTTTTTTATTACAATATCTCAACTACTATATATATAGTTGTAAGGTTCCCATTTATTGGTTGGCTTATTTCATGGATAAACCATATGTTAGGGTTTGATTGTAAGGGTAGTTTAGGTGATTGAGGATCAAGCTCAAAGGCCCTTTCAAGACCTCAAGAGACAAGCACTTCAAAAGTATATCACTAGTGCTTAGTTTTCTTTGAAGAGATTTAGTTGCACACACACATTTGCTATGCTTGCATATATGCTCATTAATCCCGTGTGCATTCTCTTCACATGTCACATTTCACACTTACACTTTGTTGTTGAATATTGTTGTGTGTTTATGTGTCTTGTAATTCGTTTCCTGATATTGTTCGGAAACGTCCATGCATGCACAAATGTGTGCTTGGTTTAGTGCGAGGATCGCCTTCGGAGATGCCCTTGGCTTCTCCTTTGGTTTCACCACACAATGTGAGAAAATAGGGCATTGTCGCCCTTTAATGGTGTCGCCATGGTGACAGAGAAATTCATTCCTGAAAATCTATCAAGTATGACGTCGCCATGAAGTGTCGTCTTAAGAACAAATGGCGACAAAGAAGAATTTTTGTGTTGCGTCAGGCGTCGCCATGAGCGTTGCCATGATGTCGCCCAGAGGACAAATGGTGGCAAAAAAGAAAATATGGTGTCGCCCTGACAAATGGCGACAACTGTTTTTGTCCAAAACGACATAGCTTCAATTTGTTCTCCTATGAAAATGCATTTTTGTTCTTAGGTCAACTAATGACACAAAAATCATATTTTTAACTGAGATCATTTTCAAAGAGAGATTTTTATTCAAGATTTCATTTTTGATCATCTTTGATTACTCAAACACTTATCCATGTGCATCAATCATCATCTAACATCATCCTTGATCATCTAGGTGTCATCTTACCATGGGTTTTTCAACACACTTTGCTTGGTAAGTTTTTCACCTAATATCATACATATTTTGTATCTTTCTTAACAAGCAATCTCATTTATCACTTGTATGCCATTAGAATATATGTTAGATACAAGATTGAGATTAGTGTATTGATTGTTTGAGAGTTGTATTGTGATAGCTTCATATGATTGTCTAATCTATGTTTAGATAAGCTTTATGATATGTCATTTAGCTTTTAATATCTAGGATTGATTTAATTGCAATATCATCATCCTAGATAAGCATCTAAGGTTCCCTAGCTTTATTTGCTCTTTGAATATCATCATATATTCACATAGGCCACTTTATCTCTTCATTGAGAAGTAAGTCTTGTGTAGCTTCTGGGATTCGGTTGCATAAATCTCAAGCAATTGGACTAGGTTCACTTATACCGGGATTAGGTAGTGGTGGTGAGTTACATACCGGGATTAGGTTGTAATCACCTTTAACATTAGTGGATTCGAGGTTCGAGTGTGGTGCACTTACCAGCCCGTGGTTTTTACCGTGAGGGTTTCCACGTATATTTCAAGTGTTATTTAAATTCTGCACATATTACACTTGTTATATTATTGTGACTAGTTAGGGGTATTTTCGTCAACTTGGCTATTAAAGAAAATTGGGTAAAATAGGATAAAATCTATTCACCCCCCCCCCCCCCCCCCCCCCCCTCTAGATAATATTAGAACGCACCGTTGTGCATCATAATTTTTTTCAATTGGTATTAGAGCGGGTTCCATGATATACTTAGGTGATCCTAGCTCATTATTGGTGTGTTTTGCATTATGTATGATTTTTTTATTTATTCATACATTTTGCATTCATCTCATTTGCAATCTTCCAAACACTGTGTGTGATTTTGGGATGAGCAAAGAGGGAGCATCGAGCGCGAGGTCACCGTTGCTCACCAGCAATAATTACTCCTCATGGAAAGGGAAGATGGAAGCATACTTATGCCAAATCCATGATAGGGTGTGGATGGCGATTAAAGATGGATATGCTCCACCTATGATGACTCTGATGACTCTGATGGATGTAGGAGAGGAGGTTCTCAAGCCTAAGGCACAGTGAAGTCCTCAAGAGTTTGTTGACTCCATGAGGAACAACAAAGCCATACATGCCATCCGATGTGCAGTGAGTGAGAATCAATTTAAGTTGATTCAAATGACTAGGATTGCCAAAGAGCATGGGATATCCTATAAGTTGCACATTAAGGAACCGAGGTGGTCAAGGACTCCAAGCTCCAAGTCTTACAAACTCGTTTTGAGACTATTCGGATGGAAGAGCACGAGCACTTCAATGACTTCCAAGTGAGGCTTATGGACATTGTAAATCAAAGCCATCAACTTGGTGACCCGTATTCGGATAGGAAAATCAAGCAAAAAATCATGAGATCTCTCCCCGATAGGTTTGAACCTAAAGTGACTGCTTTGGAAGAAAATGACACCTTCAAGGATATGAAGCCGAGTGAAGTCATTGGAAGACTTCTAACTTATGAGGCAAGAAAGGCTACCACCTCACCTCCTAAGAAAAAAAAGAATCTAGATTTGAAAACCTCCAAGGTGGAGAAGGAGGAGGATGACTCAAATAAAGACATAGCATTCATTGCTAAGGGATTCAAGAAGTTCTTGAATCTACAAAAGAGTGGTTATGGCTCAAAGGGAGATAACTTCAAGAAAAAGAAGACCACAATCAAGAATGTCAAGCTAAATCATGAGATGTCTTCAAGAGAGAAGATTCAATTCTACAAATGTGGAGGATTCGGGCATATCTCTAAGGAATGTGCAAACTTGGAGAATGGTAGAATAGGAAAGGAAATGGCCGCCACTTCTAGTGAAAGTGATGAAGAGGATATGGCCAAGTTATGGAGCTTGCTAGCTCTCACAAGTGGGACAACAAAGTGAAAATAGTTGAAGAAAGTCCCTCGAGCTTGAATGATTGTGAGAATAATTATTTTGCCTTTCCGATCTCCTACAATGAAGAAGAGAATGAGAGTCAAGAAGAAATTGACTCTAGTGAAGATGACTCTTCATCTAACTCCACAAATGGACATATGGAGAAAAAAGGTTCTAGATAAATACCTTGCTGAGTTTAAAAGCTTAACAATGAAGACCAAGGAAAAGATTCAAAGATTGAGAGAAAAGAATCTAGACCTTTCAGCTCATATTGACCACTTAAGTGAACAAGTGGAAAGATCCAAGAAGATTGAAGACAAGCTAAGAGATGAGCTAGCTTTGTCTAAGAGGAATGAAGAGGGTTTGAAGAGGGAGCTTGATGAAGCTAAAGACTCATTGACTAGGATGGCTTCAAGCACCAAGAAGCTTGACCACATGCTTGGTGTTAGAAAGAGCCCTTGTGACAAGAGAGGTCTTGGATTTGAAGATAATAAAGAGACCTCCACTCTCAACAAGACCGTGTTTGTCAAGAGCTTGAGTTACAAAGAAGCTTCACCGGTACAAATTCTTAGGAAGAAGATTGATCTAGGACAATGCTCTCATAGTGCACAACTGAAGGTAGCTCCAAGAAGACAACCTCAAACTCAACCTACAAGAGTTCCTCATGCTAACTTCCCTCAAACTCAAATACATCAAGGGAAGAGACTAATCATGCAAACTCAACCAAGGAAGCAACCAAGTCTTGGTCAACAACAAAGAAGGAGAGATCCTATCGAATAACCAAGACAACCACAAAGACATGGGAAGACTTTTATACATGCACAAGGACATGGTATAATTCCTAACTTTATCCCTACATGTCATTTTTGTGGTATTGATGGTCATATTAGACCAAAGTGCTTTCATTACATTAAAATGTGTAGAGTTAAAAGCATGATTGAGAAGAAAATGGCTAGAGCTAGAATGCATGTTCATAGGAAGGATGAGATCCATTTACATGATCTTATGACATTTAGAACTCTTGGATCTTTGACCACTAAGAAGAAAAGTATTTCACCTAAGTGGATTAGAAAAGATGAACCCGCTTGCTACGAGATAAACATGTCTCTAATAGGTTCAACTATGTCCAATGGACTTAGTAGGTCTATAGGACCTTATGCCCTTCATTGAAGAGGTGTGGAAATTGACCTCATGTGAGGAACTCAAGCAAAGAGAGCAATTTCATACTTGATATATGCAAAAAATTGAAAAAATTTATGCTTCTTTTTTAATTGCTTAAGTAAGCTTGGTTGCACATATTTATATATGTTTTTAATTCAATAAGTGTGAACCATGCTTGTATAACAATCCATGTCATATTTATGTTCAAACATGCATTTTTGGACTAGGAGATTTACATAGGAAGTATGATTTGAATGATCTATAGTTATCTCCATGACATGATGATTCTTTTATAACATGCTAATAACATATGAAAAGCATAAAATTTATATAACATGCTCAAATGAAAAAGCATGAATTGATGATTGCATATTCTTAAAATGCAAAACTATGTGTGAAAAGCTTATGAGACTCAAATTGAATAAAAGATCTTGTATTCGTTCAAAGGATTTTACAATCCAAAGTCTCTATTTCTTTATTGGTTGAATATGGCTACTATCATACGGGTATCATTCCCGGAAATATCGAATAGGGTGCAAAGTCGCTCATGCCATGTTTCGCTTATAAAGTTGGATATAGTTGCTCTTAAAAAATTAAATCAATAAAATCTCTATATCCTTGCTTCTCTCATGACAAATGGTGAAATTGGTTTGAATTCTATTGGAAACCTTTGTCATTTGTTTTGCCAAATACCATGGTATTTTGGACTTGAATGCAACATGTCTTGTATGCAAAGCATTTTTAATTCATACATTTTCATAAAATAAATCTCTTTGTTTCTCTCCAATTAATTGAGTTGCATAAAGTAGCTTATATGATTATGCAAATATCTAGTATGCTACTATCTCTCTTTGCTAAGTGACCCGGTTGGGGACTACTCCTTTGCCTATATCATGACAAAAAAAGGGAGTAGAATGTGGTAAGAGGAGTTGTTATTTGTAGTAGCAAATGCACATGTTGGGGAGACTACATATTGAGGGGGAGTAACCCATTGAGGGGGAGCATTGCATTCACATACATTGCATGATGTTGTGCTTAAATTCTTAAATGCAAATGTTTGTTTTATTTTCACTTGATCATCTCATATACACTTGCTTTGGAAGCGTAATTTTTTGTTTTGAAGGGTTGATAATTCTACAAGAGATTGAAGACTTGAAGTGTTTTACATTTTTATATCTCTTTGTAATATAGAATATCTTTGTTATCCCGTAGCTTCAATTATGATTAAGAGGATCAATGTGAGTGGTGGTTTTGTCATGAAATAGCTAAAAGGGAGATTGTAAGGTTCCCATTTATTGATTGGCTTATTTCGTGGACAAACCACATATTGGGGTTTGATTGTAAGGGTAGTTTAGGTGATTGAGGATCAAGCTCGAAGACCCTTTCAAGACCTCAAGAAACAAGCACTTCAAAGGTATATCACTAGTGCTTAGTTTTCTTTGAAGAGATTTAGTTGCACACACACACTTACTATACTTGCATATATGCTCATTAATCCTGTGTGCATTCTCTTCACATGTCACATTTCACACTTACACTTTGTTGTTGAATATTGTTGTGTGTTTATGTGTCTTGTAATTCGTTTTTCGATATTGTTCGGAAACGTCCACGCATGCACGAATGTGTGCATGGTTTAGCGCAAGGATCGCCTTCAGAGATGCCTTTGGCTTCTCCTTTGGTTTCACCACACAATGTGGGAAAATAGGGCATTGTCGGCCTTTGATGGTGTCGCCATGGCGACAGAGAAATTCATTCCTAAAAATCTATTAGGTATGACGTCGCCATGAAGTGTCACCCTGAGAACAAATGGCGACAAAGAAGAATTTTTGTGTTGCGTCAAGCGTTGCCATGAGCGTCACCATGATGTCACCCTGAGGACAAATGGCAATAAAGAAGAAAATATGGTGTCGCCGTGAGGTGTCGCCCTGACAAATGGTGACAACTGTTTTTGTCCAAAATGACATAACTTCAATTTGTCCTCCTATAAATATGCCTCTTTATTCTTAGGTCAACTAATGACTCAAAAATCATATTTTTAATTGAGAGCATTTTCAAAGATAGATTTTTATTCAAGATTTCATCTTTGATTATCTTTGATTACTCAAACACTTATCCATGTGCATCAATCATCATCTAGCATCATCTTTGATCATCTAGGTGTCATCTTAGCATGGGTTTTTCAACACACTTTGCTTGGTAAGTTTTTCACTAATATCTTACATATTTTGTGTCTTTCTTAACAAGCAATCTCATTTATCACTTGTATGCCATTAGAAAATATGTTAGATACAAGATTGAGATTAGTGTATTGATTATTTGAGAGTTGTATTGTGATAGCTTCATAGGATTGTCTAATCTATGTTTATTTAAGCTTTATGATATGTCATTTAGCTTTTAATATCTAGGATTGATTTAATTGCAATATTATCATCCTAGATAAACATCTAAGGTTCCCTAGCTTTATTTACTCTTTGAATATCATTATATATTCACATAGGCCACTTTATCTCTTCATTGAGAAGTAAGTCTTATGTAGCTTCCGGGATTAGGTTGCGTAAATCTCAAGCAATTAGACTAGGTGCACTTATACCGGAATATGGTAGTGGTGGTGAGTTACATACCGAGATTAAGTTGTAATCACCTTTACCATTAGTGGATTCGAGGTTCACGTGTGGCGCACTTACCAGCCCGTGGTTTTTCCCGTGAGGGTTTCCACGTATATTTCAAGTGTTATTTAAATTCCGCACATATTACACTTGTTATATTATTGTGACTAGTTAGGGGTATTTTCGTCAACTTGGCTATTAACGAAAATTTGGTAAAATTAGATAAAATCTATTCACACTCCCCCCCCCCCCCCCCCCCCCCCCCCGTTAGATAATATTAGAACACACCACTGCGCACCGTAATTTGTTTCAATAGTCTTTGGTTTGACCGAACAATATTAAAAGTTAACCATCCTAGTGATGTGAAAATTACGTTTTACTAAACTGTAAGTGCACAAATCATAGAGACACGTACAACAGCAAGTAGAGTTCGTTCCATGAGGAAAAATGATTACTAACTATAACTAATTCTAATTAAAATTAAATTAAACATAAACAAGTTGTTGATTGATTTGATGATTGAATTAAATCTAAACTAAACTAAATTAACTACGAAAGCAATTAACAAAAGATTGATGTTTGTGATCAATAGATTGAAAGACCAGGTAACCGATGCTCCCCATATGTAATACTCAATATTCATCAATTAATTCCATTAACAAGATTCAATCCAAATTTAGGGTTCATTCTCATCTTAATTATAATATTACCGTTCGACCATGGGTTTAACCACGTGTTCTCATTCACTACTCATCATTTGCCAAAGCATGAGCAATAACCAAAAACCCTTTATGTGTAAGAACTTGTGAACCAAAATCCTCTCACATAGGCTTATGTCGAAAGTAAATTCTATTATTTTAATTGAAAAGTAATCAAGACCACCTATAGGCTTGCAGCATAATCTCAATTTATAAATTATCAAAAACCCTAGACTAGCATAAATAAATTTTCAGAAATTAACACAAAGTCAAGAATCAAGATATAAAATGAATTTAACACATCTAAACTTGTATTGAAGAATAAATATGGAATTTGAATCATAACAAGAGTATCACATTGGTTCACATCGATTCCCTAGTATGAATTTAGTTACACATCATGGAAAAAGAAAAGAAAAGATATTGAGTACAGAAAACCCGAGGTGATCATCAAGAGCTCCTCCAATTATTATTCTTCTTCTTCTACAATGGATGGATGGGTCTTGAGGTGATGTGTGGTGATGGAGTGGTGGTTTAATGGGGGACAGCCGCCTTGGTGGCTTGGGACCTCCCTTGGCTGGTTCTTCTTGAAATTAGGGTTCAAAGGGGTTTAAATAGGTTTTAGTTGTTAAGCTAAGTCTTTAACCAATAAGGTAATTGACTCCCTTGAGAATCCTAGGGTTTTTTTTTTTTTTTTTGTTTTTTTTTTTTTTTTGAGATTTTATTTCTTTCCAAATCATTGATGTAAGAAAAGGATTAAGTGTCCTCTTGCTACCCAAGACTCCCACACATGTCCAAGAAGGTAAATTTCCTGTTCCGACAACATGCAAAGTGAATCTTGCTACTATTCATAGAATTTTCACTAATCTGAACTTTGGGTACTAAAATGGCTATATCTCTCTCTAGAAAATTCACATTGACGAGCCATATAGTGCGCCAGAAACTAGACATCTAAGGCTTTCCAAAAATAGGAAGCACACAACCTAGTTCAACCTAAGAAGGGAGATATGGGCTTTGTAACTTGTTGTTCTGTATTGGTTCGAGATTCATCTTCTACGGTTTGTGTTACGGTACATGTGCCGCATCTTGTCCCGCAATAAGTCTCTGGAATTCACCGCGGTTGATGTCACGGTTTGCGCTTTAATGACTAGGTCACGGTCTATACTGTGGTTTCTTCCAATTTTACTCCTTATCTCCATCTTTTCACTTCTTTTCTTCAAAAAAAAAAAAAAAAGATCCACCTCTTATGTGGAATGTGACCTACACATGCTCAGCAAACACATAAAAATACTAATTTCACCCGAGAACAAAGCACAAATAATAGGAAATTAGGGCCTAAAACATGTGTAGAATTGGACCGATCACCTAGCCTTTGGATTCAACTAAGGGATAAATTTTTTTTTGAATTAAACTATTAAAAAAAAAAAAATCTCTCTCCTAAATCTATTAAGAGCAAATTGTAGCCAACCTCCCTGAGGTTTGGTCTTTGACAATCAGAAACGACTTTATGTTTAATTGATAATGACCTCCCCTGCCATTAGTCAAAGTTAGTCAAACTTAACAAACATAGGGTATTTTCATCATTTCAAGCCTTTTTATTTATTAAAAAAATAGATTTAAAAGCTTTAAATCTTCACCATTCATCTTGGCCACATTTTTTATTTTTTATTTTTGGAAAAATCTAAAAAACTTGAATCTGAAGAAAAATCTTGAAATACATAAATGGAAGAAGAAAATGTTGTTAGATTAGATTTATATGAGCCAGATTTTTTTAGCTTTGAAAAACCTAAAAAACTTGAATATGAAATTTTTTTTGGGAATCCATATGGAGAAGAAAAAATTATCTGAAGAAAATGTTGTTGAATTAGATTTTGATGATCCAGATTATTAATTTTTTAGAATTTTGAACTTGAAAAAAAAAATAGAGAGAAACAACCTAAGTCTCCACGTTTTTTTTTTTTTTTTTTTTTAATTTGTAATTATCAATTTTTTTTATAGTGGAGATCCAAATTTGTTTTCCTATATTTATATATTTTTAAAATCAGATTTTTTTTTTTTTTTTTATTCATGGGCATTTAGGTATTTGTAGTGGCCAAATCCAGTCAATGGTTAAACTTGACTAGTTTTGACTAACGGTAGGGGAGGTTATTGTCAATTAATGATAAAGTTGTTTTTGGTTGTCAAATGTCAAACCTCAGGGAGTTGTCTGCAATTTACTCATCTATTAATATTATCATATTACACTCTTCCATTTTCACTCTTCTCAATCTTTAATTACCATATTAAACTCTATCTCATCATATACAAATCTGTAACTCTCTATCTCCATATTTTTTGTAGGCAATCTCTAACTACCGTAAGTTGTTAAAAAAAAAAAAAAAAAAAAAAGAGGGGTATATATATATATTAAAATAGAATCTGGAAACAACTACCTTGTTTTTCGAAAAAAAAAAAGACATGTTGCTTTCATAGATATAACATGACAAACATTGAAGCTCAACAGAATTAAATATGATTTACACAATATAATTTTCACCTTATTGCGAAATCTCTAAGTTAAATTGATAAAATACAATACGATTAGTTTTTCTTTTCTTATTGTCTTGAACGATATTGTGTTTATTTGTAAGGTTCTTATGTATTGTTTTGATTTGTTTGTAGAAAAGAAGTTTTCATATTTAGGTTTTTTATTGGATCAAGTTTTGCTTTGATCAATTTTTTTTCTTGCTAGAGATTACTTGAGAATTGCTTTTGATTTTCATAGAATTACAGAAAGAATGAAGATAGAGAGTTGAAGAGAGAACGGTATGTATTGGAGGAGAGAGACAAAATATTAGACTATAATACCATTATTAAAGTTATAGGAGAGAGAAAATATTTTTAAAATTTTAATTCAAAACTTTTTTATCCCTTGGATCAATTCAAAGGCTAGGATGGTTTGTCCTAATTTTTATTATTGTTAGGTCGAACTGATAGTAGAAAGTCTTTTATATATATATATATATATATATAATTTTTCTATTATCAATTCTTTGAATATGAGCCATTTGATTTAAATGTTTTGACTTGGCTGCATGCACTTGTCAAAGCATCTTTTAAATCCAACGGCTCACATGTAGTGAACTGATATATTTTATATCAGTTCGAACTGATAATAAAAAGATTATATATATATATATATATATATATATATATATATATATTATGAACTTTCAAGTAAAGGATCTCTTACTTTAAATTTAGGTAAGGACATGCCAACAAAGGTGTAGCTCAGTTGGTAGATGGACAAGCTTGGGGCTTGGGTAAATGACTCTCAGGTGAGCGGCTCGAATCCTACCAATGGCGAAAGCTTTCAAAAAAATACATAGTCCCGAATTAATAGATATTGTCAACAAAAAAAAAAAAAAAAAAAAAAATCGGTAAAGACCTTGATAAAATCACATCGATTTTTATGAATTTTTGTGAATAATAAGTTCATTGAAATCTATCTATGAATAAAATTTGAGAATTTTTCAAGTACTAAAACTTTTTTTTTTTTTTTTTTTTGAATTTTCCTCTATCTCTCCCATTTTCCCAATGTCCTCATATCTAACAAAATCGGTATAAATAGTTATAGTTCTTTAAAAATTCTCAAATTTTATTCATAGGTAGATTTCATTAAACTTATCATCTAAAAATAAAAGTAAAAAAATATTCAGATCAAAATTCATAAAAATGAATGTGATTTTTTCAAGGTTTTTACCAATATTAAAATAAGGGATCCTTCTCACTCATATATATGTTACAGGCCATAAGCGAGATTTTACTTTAAAGTATTCATTAAGTGAAATAACATTAAATACATGTTAATAGATAAAAAAAAATTATAGTTTTTTGTTGAGTTATTAGGATTAATAGAATTAAACTAAAAGACTATTTTTCCAAAATGAATCAAACTATAAAAGGTTTTTAATTTAATACTCCCAACCTATTAATTAATATGAAAAGCTTACTTGATTGGAGTATGTTAAATCAAATTTAGGTTAGGATGTCAATTACTATAAAAAATAAATAAATAAATAAAAATAAATAAATAAAAAAAATTAAATCCAAATTTAATTAATTAAAGTCATTCTCTACGGATAATTACTGCTTAACTAAAGAATTATCAAGAAAGTCTTGATGGCACCGATATCCTACCAAATTGGTCTCGTTGTTGATTCAATAAGAATAAGGGAGGATTTGTACAAATATTGAAACTTAGACTCAGTTTGTTATTATGAACAATCTCAGGGACAGTCAATCAAAGTCTTCCTTAATTAGATCAAGACATATTCGATAATTTAAATGTTGATTTAAGAAGTGCCAACTAATATTTATTAATTAAAGATTTATACAATGATCTTCTAAGGTCAAACTTACCTGTAATTTGTCCATTCTCTGGTATTGAACAAATCTTCCTCTTATAAGGATATTTTTATTATAAAAAAAATAAGAATAATCAAAGGGCTGATTATACCACATTGTGATTATCGAGTGTGTTCACATGCTATATAATATATCTATCTGGATCCTCTCCTCATCTTTACAATCTATTGACATGTGTCTAATATAAATCAATTACCTAGATTATTTCTATTAATTTTTATATTTTTACTTGCTAAAATATAGAGTTAATCCACATCATTGATTTAGGTAAGTAGAAGGTGAGGACAAGATCCAAATCCATAATATAGATACCTTATGTACTTCTTATATGTTATAAACTTAAAACTATAGGGGCTATTTGTTGCTTGGGATAGGATTGTTTTTAGTACAATCCCATGTTTATTACTTGCATGGGATGAGATCTTTCAATCTCATACAAACAACTTATCCAACATTGGTGAGACTAATTAGTCCCACCACATTATACTTTTTTTTTTTCTCTTTTCAATTTTTTTTTATGTGATTAAAATATAAATATCTTTTAATAATTAATAAAATATTTTATTTTAAACATTTTCAAAATAATGATTTTCAATAATAACAAATAAAAATAAAAATTATTTTGTTTAAATTTGGTTTTAAATATTTAAATTATTTTTAAATAAACAATTTAAATATTTTGATTTATTTTCAAAATTCTATACTTTTAACCAATCCAATTCTATACAACCATTTTATCCAAGTGAAGTGGGGCTATTTAGTCTAATGTTTTAAAAAAATTCTTCGTCTTTTATTATTTTTATTTAATATATCTTATTATAATATTTTTAAAAAATAAATATTAATTGAAAAATATTATTTTCTTTAATATTAATTTTAAATATTTTTATTTATTTTTTTAAATAAAAAAAATTATTTATTTAAAAATAATTTAATTTTATTTTATATTAATCAATTTCACACTGTATTAAATATATAATAAAATTATTTTTTATCCAATCTCATAACACATCAAACAAGAGACATGATTACTTTAATCAAATCCCAAATAGCACTAAACACTAGAGGTGAGCGTTTAATGGATCGGTTCATTTTTCAATAGAACCGATAAAATACCAATAAAGTTCGGTTTCTGAAAAAAATGAACCAATCAAATAAAATTTACATATGTCAACCGATCAAAAACCAAACAAACTGGACCAGTTCGGTTCGGTTCGGTTCGGTTTTTTTTGGTTTTGGGCTTTAATTAAAACACAGATTTTCATATTTTAATCCTTTTGGGCCTTCGACCAAATTAAAGTATGGGCTTGAACAAATTGAAAATACTAGTTTAAAATAATATTCAACAAAAAAAAAAAACAAAGAAAAAAAAAATCAATTGTGGCACATTTTCATAGTTTCATAGTTTCATAGAATGTTGAATATCAAACTAGGGTTTATTTATTTATTTTATTTTATTTATAAGTTGGATTTCAGTTTGGTTTTCTGATTCGAGACATCGAACTGGAAAAATAAAACCGATCCAATTGGTTTTTTTTAAAATGAATCGAATTGAACTGGTCAACATAAGAGAATCAGAAAAAAAAATCGATTAAATCGGTTCGGTTCAGTTCAGTTCGGTTGTTTTTTGCCCACACCTACTAAACACATCACAACACTAATTTGGTCCAATCATATCTCATCCAATCCCATGAAAATAATCCTATCAAATCCTATCATGCGCACCAAACGAGTTCATAGGGTTTAGATACTATACAAGTAATATAGAGCAAATGGTGTAGTAAATCGAATCTACAATTAATTTAAGGTCAATGAGATGGGCACTGGCAACCTGTAAAACAATGGACAAACAGAGCGGTTGCAAACTACAGAAGGGGGTGTTCCCTTGGGGGGGGCTCTCCAACGCTCAAGTTAGTATGTTGTTTGATGAGTGAATTGAAATTAGAAATAAGGGTTGGGAATGACAAATCGTTGTGCTCAATATATTGAATCAAGCTATTTGTTAATATGGTTGGATCTGAGATGGATATCGATTGATTTTATGGGTCAACGTTCAGAGGGGTCCCTGGACTCAGTGTTGATTGATTGGTGATCAGGTCCATGTTGTGTATTAATGACTTTGAAGGATCGATGCCCCGAGGATTCCTTGACTCGATGTGGGTCGATCGAGGATTGGGTCATCCTATCTCCAGGAATGACTAGGTCGATCTCTACTGGAATTTGGAATTGCAATAAATGAAAGGAGAGAAATGTAGAGCAATATAAGATGAGAAAAATTGGACTCCCTTCTCTGAAAAGGGGTCCGGTATTTATAGTGAAGCCTTGGAGCCTTCACCGTTCATCCCCTTATATGAGAGCGTGATTCTTGGGCCATTTATTGCCCATTTTGATTCGTTTGAATCGAGTAATAAGGGCCTTTTTAGACATTGGGATTTGCGTAACGTATGACATAAGTATGGCTATTCTGAATTTCTTTTAACCACGAGCTTGTCTAGATTAGATACCTTGGTGGATTGAGTCATGCTTTTGGGCCTTTTAATGATTTTTAAAAATGTTTGAGATTCTTTTATTTCTTCATGTAATTTGTGAGCCTGTCTTTTAGGCCGAAGGTCCAAATTTTGGCCACTACAATTTGTCCCCCACTTTTCAGTCTTGAAATCTTCAAGTTGGAGAGTTGATGAGTTGAACTCAATGTCGATTGTTTATGTAGAGCAAGATAATCAAGGCCTATTGGATCAATTTTAAGTATTGAGCGAGATCAGGTTACCAATTGTGTCGATTTTGAGTATCGAACTATATCATGGGACCTGCTGGGTCGATTTCGAGTGTCGAGCTAGATTTTGTTGATTTTTCATGAGAGTTGTATGTATGGTTAGACCTTTGTGTCAAGCCATTCTTCGTATCGAGTGACCGACGAGAAATTGATATTTGCAATAAATCAGGGGGTTGATCGATAATGAATATCGAGCAATCTAGCGTAGCTGGATTTGTAAGTTTTTAGACTTGTGTTGGGTTCGTTGAGTTGAGCCCAACTTTTATTTCGACTTATGAGTATTCATAAGGCTAAAAGGCGAGATCATTAAGTAGGCGTATTTATCGAAGCTCTTTCGAATTAGTGCCTTTTGATTTTTTAAAGATGGTTGTAGTCTTTTCAGGTGGCGTCAATTGAAGCGACGTGCCCTATTCGTATTAAGACATGTGTCACAGCCGAATCAATGCGTGAATGCGCTTTTTCTGTCATTAAGAAATTGCGATTCAAAATATTAATAAGAAGCCTAGCAATTTGCTCAAAATGTTTGAAAACAAGTAAAGTGGCAAGTAAGGATATCGTTCCACAAGGATCGAAAGGTAGCAATGGTCAAACTAACACGGTTGAATACTAGTAAATGCAGAAAAGTAAAAGTTTCAATGATTTTCGTTTTGAAAGTTAACAACTAAGGTGAAAACTAAAATTATGCTAATGACTAGAATTAAACTAAAGCTAGCAAGAACGCAATGTGTTAACATATGAAATGGATATGGGAGTCGATGCAATTCATACAAGAATAGTGGGCAATCCAATAAATCTTTTAAAAACCAATTCGATCTATTTAAGGCAGATCTACCTATAAGTGTGGTTTGTAAAACCACTTAATCCTCACCTACAACCCAACTATTGGAGTGCTAGGTTGAGTGTAGGGAAGATTCTCATTAAGCTTAGGTAGATTACTTAGCCAGGTGATGAGCCGTCGTTGATACTCAACAAAATGATTGTTTTTAAATATGTTCTTGTTGAAAACCGATTTCACCACTTAGATGTAAAATTAGCAAAGTGGTAAGTAGGATTCGTTCCACAGGGAATTAGAGTAATAGTTGAATAAATTAACAATTCATAAATGCGATAAAATAAGTCATAAGCAATGGATGGTTGAATGGTTTGTCAAGCCATCAAACATACAAGTAAAATAAACCTAATAAACTAATAAAATAAGATAGAAATCTAGATAAGAGATATATGGGATAAACAATCAAGGGAATCGCTAGGGAATTAATGGGATCACAAGTGGATTACGGGGAGTGCTTCTCAAGCTACCTTAGTGAACCAACCTCACAAATGTTAACCAATTGATTTTTAGGATGTGTTTAGACCATTACTATGAACCTTAAACAACTTCCCACCGCAATGCCTAACCGATTAAAGAGAGGGGGTCACGGCGGGATCAGTTTGTTACAATTAACGGTTTAGATAATCATGGTTGATATATCCTCCAACGATCTATCCTAGTCACTATGTTCTCAATCCATCAAGGTTGTCAATCCAATCAAGATTATATAACATATTATCCTAAGCAAGAGTATAATCAAATAGTGGATATACATGTCAATCATATAATGCATAGAATCTAATTATAAAATGAATAGAACACAAATAGAGATTAAATATATATTAAAGCTTAAGCAAAACTCAATCCAAATATTCTCACATCAAAACCCTAGAAAGGGGGTTTAAATACACATATTACAATAAAAGGGAAGACAAGTAAAAGATTGGGAAATCACCCTTGGGTCTCCTTTTGTAAGCTTAATCTTTTCCTTACCTTTGATGCTCATTGTGCAAAAAGTGGATGATGAGGATGTGTCTAGATAGGTGGAGTCAAATAGGAAGTGACTAAGGAGATTTGTGGAGAAGATGAGAAGAAAGGAATGATTTGGGGAAGATAATCTAGATGTTTGGTTTAGGTAGAAGAGAAGTATAGGCTTTTCAAATTAGGTCTCGGGTGGCAAATTACCAAAACATCCCTGACCATAGCAAATTGCCATTTTATCCTCAAGAGGGGGCATTACGTAATTTTCCTACCCAATCAAAAATGCACAGGGAGAGGTCACTACTTCTTCAATGGCGACCAAGGTGGCGACAGTGGTGGCGACATCATCAGGTGTCAAAATCAACTCCCTGTCGCCATGGCGACATCGAAATGCAAAATGGCAACAAATTCAGGGCATTTTCGCCATAGGAAGTGGCGACAAAAGTGGCGACCAAAGGAGAGATTTTAGGTGTGATTAGAGGTTGAAATTCTGACAATTTTAGAGCACCGAAAATGGACCGACCGGTGAGCCGTCCTCATTGTCGTTAATTTGGGTCGAAAATAGGTCGGAGATAGGTCGGTTTCCGATGTCGTTGAGGTGGTGGCGGCTTAGGGTTTTTTGTGCCATGGCTACTGTGGATGACCACACGTGAGGAAGAAGAAGATGAATAGAAAAGGTGGGGTGCATTTAGCAGATGTATGGGGTACACGCAACTGCTTCTTTTTGTCTTTAATGGGGTGCACTTAGCACTGTCTTAGGGTGCAATCAGAGGCTGCACATGGGGAGAACTTAGGCAGTGCTTGGGCTTGTTACATGGACTTCATGTGGGGCGCTTAGGATTGGGCCAGGGTGTCTACAGCTCTAGTCTTTTGTTCTTCATTGAGGGTATGCTTAGTAGTGGGCCGAGGCTCAATAAGAGGCCCAAACCCAGCATAAAACGCACCGCATAACTCACTAATGTGGCACGCTTTGCTGATTTTCTTGGCAAATTACGGACAGCCCCTTGACTTCTTCTAAAATTACAATAACTTCAATCCTTTCTCCAATAATTACACCTTTACCCTTATTTCTCCAATATTACTTCAATGCCCTTGAACTCTGTAAATACCTGAAAACACTTAATTTACACAATTAAATCACGAAATAATGCCCAATAATCAAGCAAAAGGAGAAGGAAATGAGGGCCAAAATCATACCAATTTTGGTCCGATCACTGAAATGGCTTGGATTGGAGTGCTCGCAATCCATCTCTTCCATTCAAGAGAGCTTGTTTAAATCACCTTAATGTGTGTATGGTTAAAAACTCAATTTCATTTAACATCTAACATGAATTAAGAGTTGGAGTGTGAAACAAATATTATTATGCATGCGTCTAAAACAACCTAGAAGGGGGTAAATAGGTTGTTAATCCAATTATTTACCAATTTTTTCGGATTAGTCAATATTATAAAAAATAACCCAATACAACCAAATACAATCAATGTAATTAAAGTACGGAAAACAATAAATAACACGTTGATTGATTTACATAAGAAACCCTCAACAGGGAAAAACTCACGAGCTATTCTGCTAGCCACACATGGTCCTCAAATCCATTATATGTAATGATGTTTACAACCTAGGTTGACCTTAACTATTCTCGGTCACTAACCCATCACTACTACCCCAGGCCTTTTACAGTGATTCTAGACCAACCCTAGGCAACCTCTATATGAAGAGAAAGTTACACCCTCAAGTGATTTCCACGATCCACTACTCTTGGCGTGAGCACCTTCTAATCTACTCGCAGTCTTTTTGAAACAAATATTATGCGGTGTGTATAAAACTATCTAGGGGGTGAATAGATTTTAATCCGGTTATTACCAAATTTTCGCAATTATTCAATTTTATGAAAATAACCCCAATCTAGTCAATACAATAAATCAAGTGTAAAGTGCAGAATTTAAGTGACACTTGATTTTTATGTGGAAACCTTCAACAAGGAAAAACCACATGCTGTTATGTGCGCCACACACGATTTTCAAAATCACTATTTGTAAAGGTGTCCACAACCTAGGTTGACCATGTCAAACCCTACACGGTCACTAACCCACCTCTACTACCCGCAGGCATTTAATAGCAACCCTAGATCAATTTGCTTGTGACCTAAGCAACCTTAGCCTCAAGATTTACTTCTCAATGAAGAAATTAAACAACCTATGTGAATATTCAAAGATATCCAAATATGCAATTAATGCTATGTTACACTAAATGCTTATCTAGGATTATAAGATGATAATTAAATCAATCCTAGATATTAATTGCTATATGTCACAGCATAAAGCACAGCTATATAAGATAAGCAATCCTAAGTTATAGCTATCACAATACAACACTCAAACATTCAATACAATAATCTCAATCTTGTAAAATAGAATATGATCTAAGAACATACAAGTAATTAAAGAGATTTCTTGTTAAGTAAAACACTAAGATTAGATGAAATTAGTGAAAAACTTGCCAAGCTATGTGTGTTGAAGAAGACCCATGTCAAAATGCATCCTAGATGATCCTAGATAATGCTAAAGAATGATTGATGCACATGGAAATGATTTGAGTGATCAAAGATGAGTTCTTGAATGAATTTCTCTCTTTGAAAATGCATTCAATTAAAAATATCAAATTTTGAGTCATTGGGACGACCTAAAGATAAAACTATAAATATATATTTATATATATATATATATATATAGGAGCCCAAATTGAAGCAACGCCGTTTTGACAAAAACAGGGGAAACAGCTATGGTTACCGCTGCCAAAGCTAGAGCAGTATCCATAGCGGTGGACAAAAATGTAATCATGTGTCAAAAACGCTGCTCTGACCGTTGTGGCTTCCACAATGGTTAAGACAGCGGTATGCTCTGTTCGCAAAACCGTTATGCTACCGCTGCGGAAACCCACAGAGGTCAAGAGGGCAGCCGAGACAAATATCTCACCACTGTGGCTACCGTTGCTGATTTCGGCAACGGTACCGACATCGATTGCCAGGGCCATGCAATGCTTAAGTGAAAAATCATGCATTCTTAACCTACTAAAGGCATGTCAATGTACAAATGCATGAAGAGTTAAAAACATGAATGCACATACAAGAAACATGACACGCCCAAACCGGTTCTACAAATGTCACTAAAATATAACCTATTCTACCTCGGTTGTATTAAAGGGGTGTGCGAGTCTGGTGACCCTATTGCAAGTGCACAAGTCATTAAACTAGTGTAGTGAGCAAATAAGGGTATCGTTCCCACTAGGTAAGCACTACAAGCTTTCTATCCTTAAATTACTCTACAATTTCCTAATGCTTCTAACAAGTTTTACTAAAATTAACTAGTGATTAACAAATGAATTAGTCTAGGTTGAAAATGTCTAATTAGCAATTACAACTACTTGAATTAAATTCTAAGTTGAAAATTGTTAAGGAATTAGATTCATTCAAGTAAAATCCTAGCTTCTAATCAATCAATCATTAAGCCTATCCTTCAATTACTAACATGCATATATTCATATGAATGTTCTAAGCACCTAATTCTCAACTTAATCACTATTAATTCTAGGATTAGAGAGTGATCAAGAGGAAATCAATGATTGAGTAGTAGAGAATTACAAGTTAGTAATCTCTACTCATAGGTGCTTCACTATTTAATATGCAATAAATGATCCATGCATACAATTTCATCAAGTTTTGCACTATAGGGAGTTAGGTGGTTGCAACCACCACACATGCAATTATAAATGCACAAAACAAGACTTAAGAGGATTATACAAATATGATTGATTAGATAACAAGGAAGTACAAGAATTACATCTAACTCCTTAGCAAAAGGGATTAGCTACACATAGTATCAAAATTACAAAGGTATACAAGTAAGGAAAACATCACCAATGGACAACTTGTGAAGTGGAAATGCTCTTCCTTGCAACCCAAGCAATTCACTCTTCTATGGCAACTTGAGATAATCACTCTAAGTAACCAATATGGGGTGTTTGGCTACCTAGAAATTGGCCAAGAAAATACTATCTTTCTTGATTCCTAAGAACAAAATATCTTTAACTAATATCTCCTTTCTACTTCTTTCTCTAACTAACTCTATCTTCTCTCTAAAAAAAACTCTGTATCCTTTTGTCTTGACACACCCGTATATGCATGAGAGAGAGGAGGCCCTCCAAGGACAATAGGTGGAAAAAGGGCAGCCTTTGTTGACTCTTGTGGCGAGCTTCAGCCAACTTGCATTATCTCAGAATCGGCGGCGGGCTTGCACGGCGGCTTCTTGCCCGCCGCAAGATCCCGCCTTGACGAAGGCGGCTTCTTGCCCGCCGAAATATCCCGCCTGGATGACGGCGGCCTTGGACGGCGGCTTCTTGCCCGCCGGCCTGAATGCACGAACCAGCCTTCTTGCTTTTCTTCTATTCTTTGCCCAATTTGCCCTCATTTCTTCACTTTGGACAAAAATGCCCTTGGAACACTTGTTTTACCTGAAAATACTTATTTACACAATTAAACACATAGAATGCTTAGAAGTTGATTACAAAAACAAGGTAAAAGGGGCGCTAAATGTAAACATTTGAAGCGCGATCAGACCCCCAAACCTGACTTTTGCTCGACCTCGAGCAAACTATAAATACTAAAAACAACTAAACGTAACTTTCACTATGTACAATATTTACCAACCATGCACACAAAAACATTTCGAGAGCCATATTATAAATATGCTAAAAGATGTGATGAGAGAAGAAATAAACATGCGAAAACCTCTCATAAGATGCTAGCACGATCACATTCCTCAAAAACTCGCTACACAGTGCATCCCACACTCTAAATGTTCAGTTTCGAAAACTAAGCGCTCAAAAACAAGAACTCAATTCGCCTTGACTCTATCCTTATCGGATGTCAGTCTGATTTTCTCTCAGAACCTAAGTTGCTCTCAAATAACATATGCGAGTAAGAATTTTTTCGAACAAGAATCAAATGTAACGCATATGCAATTAAAATTAACGCACAACTTATAGAAACTGTTTCATGAATGAATTGAAATGCCAAGAACGTGGAAAGAACATGCTTAACCCGCATTCCCCTGCCAGACTTTCTAAAAGATCAGCTAGGTCTTTCCATGGTTGTAACGGGGCCAAGGGTGATATGAAAGAATCACTGGAATTCTGAAGTATTTGATCAATAACCTCAAGTTTAACTTCTTAGCTCAAAAAGGTAATCACATGCGTCTAGGCTACTATTTATTTCCTTGTGTTCTAATTTACAAATAGGTTTGAACACTTATAACTAATTTGTGCTCTAATAGTTTTTTTTTATTATTTATTTATTTATTTATTTATTTATTTTATACAAATATGATTTATTCATCGCCTGAGTACACGCAATCTATTGAATTTCGAGCTTTACCACTATATCTACAACCTTCATAACTTTGATCAAAATACAACATCATTCCAAGTGACATAAAAGGATCTTTTGGTGTGTGATGGAAAGAAAGGTTTGTGTTTGGCCTCAAAGTGGTAGTTGGAGCACACATCACAATATGGACAGTGTTTGGGCATTTGGTAGCTTAATCACACATGCCTAGAATCATTTCCAGGAGTCCGTCTGACTAGGGATACAAATTTAACAAGCAGTCCACAATTTATTGTCCATGGCATTCAATTATGCAATATGAGATTTTGTATGAATTGGAAAGTATTTATTCTCATAAGGTGAATTTTTAGGCTCTGTTCCTTACAGGTAGTCTCCACTATTGGTTCATGCAATTTTTGCGCTCAATTCTATTCACTAGACACAAGAGAAAGGGACTATTACACTATGTGCAATGTTATCTTGAAATGCTATTGTGATAGCTACAATTTAGTGATCAATGCATGCACATTTCCTTAATCAACACATACCTTTTAGCATATTTATTAAACATGATCTTTTGGCTCAATCGGAATTCTTTTGAAAAATTTTTACAAAAATATTAACTAATTTTAACTAAGGCAAACAATATATACAAGACACTTATATACATATGTACTATCATGTGAAAGATTTGCAAGGTGTTAAAGTGCCCACACCCCTAAACCAAAACTCAACATTGTCCCCAATGTTTGCACACGGAAGACAATACTTGAGTATGTTGGGTTGGTTGTTTGGCCAACAAACTACCTCCAAATCCAATGCAAAAAGGAATCCATATATATAGCACACATGATATCCTATCCATTATGCCCATTAGTGTCAAAAATCCTACGCACTAACAATCAACCATATAATAATCTCCACACTTAGATCTAACATGTTATTAACTAAGAAAATATATGCAAGTAGGCAATATAGATATATAATAAAAAGGCAATAAAAAGGCAATAACTATAATCCAAAAAGTAAAGTAACGAGTATACAAAAATGCGGAATAATGCTCCGCCCACAAAAATTCATGCGGCGTACCAATCCGCCTACATGAAAAAGTCATCATCATCACAGTCTAAGGGTGTGAACTGCACTCCTCTGACGGAGTAGCGGAAAATGGGCTCAGGAGGAGGTGGTTCGACAAACGGAACGATGTGTGTCAGGGACTCGGGCTCCTCCACAAAGTATTCCACCTGATGGGTAGTGGTCTCCTCATATCCATCTGGAAGAAGCTCGATATCCACCACGTACGACTCCACGTACGCCACATGTTCCACCTGCTCAGGCATCTGCTCATGGAATGGTTTCTGGTCCTCCATCCCCTCCATGTACATCTCTCTCAACTGGTCCGGTAGGTACCTCTCCACCTCCGGTTTCCCTATCACCTGTTCTAGAAGCTGTTGTTGCTCACAGAGTAAGTCCATGAAGTTGAAATTCTGCTGATAAAGGTCTGGCGGAGCCATAGGACTGAAAAATAGATCATCAACATCAACAAAAGTAAAGGGGTTAGGTATACCTGTCTCTGGTACAGGTGGAATAGCTGACGTCTCAGGGGCTGTGGGTGTCTCGTCGTGTCTGCACTTCTGACGGCGCTCTGCATCTCGATCACTCGAGTGATCACTGGACCCACTCACCTGGTAGCCCACACATCGGGCCACAGCTCCTGTCAATGCTCTCACCTGCCTCGCGAGGCGGCGAACTGTCCGTGATAGAGCATTATTCGAGTCTATCAACTTCTTGTGGGACTCCACCATGTCCCTCGCCCATGCTGGTGCCTCTATCTCTCTCTCTGACTCTGTCTCCTCAGACTCATCTCTGTCAACTCCTACATCGGACTCCTCACGTCCTTGCTCCTCTATTCTTTCTAACTCTCTCCTCTTGATGGACCTCCGCTGAGCCAATCTCTGATCCCTCTGCTCACGCAAACTGAGAAGTTTCTCTATCCAAGGCTTTCCCTCAGCTGCCTCGTTGTAAGCCCTCCTACCTACATGACCTGATGGTGTCATAACCCCGTCTGCAGGTAGATCAACTCGGAGGCCTGCCCTTCGAGCAAAGTGGGTGATCAAACATGGAAAGAAAAGGCTCAGATTGCTCCGCCTTCCTGACTCTGCTATCCTCTTCACTATAATGCGCCCAACATCAAACTCTAAGCGATGCTTCATTTGGTAGATCATGATGGCAATGTGCTTTTTCAAGTCGGTTCTGTGTCCGCTAGGCATGAGCGAGTAGCTGAAGTATACACTCCAAAAGTGCTCCTCGAAGCCTAGGTCTCTTTGGTAGACCTTGCCATCCCACTGCATGTTCTCGTCCCCTGTGAGTGCGACAGCCGAACTGCCTGTCATAATGCTCGAAGATGGCATTGGGCTCATACCCCTCCTCCCACTGAGGATAACTCTTTGTGTGGAGGTAGTCATTGATTTGCTCGGCGGTCATAGAGATGGCCTTCTTTCGGACCATGACTGGGGCTCCCCTCTCAAATGCATCCGGGTCTATGGAAGCATAGAATTCTTGGACTATCCTTCGATTGGCTCTCTTTGGGAAGGACACATACGCCTCCCATTTCCTTCGACGGATCTCATCAAAAATTACAGTCTCCCCTAACTCCTCAAAGCTCATGTCTCTCTCTAGGAGGATGGGTCTCCTAGTGGTGCTCTGGAGTCGTTCTTCATAGATCTCCTCGGGTGTCCTTTCCGGTTGAGAGGACCTTTCCTTCTCCTTTCCCTTTCGGGATGCATCCCCCCTCTCTATCGTAGATGCTTTCCTTTTAGGTCCCATCTATGGTTAGAGCAAGGAAAATGCACAACAAACACTCCAAATGGATTAGACTTCGGGTTAGTGACAACAATATCAACTAAACTTAGTTAAAATTCTATAATTATGTATACTACTAGTACTATGTGCGTGTGGCGGTGCTTCATTCTACCATTAATCTATGAGAATCAATAAAGTAAGAAAGGAATAGAATTTGGTGCCAAATTTCTATTGAGATACCACATTTATGCATCATCATAAAACATTTTATCCATGCAATATAGGTATCATTTTCATTAATCAAAATCACACACACATGTGCCACATTGTACTCGAGTTGTTCAACACAAATTAGATCCCATTCCCATTCAATTTGGTCTTTAACACATGCACACAATTGCACACACCTCACTTGATCTAATTTTGGCACACAACATCTATTGTCATTGCACAAGCACAAGAATTGCAAATTCCATATTCCATATCACATTCCTTAACTCTCTTAACCAAACCAATTCACAATTTCACATCAATATCTTCTAATTCATCAAATTCCTCATCAATTAATCTCAATTAACCACAATCGTTCATAAATATGCTTTCAATCCATCTTTCTATCATCATGCATGAACCCTAATAAAATCTAACATCATCAATCGCATCATCAATCACGAAATGGCATGATTTCAAGCAATAATCAATCACAAAATTCATTAATAGAGTCAAGAAATTCGAAACCCCCCCAAATTCGGCCAAATGAGAAACCCTAACATCATACAATCATGAATTTGAATCAAACAAGGAGGATTTGGTTCGAAATGGGTTCTAACATGCATATCTAACATTAATTTCATCAACAATTGCCCAATAATTCGACCAAAATCAAGACCCATATATGAACCCTAATTTTTGAATCATAGAACATTTGAAGATGATGGAAGACATGAATTTGTGCTTAAAAGAGAGTAAAGTTGGAACACTTACCTTTACCTTGAAGTTCCGGATGAATTCGAACAAGATTGGTGATGGATTGGAGGAGAAGTTTTGTCGATTCACGCGGGAGAAGTTGAAAGGATTTGAATTTGGGGCAAAAGTTGGTCGTGACAGCGACAGGTCCTATTTATAGGACTTGTCGCTGGGCGGCTTCTTGCCCGCCTAACAAGCTCGCCAACCGCCTAAAATTCCTCAAAACGGCAGCGTTTTAGGTCATTAGGGGGTGTGGCGACCTTGTGACGGCGGCTAGTTGCCCGCCTAACAAACCCGCCGTGTCTTCCTGATGCTGGCGGGCTTGTACCTTCTGGACGGCGGGCAATGGCCCGCCCAATGAGCTCGCCGTGTTTTCTTTCCTTTAAGAATGGCGGGCTCATTCATTCTGGAAGGCGGCCAATGTCTCGCCGTGATGGAACCCGCCGTGATTCTCATGAGTGGCCGCGGGTTCATCTCTTCTGGAAGGAGGCTAGTTGCCCTCCTATCGAACCCGCCGTGTCTTCCTGACTTCAACTTGGTGAGCTTGTACGTTCTGTAAGGCGGGCAATTGCCCGCCTAATGAGCTCGCCAACTTTGCTTGTTCTCCTTGGCCATTTCCGTGGGCTTGTTCATTCTGGAAGGCGGCCAATTGCCCGCCTAATGAGCCCGCCGAATGATTTTTGCACTCATTTCACTCTCTTCAACTCTTTCTCTTGATTTCTTGTTACCTACACACAATGGCACAACAAACACACCAATTGCAACATATTTTCTCTACATTAATTAAGCTAAAAGAACGTGCTTGATTATAACAAGGATTTCAAAACCCCCAAACCTTTCTTTTGTGCACCCATACTCTTAATGATTTAAATTTAAGCTCGGTGAGTGCACAAGAGATTGAGTGGGGTTGTCAATTTCCCGATCACACCTAAACACAATTCACCTTATTCAAAGACTCAAATATTTACAAAGCAAAGTACATCTATGTAGCCAGTGTGTCATTGATATTCGATATTTACACACTTGAACAATCATCAATTCAATCACCTCCTCCATGCCCCATTTAGAATGGGTGGTTCAATCACCACATACCCCGTTTCTTTCTTTTTGACCCACAAGGGTCCCTTCCCACTAAGTCCTTCCAGCTTGGATTTTGCTATCCAAATGGATTTGACATTGACCTTGGGAATTGGGGTTGCATATTTCCTAAATTGCCGTCTTTTGTTCGGGCAATTAGGCCTAATATGGCCTAGTCGATGGCAGTAGTGACATATAGGAGTGAAAACAGAAAATGTACCTCCCGATGTAGATTGTGGAGGTGGAATGCGATTCTTTCTCCTAGGCTTTCGCCTTGGTTTTTGTTTTGGGGCATAAATGGTGGACTCCTCGTGTGATACTTGCATTGTCTTCCTTGAAGGTGGCTGAACCATCCCTTCGGACTTGACCGAAGTGCCTATCTTTGGCATAGCAATCTCAACTAGAATCTCCTCATTTTTCACTCTCAAAATTTCCAGGGCCTTGTCCCTAGAATGAATCTCCTCTTCCATAATTTTCATCTTGTCTTCGAATTCCTTACTCAAAGACTCATTCCTTTCTCCGAATTCATCTTTCACTAGGGAGAAATCATCCTCAATTTTGTCTTAGAGGGCATAGTTCTCCTCTAAAGCTTCACCAAGCTTCGTGGTAAGCTCAAAGTTCTTCACCACCAACTCCCGGTTTTCTTCCTTGAGCTGTGCGATGGTGTCATCGTAACTCGATGGATCATGCTGCAAGAGCGGGGTCTTGTTAGTCACCTCGCTGTGAGCGAGTGCTATATATTCCCCGAAAGTGGAGTGCGGTTCATCATCTTGTTCGGCACTTGCAATGTTAAAACAAGCACTACCCTTCAACGGGTTTTTCATACTTTCAAACACTTCAAACTCTGCTGTTTGACCTAAAACCGTCATGGAGAGCCGTCCCTTGTGGACATCAATAATTGCCTTGGCAGTTGACATAAAAGGTCGCCCTAGCAATATCGGCATCTCCCTTGCCTTGGTGGAATCGGTCTCCATCTCTAGAATAACAAAGTCAGCTGGGATGATCAATTCGCCCACTCTGACTAACACATCTTCGACCACTCCTGTTGGATGTCGTACTAAGCGGTCGGCTAGTATCAACTCCATGGTGGTTGGCTTCAATCCCTCTAATCCTAAATCCTTGAACAATGCATAAGGCATTAAATTGATCGAAGCTCCGAGGTCTAACATTGCCTTCTCCCTTCGAGTTTCGCCAACTGATATGGTAATGATGAAACTTCCCGGATCCTTCATTTTAGGTGGCAATGCCGTTTCCATGGCTGCACTTGCTTTCTTGGAGATCACTATCCTTTCCAGAAATTCCTTCTTTCGCGCCTTTGAGTTGAGTTCCTTGAAGAACTTGGCGTATGTGGGCATTTTCTCAATCACCTCAAGTAGGGGAAGGCTCACGTTACCTTCGATAGGATGTCATAGATCTCCCTGAAAGCTTGGTCTAGTTTTGATTTCTGAAGCCTTCCTGGAAATGGGATTGGGGGCACATATGGATTAGGTGATTTATGTATCCTTGAAGTATCCTTGTGTCCTCTCTCCGGACCTCTGCTCGTTCCTATCCTACTTGAGTATCAAGATCATTCTTGCTAGGCACGTCCCTGTCCACTGAAACATTATCAGGAATATCAGAAATTTCAGGTGGATATGGGTTAGAAAGTACCTTACCACTTCTTAGTACCGTAGCCGACTTGGCTTGTTCAGACTGACTTGGAAGCTTCCCTAGCTCTTTCTTTTGACTAACTTCAGCATACTCCCCTATTTGTCTTTCCAATGTCTTGACTACTCCTTCCATAGAAGTAATCCTGATATGATTAGGATCGCTGGTGTAATACTGATTAGTGGCCCTGTACTCATTGTCTCTCTGGCCTTGTTTGCGCCAAGGTAAGTTTTCCTTTACCTTCCATGGTTGTGTACTTTGCTGTGGTCTTGATTGGTATCCTGGAGGTGGATACCAGTTGTTATTATTGTTGTTCTGTGGAGGTAACGGGGGATTCAAACAATGGTTATTCCCATAGTTCAGGTTAGGATGTCTTGCCCATCCTCGATTGTACGTGTTGGAGAAAGGATCATCCAACTCTCTTGACTGACGTGGCGGATACACCACTTGCAATTCTTCCTTCCTGGGTAGCACTGGCTCAACTATGGAATTCATGTCCATTCCAAGGTTTTCCCTAATATAATTCTGATCTGGGGCTAAAGGTTGGTTACCGAACCTACTCATGAGCGTCTCAATGTTCTTACTCATATCACTCATTTGACTCGCCATCTCCCTACTCACTCCTCCTCGACTACCTCGAGTGTTCCTCTGCTGGGAATTCTGTTCAAGCATCTCATACTTATCAAACACATACTGTGCCATTCTCTCTCGCATCGCTCCTCCGCATGCGTTATCAACAATTGCTTGTGAAAGTCCCGTCAATCCATCATAGAAAGATTGAACTTGTGATACTAAAGTATACTCATGGTGAGGGCACTGTGCTAAAAGTAGCTTGAATCTACCCCATGATTCATGAAATGCATCCCCTTCCCTTTCCTGGAAATCAGCTATCATACTTCGTATTTCTTTCATCTTCCATGAGGGAAAGTACTTGGCGAAAAACTTCTGCTCAACACCGCTCCATGTGGTAAGTGATCCTGCTGGTAATGCCATGAGCCATTTCTTGGCGTCGTCTCTCATGCAATACGAAAAACACCGCATGCGTAAGTGATCCTCTATCAAGTTTCTGAGTGGAAAAGTGGTCACCACATTATAATATTCCTTCATGAATTGAAGGCAGTCTTCACTCAAGTTACCACCAAAGTGCGGGAGTGTGTTGTAGTGCAAGTTTTTCAGCTCGTAATTTCTCTAGGCATCATCTAACAATATGGCTGAAGGATGTGATCCAACGGTAGGCAATGAGAATTCCTTCATCATTCGTTGATCCTGCCCGTGTTCTGAACCAGTGGGGGTGCTGCTAGAAGAGGTTGACCCTTCCTCAAGGTCGGATAGTCCTCTAGGGTTGTCCATCATTGTTGGTAGCCTTGCTATACGATCAATATTTTCAACAAAAGGTTCAAGTGGGCTTCCCAATGATCGTCTTCCGTGCATCTATTCGTGACAAGAAACCTGAAAGTACACTACACTAACTACCAAAGGTTAAGTGCTCAAACAGAAAATCACTACGATTATGCAACAATTAAATTGACTAATGTTCTAAAAAGAATAAAGCATAAAGTAACAAGCCGTGCTCCCCGGCAGCGGCGCCATAAATTTTGACACGCCCAAACCGGTTCTACAAATGTCACTAAAATATAACCTATTCTACCTCGGTTGTATTAAAGGGGCGTGCGAGTCTGGTGACCCTATTGCAAGTGCACAAGTCGTTAAACTAGTGTAGTGAGCAAATAAGGGTATCGTTCCCACTAGGTAAGCACTACAAGCTTTCTATCCTTAAATTACTCTACAATTTCCTAATGCTTCTAACAAGTTTTACTAAAATTAACTAGTGATTAACAAATGAATTAGTCTAGGTTGAAAATGTCTAATTAGCAATTACAACTACTTGAATTAAATTCTAAGTTGAAAATTGTTAAGGAATTAGATTCATTCAAGTAAAATCCTAGCTTCTAATCAATCAATCATTAAGCCTATCCTTCAATTACTAACATGCATATATTCATATGAATGTTCTAAGCACCTAATTCTCAACTTAATCACTATTAATTCTAGGATTAGAGAGTGATCAAGTGGAAATCAATGATTGAGTAGTAGAGAATTACAAGTTAGTAATCTCTACTCATAGGTGCTTCACTATTTAATATGCAATAAATGATCCATGCATACAATTTCATCAAGTTTTGCACTATAGGGAGTTAGGTGGTTGCAACCACCACACATGCAATTATAAATGCACAAAACAAGACTTAAGAGGATTATACAAATATGATTGATTAGATAACAAGGAAGTACAAGAATTACATCTAACTCCTTAGCAAAAGGGATTAGCTACACATAGTATCAAATTACAAAGGTATACAAGTAAGGAAAACATCACCAATGGACAACTTGTGAAGTGGAAATGATCTTCCTTGCAACCCAAGCAATTCACTCTTCTATGGCAACTTGAGATAATCACTTTAAGTAACCAATATGGGGTGTTTGGCTACCTAGAAATTGGCCAAGAAAATACTATCTTTCTTGATTCCTAAGAACAAAATATCTTTAACTAATATCTCCTTTCTACTTCTTTCTCTAACTAACTCTATCTTCTCTCTAAAAAAAACTCTGTATCCTTTTGTCTTGACACATCCGTATATGCATGAGAGAGAGGAGGCCCTCTAAGGACAATAGGTGGAGAAAGGGCAGCCTTTGTTGACTATTGGGGCAAGCTTCAGCCAACTTGCATTATCTCAGAATCGGCGGCGGGCTTGCACGGCGGCTTCTTGCCCGCCGCAAGATCCCGCCTTGACGAAGGCGGCTTCTGCGGCGGCTTCTTGCCCGCCGAAATATCCCGCCTGGATGACGGCGGCCTTGGACGGCGGCTTCTTGCCCGCCGGCCTGAATGCACGAACCAGCCTTCTTGCTTTTCTTCTATTCTTTGCCCAATTTGCCCTCATTTCTTCACTTTGGACAAAAATGCCCTTGGAACACCTGTTTTACCTGAAAATACTTATTTACACAATTAAACACATAGAATGCTTAGAAGTTGATTACAAAAACAAGGTAAAAGGGGCGCTAAATGTAAACATTTGAAGCGTGATCAAAACACACAACATACAAGAAGTATAGATATGCATGAGTTGTGTGTGTGCGCTACTAAAATCTCTTCAAGCAAGTAAGCACAAGAGTTTTACCTTTGGAGTACTTAACACCTTGAGGTATTGAGAGGGCCTTTGTTGTGCTTGATCACCAACAATTAAAAGCCTAAGTTACCCTTACATCATAAACCCTAATTGTGGTTTGCCACCGAAATAAGCCAATCAAACTTGAGGAACTTACACTTTTTATAGAGGAGCTAGTACTATACTTGTGCAACTTCACCTAGAAGCCACAAGACTTTGACTCATTAAAGAGAATTAAAAATCCAAGTGAATATGGCAATAATGCTCAAATGCAATTATGTGTAAGACCACACACAAAATGCCTAATTGAATGTTATAATGCAAATCAATACTCTAGTTATCAACAATGCATATATGCTCATACATGAGGATTCAATTAGAAGTAAGGAGATTCTAGCAACCTAATTGTCAACAAACAACCTTGAATATTCAAGAGAGCTTAACTAGGTTGTCAAACACAAATCTATCAATCTAGTTATCAATAAATCTCTTAAAAATAATCAAGCTTAACATTTAGGTAAAAACAACCTAATAAAATAAGCTATCACAAACAAACCCTAAACATGTCATAACTTCACTAGATATGCAATTAATGTGAAGATTTGCTAACCTAAGCAATAAAATATATGTCTTGATTAAATAGAACAATAAATGAGATGAGATGTTTGTTCTACTTACCAAGTAATGACATTAATGAAAACCCATGCTTGAATGATGCTAGAGATGCAAGATGGAGATGGGTTTTGGGGTTAGATAGTTAAAGAAGCAAGCTTTGCTTTCTTTCACTATAAGAGCTCTTCCTCTCTCCAAAATATAGTCTTGAAGACCAACAAGGACAAAACAAAAAGCCACATTTCCAACTAGTGATGTGAAAATACCTACAAGGTTATACTAAACAACCTAGAGGGGGGTGAATAGGTTGACACACTAGTTTTAAAAACTCTTTTGTAACATTTGTCAAAACTTTGGTGAGCATACAAATTAACCTTTAACATGATTGTTATGAGAAAACAATTAACACATGTATACTCAATTCACCACCCTTAGTCTACAAAACATATACCAAGAAACAATGTATCTCATATACAAGTATATTCAATGAAGAGCACATTCCACAAGTTGTACTTTAAATATTACAATGTAAGAACACTACAACTTGCTAGTGAAGAAACTATTTTAAAATTAAAATAAAGAATACTTGTAATTCAATAATGTTCAATATATTACAAGTATCAATCAAAGAATATCTATACACAAAAATGAATGAATAAAAGAATTATATTTACAATTATGATCAAAATGAATATGCTTACAAATCACACTTTACAAAATTTTGTTTCCAAATACAACATAAGTGAAAATTGTACTACAAGATTAAAACATATACATATACAAATATAAGAGAAAGAGATAGAAAGAATTAATAAAAGAGATTTTTTAACGTGGTAAAACCTCCAAGTAAGAAACATCCACGGGTTGAACTACAACCATTGGGTACTATATATATTGGATGATAGATTAGAAATTCCTCAAAAGTGACCAACCTTGATCTACTTCCTATTGGAGTCTATGTCTACCCAATCCCTATTGGAAGATACAAAATCCCTCAATGATGCGAAGCCACCATATATTGGAGTCCATACCAAACCAACATTGATGGAAGATTAGAAATTCCTCAAGAGTGCATACACATCCCATGTACCTCGCTCTTTTAGAGTCTATGTTTATCCATACGCCTAGGTCTACCAATATTGTAGCAAACTCTCTATCTAAGGCACTTATGCCTCTAGAGAGCCTCCCTTGCATAGCTATCCGGACCTTCCCGATCCTAGGTATGACTTATTGCTTAACTATCCAAGTCATCCCGACTCTAGTTAAGACTTATTGCTTAGTTATCCGGATGCCTTGTCCTAACCAAGTCTTCCTTGCTTGACTATTCGGACACCTTGTCCTAGTCAAGACTTCATGCCTTTTACAAGGACTTCCTAGTGTGATCATGTGTGTAAGGATTCCCATATCTTGATTGGCTTATTTCGTGGACAAACCACGTATTGGGGATTGCATGTAAGGGTAGCTTAAGTGATTGATATTCAAGCTCAAGACCCTCTCATGTCCTCAAGGTTGATAAGCACCAAAGGTAAACTTCAATGTGCTTAATTTGCTTTGAAGAGATTAGTTTCACACACACACAACTCATGCATAAATTTTATTCTTGTATGTTGTGTGTTTTATATGTGTGCATGCATGTTCTTGAACATCTCTTCTTGCATGTTTTATTTTGATTGCATCTTGTTCATTGAAATGTCATGACATGTTTAGGCATTAGGATGCATTCACTTCCCACACTTGCACTTCATTATTAGTCTTAAGTGTGGTGTAATTCGTTTCCGTTTGTGTGATCGGAAACGTCCGCGCTTGCACGATGGTGTGCATGTCTTAGCGCGATGGTTGACCACTTGAGAAGGTCTCATTCTTCTCTTGGATAAGTGGTAGTTTTGATTTGATTGTTTGGAGTAAAGTGTCTAGTTTCAAAAGATTAGATTTCAATGTTTTAAATGTTTTTCAAAACTGACCTTTGCATGGTCTTGTGACCATAACTTTTTATACAAAGCTTCAAAATGAGTTTTGAAAATTTCTGTACAAACTAGACACCCATACCTTTCCAACGGTATATTATTCGTAATATTTCATGACCGTTTGGATTGGTTTTAAAATCTCCAAAGTTACAACCAAAACAGGGCAACTCTGTTGTTGTCCGTTTCTGACCTTTGGTCACTCAATTGACCATAACTTTTTCTATAGACATCGAAATGTCATTCTATAAAAACGAGTAGAAAGTAGACTTCCATACCTTTCCAACGATATATCATACGAAAGGTTTCGATGTCGTTTGGTTATGTTTCGAAGCTCTCGAATCTTGAGTCGCTGCACTGACGCGAGTACCGCGAAAATGCCCATATTTTTTCCATTTCTTCCAAAACGACATAGTTTCACTTGGGCATTATAAATACATATCTTTCTTATCATTTTAAGGGCTGTGCCACAAAATCAAACCCTAGAGAGAGAGGCTCCATATTCTTGAGAGAGAAAGAGAGATTTGAGAGAAAATCAAATCAAGAACTCTCCTTTAACCACTCAAATCAAATCCCTTTTGCATCATATTTCATATTGCATCTTCTATTACTATATAGAATGCATCCATGATTGGATTTGCATCATCACAACTTGCTTGGTAAGATTTTGATTAAGTTCATCTTTTTGATTATTTTTATTATCAAGCTATTCTCTTTATTTTACTTGTATGTTTTGATCATATGATAAATACAAGATTAGAGAATTAATTGTGATGAATTGATTGAGTGTTGTATTGTGATAGATATCTAGGTTTTTATAATCTATGTTTATCTAAGCTATTATGACATGTCATTTAGCACTTAATATCTAGGATTGATTTTAATTGATTATCTCATCATCCTAGATAAGCATCTAAGGTTCCCTAGCCTTGTTTGTTATTTGAATATTCATACATATTCACATAGGTTGCATAATCTCTTCTTAGAGAATTAAGACTTGAGGCTAAGAGTGCTTAGGCCTCAAGCAAATTGGAATAGGGTTGCTAATAAAGGCCCGCAGGGTAGAAGTGAGGGGTTACATACCGGATTGTTAGACGAGGTCTACATAGGTTGTAAACTTCATTTCAATTAGTGATTTCGAGTTCCGAGTGTGGCGCACTATACAGCCCGTGGTTTTTCCCAGTGGTTGGGTTTCCACGTATACATCAAGTGTCATTTTTAATTCCGCACTATATTACACTTGCTTGTATTTTTGACTAGTAGGGTCATTTTCGTAATATTGACTTGTATGCGAAAATTGGGTAATAATAGCTAAAATCTATTCACCCCCTCTCTAGATTAATATATTGATAACACGCCTCGAGTATTTAGTTATTGACAATGTGAATGCAAATGATGCAAACAAGTAATTCAACATAGAACATGTGATCAATACATTCCATGGAACAAATAGACCTTAACATGTGAGAACAGAAGTTATAAAAGTCTAGATGCAAAACTTGAATTAAACCTAGAGCATGTGAAAAACACCTAACACAAATAGCTCATAGTTTCATTCACACAAATAACACTTGAATAAATCATATACATGAAGCACATATTCAAGATGTTACAAACACACACAAAAATGCTAAAAGTACAAAATGTATTCAATGAATATTCTAGCCAAAGATTTAGAGCAAGGATATAATGATAAATCAATTAAATCCTAGATAGGTCTAAAAACACATACACAAGCATAAATCCTAGATTTTATCAATCAAAGGATCAAAGCACATTTCAAGGATTATTAATCATAAAATGATTCAATCAAGTCATAAATAATCCTAGATATCAAACTAATCACAATACAACTCTCAATCATGTGAAAAACCTAGAATCTTAGAAACTAGTACACATATGTCTCTAATTAGACTTTTGATTAGGTTTGATTGTGAAGCTATCTTTCTCAATAGCATTCACCATACATACACATACATATATAAGAAGAAACCCTAAGATAATTGAAGGTTATAAAAGAAGAAATCTCGAAGATATGACAACTACCTTGCAATCACGAGCTGGTTCGGTTTTTTGGGTAGAATCACTTGAAAATTCGATCAAACAGCTACAAGACTACTTGGAAAAGGTAGAGGACTTGATTAAGAACAATCTCAAACTTGAATCACTCAATTCCAACTTCCTATGAGAAAGTTATGGTGTTTGGAAGGTGAGAAAAAGTTGAGACAAAATTCTGCTCCAAGGATTTTCTAATTTTTCTTCTTGAAAAGAATGAGAGGGAATTGGAGAATTTAAAAAAGATGAAAGAGAGGGAGAAATAGACCAATCACGTGCAGCCACGTCACCTAGGGCCGTGTGGGGCGCGTGTTCCACCCGTGGGCAGAGGGCTGCTCTGGCCGTGTGGCACACAGCCTCCACACGTGGCCACCAAGCTTGGCCGTTGGCCATGCTTGCTCCTCTCATGCATCGCTCGCGTTCTTCAGCTGTATCCGGGCCTCTGAACTTCGATGTCGAATCCATTTTTTGGATTACCAATTGTGACTCCCTCACGTACAACGATGACTACAAAACTTTGACAAAGGTTAAGAATTCTTCTCAGAAAACGACGACGAAGACAATTCAACGAATGAGAACGCAAAGTAGCATAGCTACATCGTTTGGACTCGAATTAGCAAGCAAGTCATCAATAACATTCTTCACAACATGCTTTTCCAAGGTCTTCGTAGGTCTATTTCTATATCCATACATGGATGATTGCCTAGGTCCATTCAAAGACATGTCATGAAAAACATTATCAAGTTTGCATTTCCAAATATACTCAAAGCACCTAGATCGAATATGTCTTGCCATATTACAATGATGACAAATAGGAATAAATTTGAGAAATTTACCATTTGCATTTGCTTCCAACTCCTTTGGTCTTCTCACAATTTTTCCTCTTTGAAGTGCAACCCTTGATGCTTCACCTCTTGCACTTGAGGTTGTTGCTCCTTGACGATGATCTTGTTAAGTTCTTCTATTGAACTTCCTTGTTGATGTAGAGGCACCTCCTGTAGCTTTCATGGATTTACCTTGAGTGAGTGTACCTACATTTGTTTCAACTCTTGCTTTGACAAAGGTAGATTTATTAATAGAAGGGGTTTCCTTCTCATTGATATAACCCAAACCTCTTTTATCACATGGATGATTTCCACTTTTAATGAGGGTTTCAATCTTGTTAGAACTAGATGACATCTTGTTAATCATCCTACTTGCCTCATCAAGTTTATCACTAAGCATCCTATTTTTAATGGCATGTTTTTCTAAGATGTCATCACTTTTCCTAACATCTTCACGTGATTTATTTAGCCATTGTTCATACTTTTTCTCTTGAATTAAGTGCTCACTAAGTTTGGCTTTAAGCATGTTTTCAAGCCTTAGCATTAACAAGAGAACTATCCTTTTGCTCAATTTCATGCTTCAAGATGCTAAGCCTATCATTACTATCCTTTAGGTTCATTTCTAGACTTAGGATCTTGTCTTTAAGTTCATTGAAATCTTTTGAGCCAAGTCCATGATTCTCTAACTTCTTGTTGAGGGACACATTGACTTTAGATAAACGTTCATTTTCAAAAATGAGATCATTGATCTTTTTCTCATCCAAGTCAATATGTTCAACAAAAAAAGCCACATAGGAACACACTTCCTTAATCATGACTAACACAAATAACACAAATACTACAAAAAAAGGATCTATCTAAGTGTGTCTAGACATCCGCTCTGATACCAAATGAAATTCCCTTAAGCAATAGTGTATTATATACCTAGAGGGGGGGGGTGAATAGGTATAGACCCAAATTCTTCCAACTTCAAAATATACAGATAACAAGAATGAAATGTACACTTGAAATGATATAACAATTGTATAGTATGAGTTAATACAAGTGAAAATCAATATACAAGAGATACAATCAATACATGATATGGAAGATAATGAAAAGTAAAGCGAAAATAGACACAAGAATTTTTACGTGGTAAAACCTCAAAGAGGAAACATCCATGGGTTGATACCACAACCACCGGTAAAACAATTCACTATGAAAGAAAGAGATACACACTCAATGCAATCAACTCCAAGTGAATCACTACCCTACTCCCTATCCAAGATGAGTCTTTCACCTCTAGGAAGCAACTTCCTATCCAAGGCTCTCAAGCCTCTAGGAAGATTTCCTTGCTTAGCTATCTAGATCGCAAAGATCCTAGTCAAGCTTCCCTAGCTCAACCATCCGGAGTATCACACTCCTAGTTAAGACTTTTGCTTAGTTATTTAGATCCTCTTGATCCTAACTAAGACTTCTTGCTTGGCTATCCAGAATCCTTTCCTAACCAAGTCTTCTTGCTCAAGATAAAGCTTCACTCACTTTAATCAAGAGACTTCAACCTTTTCACAAGGCAATGATCTAGATGATGCAAATGATACAAATCACAACCAAATAAAGCATGATGATCAATCAAGCTCTATGAACATACTTAGAGATATTCTAGGATATGCTTTCAACAAACAATCACAAATGTACCTAGAAATCAATGCATGTGAATCAATAAGAAAAAGTCAAGAATATTCAATATATCACTTAAGAATTCTTTGTTCTTAGATCATGAAATTAAACCTAGAAATTATCAAGAGACACATCATACAAGGTATTTCTAGAAACAATTTCAAGTTTAATCAAGTTTAGCAAAATATGTTCAAATAAGATCACAAGGCTAAAACTCAATCAATCAATCAATCATACAAACCTAGAATGTAAACTAACATCATTCTTAACACATTTTATCTATCAAATAAGAAGATTAAAAGAGATGATCAAAAATGAAAGTAAGAAGAAGATGTTTCACATACAAGTATGAATCTCGAACTGAAATCTGCTCACAGAGAAGAATCACGAAGTCACTTGGCTATGAAAATGCTTGGAGTTTGTAGCTTTTATCAAGACCAACATTTTTTTCTTTTGAATCAAGTGATTCGGAGTTAAAATGAGAAAGTTATGATTGAAACAAGATACCAAAAACTCATGAATAAATTATGCACATCAGTTTTTTTAATTTTCTTCAAGTTGTGTTTAGAGGGAAGGAAAATCATTTTAAAAGAGAGAGAGGGAAAGGAAGCACCCAATTGAAGTGTGCCACATCATCAGGTCCGTGTGGGGCGCATGTGGCGCATGTGGGTAGAGGACACCTCTGGTCGTGTGGCGCACGACCTCCATATGTGGCCCTCCAAGCTTGGCCGTTGGCCTAGCTTGCTCCTCTCGCGTTCTTCGGCCGTATCCGGGCTTTCGAACTCTGATTTCAAATCTGTCTTTAGATTAAGAATCGTGACTCCCTTACACACAATGATGACTATAAAACATTTACAAAAGGTTGAGAATTCATCTCGGAAAACGAGGACGAAAACAACTCAACGAATGAGAACGCAAAGTAGCGTAGCGTAGCTACATCGTTTGGACTCGAAACCTAATGAATGAGTAACCGAAATGACCGAGACTCAATAAGGAATCAAATGAGATCATGGTCAAGTCCAAATACAATAAAACACAAACATATAAATACAAGATCACACAAGTATGCCATTTCCTAGACATAGTCTTAAAACATGCAACTCTATAATGTATGACAATATGAGTTAAATGCATGAGCATACTTCAATGGTGTGTGAATGTGTTAAACCAAATGTAGCACAACGATGCAAGGGCACACATGAATGAATTGTGTGTGTGTGCGCTTACGCCTTGCAAGAGGAAGAAGAATTTTGATACCTTAGCATCCAAGTACGCGATTTTCCACTTGAAGACGATATTTGCATGAGAAGTTGCTTTTCTCCTTTGAAGCTTCTTTTCACCAAGAACCACCTAAGCAATAAACCATTATAAATAAAGAGAGTTTTGTAATGGAATCAAACCAACAAAGATCTAGGATCTTACACTTGTGATAAATGTCAAAGGACGAGGAATATTGGAAAGAGGAATGAGATGCCACAATCAAAGGATATGGCGATTGAGATCTTTGATTGTTGGAGAATAGATTTTATGGGACCATTCCCACCTTCGGAAGGTAACATCTACATTTTGGTGGTAGTGGACTATGTGTCCAAGTGGGTAGAAGAAAAGGCCACAAAGACCAATGATAGTAAGGTTGTTGTGAAACTCATGAGGGAATTTATTTTCACAAGATTCGGGACTCCTTGGTGCATAATAAGTGATGGAGGTAACCACTTTTGCAATAGGATATTTGCCACATTGTTGAAAAGATGTAGTGTGAGGCATAAAGTTGCAATTCCGTATCATCTGGACTTCACCGCCGTGGGTACCGCTGTGGAAATTCACAATGGTTTGCATGGCGTTGTGTGAGGTGCTCTGAAAGGCACATCCATTATGCTTAAGCCCCCCTTTTGTGACAATTATGCTTTAGTCCCCTTCAATAATTCAAAATCACCTTTTTCCTTTGAAATACTTCAAACACATTGTTTGGATTCAACAACCTGAAAATGTATAAACAAACAAATTAAAACCCTAAATAACTCGAGAAACAAGCAATTGATAGAGGGAATGGGGATAAAAAACATATACAAATAATGACCGATCAATTAGTGACCGAGAATGGTGTTACTAGAGGTCAACTTAGGTTGAAAACTTTTATTCAAATAGTGGTGGCTAGAAGGATAGCCTGAGAGTTTTGTCCACTTGGAGAGTTTCTCACGTAAATTAATCAACGTGTTTTCATTGTTTTCCGCACTTATTTTAGTTGATTGCTTTTTATGTTATGATTAGGTGACATGGCTTAAGTTTTGATAATATTGATTAATCGAAAGTTGGTAATTTACTTGATTAAAATCTATTCAGCCCCTCCCCCCATATATGTTAGTTTTTCTCTAAACTTGCGTATTTTCATAAGCTAAGAGAATGTTTGTATGTTTTAGTTATTTGAAACTCTAGAGCAAAAGTAGTTCGGTGGTTGGGTATCGTTTCCATTTTGCACAAGTGTAAACTGGTGGTTTTTTCTACTATGAGTCATGAATCTAGAGGAAATTGTGAAGTTGTGTGCTTCCATAATTTTAAGGAAGGCGGAAGGACCAGTGCGACGACTCCAAGAGGACCTGAAATGTGCAGGTGTTAAACGTATGGCTTTAAGCTAGATCGATAAGATTCTTTCTAATAAGTTGATAATAAGGGATGTGTTCGTGGGGCTTATCATAAAGATTTGGAGGGTGATGAACATAGTTGAAATTGAAGCGGTCATGAATAACATTTATGTTTTCTATTTCAAAAATTTGGCGGATCGTCAACGTGTATGGTCGTGAGGACCGTGGAGTTTTGATAATGCTTTGCTTATTTTGGAGGAACCAACTAGGAAGGGGGACATAGAGGCCATGAAGTTATAAAGCAAAGTTTTGGATGCAAATTCTTCGAGTGTCATTGTTGTGTATATCTAGGGAGATATGCGAATTCTTGGACAATTTGATTGGTGACGTTATTGAAGTCAATTGGGGGGCAAGGGATGGCATGGGAAAGTTCTTGCTTGTATGGGTTATAGTGGAGGTGGATAAACCTCTACACCGTTGCCTGCAAGTTATTGTAATGATGGATGAAGAACGACTCCTTAATCATTGTTTTCGATGTGGACGGATAAGACATATAACTAGGGAATGCTCGGATGGTGTGGGTATGGAAAGGGAGGAAGAGCTACATTTTGGTACTTGGCTGAGGGCGTCTTTCCCACTGTAGAAATTAGGCGTGCAATCTAGAAGGGGTTAGCAGTGGTATTTTATAATGGATAGGGATACGAGGCAGGGTACACGGTTTAACCGAGCGAACAAGGGAGGGGGTGTTGGGCAAGCTGGGCCGCATAATGTCACCGATGATGATCATGTTGGGAAAGAGGTAGAGAAATGGGCTGTTGTGGGGTCCAATGATTGTGGAAAAATCAGTTACAAGGGAATAGATTGTGAATTTGATTACATAATCAATGATATGCATAATGATGGATGTGAATCTAGCTCTAAAATGGTTTAGTGCTGGTGATTGTAGAGTTAGATACGTTTTATATGGTTAACCAAATTACTTCTAGTAGCCCTTTAGAGTCTGATGTTGGTTTGGTAGTGGGTGATATTTTGATGAAATTACAGACTTCTTTGGTAGCATATGTTTTGTATGCTTTTAGAAAGACAAACTGTATTGCTCATTCTCTTGCTTAGGGGTGGGCACGGTTCGGTTTGGTTCTGTTTTGGGCAAAATAGGATTGAACTGAAAATATTTCGGTTCATCCAAAATTGAACCGGTTTGAACCGAATAATAAATGGCAACCGAACTAAACTGATTTTAATCGGTTCGGTTCGGTTCGGTTCAATTCAGTTTTGGGCCTTATGGGCTTAATCAATTTTTTAATATGTTTTTAAATTTAATAGGTTGTGGCCCACAAAAAAATTACTGCAGCTTACTAATCCCTTGTGTGATTCTAATTTTGGGCCACAAAATTTAATAGTCCAAGCCCAAAAAAACTGAAATCGAACCTTACTAATAATAAATAAGCACTAATAGACAGTATCAAATTTAATAGACAATAGTCACAATCAGTGTATCACAGTAAATTCAATTTTGAAAGACCACATACAGTACAGACCACATACAAACTCCAAATCAAAATCCAAACTCCAAATCAAAATTACAATCCAAATCCAAAGTCCAAATAAAAATTACAATTCAAATCCAAACTCCAAATCAAAATTACAACTAAAATAAAAACTCCAAATCACTTAATTAGTAATGACAGTAAAATAATTCCAACTTCCTGCATTCATAAATAAAACGGTAATTAGTAATGATAGTAAAATAAGAGACTTGCATCCATGTTAGAAAAATTAGACATATACATATATATTGAAAAGAACACTGATACTCTCCTTCATTTTTTTCATTCAAGGAACATTGATACACTGATATTCAAAAATTATTACCTTAATGCTTCATGGCTTCATTAATCTTCCTCCTTCATTTTTATCCTTCATTTGTCACTCCACTTTCATACTCTACATTAAGATTAAGACAAAAAAAAAAAAAAAAAAAAAAAAAACAATAAACTTACATAGTAATAAACTAATCTTGATTTAATGACTTAATGATCATGATACTTTACATTTGACCTTAGTTTAATAATTGTAAGACAAAGAAACCACTTAGGTTTACAAATTTACAATATATATACTGATATACACAAAGAAACCTGTCATTTAAATATTGTCAGGTACTCAGGTGAAATAAAATATATATATATACACAGCTATCACAGCTGTCTAACCCATTCAGAAATCTATATATATATATATATATATATATTTCGTACACTCACAATTAAATCAATTTTTGTTTAAATATTTCTGGGTAATTTCTTTACTCTGCCAAGACATTAATTTATGATCAGTACTTACAATTAGAAGAAAAAAAACATGAAAGTAGATTGTTTTAATTTTTTAACTCATATTGTACACAGATAATTATTGTACACAGAGCATCAGTACTTACAATCCAGAGTATCGGCTTATTGTACATAGATAAATAGATAATTATTTCAACTAATAAAAATATTCAAAACATCAACTCTTCAAAACAAACACACACAAAATAGTAACTTTGAACAATATAAGAGAAACCCAAATGAAATATAAATAAAAAATCCAATCAAAATTGAAACTTTGCTGCTGTTGAACAGAAATTGCTTTTAATTTTTTGAACTGTTTATCAAAGAGATAGGAACCAACCTTTTTTAGCTTTGTCTTGTACTCTTGTTGAAGCAGATCGGATGAGTTGAAGAAGAGAAGATCGAACAAGCTGAAGCAAGGTTGAAGAAGAGAAGATCGAACGACTGAACGACCAGATCGGAGGTGAAAAAAAAAAAAAAAAAAACAGACAAGAAAATTAGAAAAAGAAGTAGAGAAATAGAAAAAGAAGAAGAGACAGGCGTTGAGTCATTGACAAACCTTGAGAATGTGAAGACTCTGAACTGAAAGAAGTCGGAGGTTAAGCAGTAGGCAGCGGCGGCGGACCAGAACGGAGGTTGAGAGTAGAGATGAGGAACAAATGAGATTTGAGAGAACTTAGAGAAGAGAAGTCAGGAGTTCTGAGAGAAGTCGACGACACAAAGACTCAAAAAATGAAAGAGTTAGGTTTTTTTTTATTTTTTATTTTTTTTTTTTATTTTTTTTTACTTATATAGCCAGTTTAAACGGTTCAATCCAGTTTTAGAAGAGTAAAACCGGTTTAAACTAAAAAGTTTTCGGTTTTCACTATTTTAAACCAGTTTAAACCGATTTCCTCCTATGAACCGAACCGAACACCCTTTTTTCGGTTTGGTTCGGTTCAGTTCGGTTTGGTTCGGTTCGGTTTGGTTCAGTTCGGTTTGGTTTCGAACTTAGTGCCCACCCCTACTAGTCTTGCTAATTTGGTGTAAGCCATCGAGGAAGATTGCTTTTGGATGGAAGATTTTCCTCCGTGTGTGCAAAAGATGGTCTTGGAGGACCTCCCTACATAGTTTCTGTCCGTTTTTCTTGTTTCTTTGATGTTGTTTCCATTAAAAAAAAATCAAAAATTGTCAATACTTAGGGCTTGTCCTGTAAGCGTTTTTCAGTGGCTGTTTTTCGAAAATGAAAATAGTGTTTTTGGTTTCAGTTTCGAATTCTGAAAACGCGTCTGGTAGAATATACTGAAAGTTGTATTCTGAAAATGAAAACAGTAAAAATGCGTCTGATAGCTTCACTGAAAGCTGAATTCTAAAAATAAAAACAGTGAAAACACATCCGGTAGATTAACTGACAACATAAAAAACCGAAGAACTTTTACATATGTAATTTGAATCTCCCATCTCTTTAAAATATTTTCATAAGGTTGTAATATTTATTTTCATCCACTTAAATTTATAATTATATATATATATATGAACTAATTATACCACTGTTCATAATAATATAATAATTTGAATTTAATCATTTTTTACAGACCATTCAATCATTTTTAATTGAATTATAAAAAAGATTGTATGATATTTGATTTTTTAGTATTAACAAAAATTACATAATTATCAATTTCCATAATCATAAGTCCATCACAAATTCATGATTTTGATTCTATTGAGATTTCATGAAAATAATAGGGCTCATTGTGCAAAAATCTTGTAAATATATTTATACATTCACCCACCAGAATCACCAAAGAAAGCATGCGTGTATGCACTTCCATATACAGTACTGATAACAAACAAGGAACCATGATTATAATCAAATTATACGCAATCACTACAAAAACTGCATCTTCCATTGTACTGATAACGAACAATCAAGGCAAAATAACTCAAAACTCAAAACAATCCAAACTCAGGAAATAAAAAAATTATGCTACTAAATGAAGTTCCCATTCGACAATTGTCTCACCTTATCATTTGAAGATAAGTTACTTAATTACAAAATCCAGCTTCCTACTCTATAACATCTCAGCAAACGATTTTTTTTTTTTTTTTTCCAAATTGTCATCAATATTTTTTTTTAATGACAAATTTAATCATAAAAATTTGTATGATTGCACAATACCACTGCCAACACGCTACCACAATACCCACCACCATCCAGCCATTTATATCCAATGCCACCATCCTGTGAAGATTAGAGCAACAGACGACAGAGAAGAAACAAAGAACAAAGTGTTTGATATACACTACAAAGCGTTTGAAGAAAGTTCTCAGAGAGAAACTAAGAGAAGATTGAAGAAATTGTAAATCGCTATTAATGGCTTTTGTGTAGCTTTATTCAATATATCAAAAGGAACCTTTTTACAGAATATTTGACTACTTGATTGAACACACTTTACATGTGAGCTCAATATATATATATCACAATTCCTAACAATCTCTCTAACAATATTCCTGATGATCAGGAAAGATAATTACCGAGGCTTTGACACCTCAGCAATAACCAACTAACTACCTGTACTGACTTCCTTTCTGTTAAGCTTGCATGAGCTCTTCTTATTCTTTGTAATAGCTTGATCACTTCTTTCATTAGTTACACAAACTGCATGCCCAGTGTATGGCTGTGAACTGCTGCACACTCTATTAAGCTCATTACACACGTCTTCTTATATGATCTACTGAGGCAACATATTGGATTATATCAGCTTCTCTAACACATCCAAGCCATTTATATCCACTGCCAACACACTGCCACAATTAATTTTTATATCAACGGGTTCCATTATACTTGCTGTTTTAAGAAGATTTAAATAAAAATAAACCCTTAAAACAGAACAGTAGAACAATAGAATCAACACCCAAACAGAGCAATACAAACAAAATATTTTTAATGAACTTGGTGCAATGGAAATAAATGAACTTGGTCTATGGGTAAATTATTCTATACTGAAAGATAATCCGTATGTAGATGACAAAATAAATAAGACAAAGTGTTTCAGAACCCACACAAAAGATTAAACAAACCAAAAGGCATGCAAATAAGGCTAAACTCAGCACTATTATATGGTTTTTAAGGCAAATATGACATGTGAGATAGACGTCTTATACATCTAAGAGGCACACATTTCTCAGTTCTCACTACAGAATAAAGGCTGCACATGTTGCTTGAATATAGTTCAACTACTTCTGGATAATAACTACTCTGCTCCAATTGGAGGTCATAGTAAGTAACCAAAGCTTAGTAGTTCCTTTTAATAACTATTCTGAGCTTTTATAAGTTACTAAGGCGCCACAAGTTTTATGCATAAAGATGCACCAGGTTTGGTAATAAAATCTCATTGCACAGTACCAGGAAATAAGTTCAAAATCTTTCTTCAAGCTCGTTAATGCAAGTTTAGAATTCCTGTTTTCTAACAGTAATTTAAGACTATTTCTAGGCATATCATTCAACTTTTTGTGACATAAGAAAACAAATACATGATAATTATTAATGCTTCAAGCAAAAACAATATATGTCTTCACCAAATAGCATTGAAACACAGTTTTGAGCAATATCTGACTTACCCACAAGTTATTATGCTGTCACAAACAATGTTATTTTCAAGATGCAATCTACAATTTAATTTAAACTAGTATTGTCACCCAAAAAAAAAAACGATAGCATTGACAGCTTGCTGAGTACTTGCAAACCCAAATCAAAAGTAGAGGATCAAAGTCCTATATACAAAATAAAGATTTTTACACTACAAAACACACATGTACCTTGCAATCTTCCACAACTATTTTCCCCAAGAATCACTCCAATTTTTTTTTTTTTTTAAGGATTACTTTAATTAAATTTCGGTTTAAGAAAGACAATTAATTGAAAAATTACTTAGATCTACATAGATTCAAGTAAATCAACAATAATTTCAGTTTAAGAAAGATAAAAAATTGAAAAATAAAAAATAAAAGAAGAAGAAGAAGAAGATGATGATGATGATCTGAAGAAAAGGAAGAACACAAAGAAGAAGAAGAAGAAGAAGAAGATCTGAAGAAGAGGAAGAACACGAAGAAGAAAAAGAAGATCAGACGAAGAAGAAGAAGAAGAAGAACACGATTCGACGAAGAAGAAGAATAAGATCAGACGAAAAAGAAGAAGATCTGTAGAAGAAGACATACCTTAGAGATGAAGCTGAGAGGAGTGGTGAGAGTGAGAGTGAGAGTGTCGGGTAGCAACTTGCTTCAACTGATGACTTTTTTTTTTTAATAAAAAAAATTGTTTTTCAAATTCAGATAACCACTTTTAAATGTTTTTCAAATATTTCAATGTTAACACTATTTTGTTTTTCATTTTGTTTTTTGTATTTTGAAAATGAAATAAAAAACGGTTAACAAACGCGATTTCAAAATCATTTTTGAAAAACGAAAACGAAAACGAAAACAGATCGAAAAACAGCTGCGGACTATTTTCAGCTGTTTTCGTTTTTGTTTTCTAAAAATGATTTTGAATTCACGTTCGGTAACCGTTTTTCATTTCATTTTCAAAATACAAATACAAAATAAAAAACAATACCAAGTGTTAAAAGTGTAAAGTTTGAAAAACAAAAAAAAATTGTTTTTCTTGTATTTGTTTTTGTTTTCCATATGAGGTGGGTCCCATATCATTAACAATTTTTTTTTTCTTTTTTCTCATCCACAAGACCTCATCTTCGTCTTCTCCACTCTCCTTCTTCTTCCTTTTTCATTCTTTCTTCTTCAATTTTTTTTTTTAAAAAAACACAGATTGTTTAACAAAAAAATTAAACAAAAAAGTTATTTTTTTTCCTTTTTTTTTTCTCTTGAACGTGAATCTGGATCAGATCTTCTCTTCTCTTCCCATCTTCATCTTCTTTCTTCCTTCATATCATCTCTCTCTCTCTCCGATCGCCGCCGTTCTCACCATTGATTTGCTTCGCCACTCGCAGCTCGCCGTCAATCTACCTTCGCTGCTAGCCGTCGAACTAATCTCTCTCGCTGCTCGCCGTCAATCTGGTCTCTCTCGCCGTTCGCCGTCGATCTGCTTAACCTGTTGCCGCTCACCGCCGATCTGGTCTTCTTCTTCTTCAGCTGGTCTTCTTCTTCTTCTTCCTCAACTAATCTGAATCAATTTGTGTTGTGTTAATTTTGTTTAATTTATAAATTACATTATAATAATTTTATTGGTTAATTATTTAATCAATTTGTATATAATTGTTATAAAATTAAACAAAATGTAAAAATTGATATTTCAATTTTTGAAAGTTTTCGGTCATCCTACCAGACGCGTTTTTTCAGTTTTTATTTTCAAAATATGGATTCCAGTAAATGCTACCAGATGCGTATTCGGAATTAAAAAATGAAACCAAAAACACTGTTTTCATTTTCATTTTTCTTTTCGAAAAACAAAAACAGAAAACGGCTTGCAGGACGGGCCCTTAAATTCTCATAAAACTTTTGTCAATGTTAATTTATAATAGAAAAGATAAAAGAAACCCATTAAGCCCATTAAGCTCATTAATACGATTTCATATAACAATACCCGGTTTGAATAATGCAGTTCCTTGCGAGTTTTTAAACAATGGGTTCGGGTTTATACTCGGACCGCAGCATGCTGGTAAGAGCTGAACCCTCTGGATCTGGCCCATTTTGCCATGCCTAGATAAATGGTTAATGATAGGGTTAGTTAATGTAATTAGGCCGTTTGCGAGGGTGAAAACCGAGAACTGAGAACTGAGAACTGAGCCCTCCCTTCCTCTCTCCTTCATTTTCAAGTGAGGAGAGAGAGTGTGCGTGTGTTGTACTTGTAGGACATCACTGGTATCTGGTGGTACGCACAATCCAAATCCAAATCCAATCCTCATCACTTGTCCTTCATTTTCAACCTCTTCTTCTTTTCTTCCCCCCAAAACTAGAACCCACCTTCCTTCAATCTTCTCACTGGTAAGTGGTAACTCCATTTCTCTTTTTATTATCTTCATCGCTCTTCAGTTTTTATTTACGGTAAATTTTCGATTTCTGTATATTTAAATTTCTAATTTCGATTGCGTGTAGATTCTAAATTGTTTGAATTTTGATATTGTGGCCGGTTGTACTCTTGTTTGTGCCATTTGTTTTTTCAATTTTTTAAAGTTTTCAGAGGAGAAACGGATGTTACGTTACAGACATAAAATTATTCCTTTATAAGCTTTATTCAATTTTGATTCTGATGCGTTTTTCGTAGTTGATAGAATGCTTTTTTTTTTTTTTGTAACAAATTTTCGAATCTCACAATATTGTATGTATAAAGTTGCTAAAACCTCTCGAAAAGCATGAAATTCAGCTTTACAAATTGTAATGGGTGGTTCTTTTGTTGTTTGCACTACGTGCCAGAATTACCTACATATGCTGCTTGATTTCTCTCTAATGGTCCTATGAATTTAATACAACATTGTTAAACCTAACCTTTTCTTTTAAGCATATTAGAGATTTGGTTGATCATTGTAGCTGTTACTGACGCTGATGATTTTATTCAACACCCTTTTGGATAATCTGTGTTTAGAACATCCCCGTTTAATGTTCGCTGCTTTTGTTGGGTTTAATTCATTGGAAATTTGGAACTGGATTATATGCTAATCTTTTTTGGGTGATTGTATTGATTTGGTAGCTAGGGTTGTTTGAATTTCCTGCAATGTATGTGTGGGCTACGCAATGTGTTGATTGAGGAGCAAGAAATTTAAACAATGGCAGAATATTTGGCCTCACTGTCATGTGTCAAGCTGCATTTGCAGACAACTCATCTAAAAGAGAGACGATGTCTACCCCGAAATTCACATTTTAGAGCAGCTCAGAGGTTTTCTTCTGTTGTTTGCTTCCTGTTTACATTCCTTGGTGGTTTTTTGATTGGTGATTTCTTGGGTGTGCTGAAAATGGGAGTTGACAGTTCAATTTGAAAAAATTCCCTTGATTGTTTTTTTAGTTTCGTGTTTCTTAGCAAATATTTTTTTAGGTGATTATTTGTAATCACTAATCAATGCCTCAAAAATATATTCCGGTCATTGTTACTTTAGCAGGATTTTGTCACTTACAAAAATTACAATTACATGTTTACTTGATGAGAAACTGCAATATCAAAATTTTGAATCATATGTTCTGAGTTTTCATATGCTAGCCAAAAAGTAGAAAGCTTTACATAAGTCTTATGAGTTGAACCCTGCTTATTGTTTTTCAGGTCCCAAACAATTCTAACATATATTTTAATAATGTACTGTGTTCATTTACATGTCCTCAGCAACAGCTGTTTTATCCTGTGCACAGATTATTGCCACTATAAAAGATTGCTCTAAGAGAGTTATATGGCATATTTAAATTAAAACTTAACTGCTATTGCTAGTGAAGGTGCTAAGTCTTCATTGTTTGTTGCCTTTGTGGTTGTTAAAGGTGTTACCATGGAAGATATAAAGTTGTCCGGGTGTCAATGCAGAAAATCTGCAAGTTTAGTACTTCTGGTGTTGAAAGTCAGAAAGTCCACCCTCGTCTCAGCGAGACTTCATTGAGGTGTAGTTGCTTGGGGTTTTTGGTGAACCCTGATGGCGCAACAGCCTCTGACTGGGTTCCTGTTGGTGATCAGGTACTTCTGATGGCCAGTATATTCCTTACATATCTGGCTGGAGTAATTCCTGTTCAGAAGTCTAATACTACTTCTCTAAAGAATATTCTCGACCATAATGTGTTCCCTGAAAGCCCAACCTCTCCTGGTAGGTAAGGGTAAGCATATCAAAGGTTTCAAAGCATCGTTTGTTCTACATAATTGATAAATTAATTTAATTATTTGAAGATATGAGTGCAATGCTTTAACTTTTTTATGTCTCATTTCCTGTAGTTACTCAGGATATTTACCCATTAAATGCAGTACCAGGAAAGATGATGGCAAAGCTAAAGCAAATTTGAAGTATGTATGGAAAGTAGTGAAAGAAAAACTAATGGAATCTCTGGATACTATTGAAAGTGAGAGTGATTTTGGAAACAGAATCCTTGAACGACACCAGACAAAGCGCCCATTAAGTTTGTATGCTGTATCTGAGGGTCCAAAGTTACGGTTGCTTTGGGCTTCATTTCAACAACTTGAGAAAGAGGTAGGTACTGTCTATGTTTTTTCCTTGTACCATAGTTGCTATGCATAAACTTGCTATTTGGAAGAATTTGAGCGTTTCTTGCCTAGATGAGAACCTATACCGGTTCACAATGCATTTCTAGTAGAAAACCAAAACTTGTTGGTGAAGGTAATTTTATTTGGTTGTAATTGCGGAAAGAAAGATTAACTATCTTTACTTGTTGCTTACAAAGTATTTTAAGAATATCTTTTGAAATTGTAAATGCAGGTCTAAAAAGTTTTGGGCATACTCATGCTAGACAGATAGAGAGTAAATCAATGTTTTATTGTTGTGATTGCAAGATAGGTTCTTGAATTTATAATTTTAATGACAAATATCGATAAGAATGTAATTATATTGAACATTGCAGTTCATATTTCTAGGGTGCATAAATTACTTCATAATTACACCTCAGCATACTGAAAGGGGTTATTTTAACAATTTTTATTTGGCACAATATTCCTGACTTTATCCCTTCATTAGAATAACTATTTGGTTATACTTTGACTTGTAAATGGTGTGCATTGTTCAAAATTGTAGTTTCTAATCATTGGGCTTCACCTCTCGTAATCTAGATATATGATAGGGTTTGAAGACTGTATAAGTTGTTTGTCTAGAATTGTTTTTGCCGCTTGCAGACATGTAACTAGTCCTATTTCTAGAATCGGTGATGTTTCAATTTTAATGTGTATTTAACTTAAAATAGAAAATTGAAGACTATTTCGATGACCAGCTGAAAAATACACCTCTTGTTATGAAGTAGGAACAGATACATAATATAAGACTAACCCATACCGAGTTGCTAATCTGACTACCATCCATGACTATACGTGGTTGCTAGAGGTCAAGTAGCGCCTAGTTTGGGAATGCTTCCCAAGTTGCTTTTGGAGCCAAAAGTGCTTGATGTAAAACGCTTGCTGGGGTTTTACTAGGAACTGAATTCTTCTACTAAAGAAAGAAAAAACTGCAGAACAAAAAAATAAGTTGGCTCAAAGTAAACAATAAATTCGTTATCAAACTGGTTGGTTGGACTCACTCCAAACCAATCAGCTTTCTTGGCCTCTCACCAAGCTTGATTTCCTCTCACAGGATTTCTTAAAACTTTTCTTTATTAATAATGCACTGCCTCAAAAAACAATGAAAGCCACCTATTTATAAGAACTCAATCCTATAAAGTAGGAGAGGGAAACTAACTAGGAAAGCAAAAAATAAATAGGAAAACAAAATAGGACTCCTAAACAAACTAGAAAAACTAAACTAAATAGGAAATTCTTTAAACTCAATTGCTAAAAGAAATTAGGAAAAAAACTAAACTAAACAGTAAACTTCTTTTAAACCCAATTGCTGCTCCTTGGAATCTCATTCAGCGGGCCCCTAATTTAGCCAAAGGGACTCGACTATTTGGGCTTTACGACCCTTGGCCCTTCTGCTGTAAACCTGCCAAGGTTTACTGCCGATGGCTTCCGAGATGTCCCCATCAGCTCTCCCCGTTTGAAAAGGGTTCGACTCCGTCGAAACAAAGCTGTAATACCTCTCAAGTAGATCCGGGTCAATCCTTTGCATGTCTTCCTTAGTAATCCATGTATTGTCCGAATCTGTATGGTTCAATCTCCTCTCGGGTCCCCACTTGTGGGATGTCAGGTAATAATTGGATACCATCCTGGTTGAGTGGAGAGGGTGACTCCGAGCCTTGTAAAGCCGTAAATCTTCCACGTTGAAAGTGGCACTGATTTTCAAATCCGGCGGAAGGTCTAATACATAAGTGAAACAAATATTGCACGATGTGTGTAAAACTATCTAGAGGGGGGGGGGGGGGGGGGGGGGGTTGGTGAATGGATTTTAACCGTTTTTACCCAATTTTCGTTATTGGTCAATATTTCGAAAATACCCCTTACTAGTTAAAGCAATAAATCAAGTGTAATAAATGCGGAATTAAAAGACACTTGATTTTTACATGGAAACCCTCACGGGAAAAACCACGGGCTGGTAAGTGCGCTACACTCGAGCCTCGAATCCACTAATGGTAAAGGTGATTACAACCTAATTCCGGTATATAACTCACCACCACTACCTAATCCCGGTATAAGTGAACTAAGTCTAATTGCTTGTGATTTAAGCAACCTAATCTCGGAAGCAACACAAGACTTACTTCTCAATGAAGAGATAATATGGCCTCTGTGTATATGTATGAATATCCAAGAATGCAAATAGAGCTAGGGAACCCTATATGTTTATCTAAGATGATAATATGACAATTAAAATAATCCTAGATATTAATAGCTAGATGACATATCATAAAGCTTAGCTAAACATAGATTTTGCAAACCTAGAAAGCTATCACATTACAACACTCAATCAATACAACACATACAATCTCTATCTTGTAACTAGAATAATAATCTAAGAGCATACAAGTAATAAAAGAGATGACTTACTAAGAAAGACACTAAAATTAGATGAAGCTAGTGAAAACCTTACCAAGTAAGATGTGATGTTGCAAAACCAAGCATGGATACATCCTATATGGTCATAGATGATGCTTGATAAACTTTGATGCACAAAGGAATGACTTTGAGTGTTTAAAGGTGAGTTTTTGTGATTTTTTTTCTCTTGAAAAATGTTCTAAGGGAAAAATATGATTTTTGAACTCTTAGAGACAACCTAGAATGAAAGAGGCATATAGGGTGACAAAGTGAAGTGGTGTCGTTTTGAAAAAATGCTAAAAGCCAACAATTCTGTGCCCTTGATTCTACGGCCACGTACCGCCGAATAAGGGCGTCGAATACAGTCAACCGTGTTGACTGAGATTCTGCGGCCTCTTTATGTGCCTTGGCCACCGAACAAGGGCGCCGAATTGAGACCTGACATTTTGGTCCCAATTCGGCGGCCTTGTTTTGCGGTCACTAATCGCCGAACCAAGGGCGCCGAAAAGGTACTAGTTCCACTGGTCCTAATTCGGCGGTTTGGTTCTGCGGCCATCGACCGCCGAACCAGGGCGCCGAATTCCCTTGGCAATGCATCCTAAATTCTAAACATGTTATGGCACAACAAGTAAGATGCAATCAACAAACAATGCATGAAGAGATTAATAGTAATAAAGTGCACAAATAAAAACACACAACATAAGAATAAGAATTATACATGAGTTGTGAGTGTGTGCAACTAATCTTTTCAAAGCAAGTAAGCATATAGAAATTTACCTTTGGTGCTTATCATTCTTGAGGTCTTGAAATGGCCATTTAGCTTGATCACCATTACCTAAGCTACCCTTATATCAATCCCTTATTGTGGTTTGCTCACGAAATAAGCCAATCAAACTTTGAGGAATTTACAATAAGCATTTGGCCCAATCTTCATGCGGATTTGAAAAGGCCCCATGCTTCTGGCTAGTAGCTTTTTAGAGGATCCCACATGAAATCTTTTGGGCTGAACTTGAGCCATTACTAGATCCCTATATTGAACTCAACTAGTTTTCTGCGGCTGTCTGCATCAGCCTTGTACCTTTAATTGTTGTTATCTATCTTGGAAAAGACAGAAGCATGTAACTCTGCAATATGCTTTGCAAAATTTTTAGCAGCATCTGAATAGATATTGTAACTCATAATAGGAATCAAATCCACCGGGGACCTAGGATGGCTCCCATACACAATTTCGAACGGGCTTTTCCCTGTGGTCCTGTTTACTGAATTGTTATACGCAAACTCAGCAATTGATAAAACTGAATCCTATGATTTAACTCGTTCTCCTACTAGGCAGCGTAATAGACTTCCAAGACTTTGATTGATTACCTCGGTCTGACCATATGATTGAGGATGGTAGGCTGAAGAAAACTTTAATTGAGTACCCATGATCTTCCAAAGATTTTCCAGAAGTAACTCATGAATCGAACATCCTTGTCAGAAGCAATAGATTGTGGTAACCCGTGCAATTGTACCAATAGTTTGGTTACTCTAGGGGCGTTGTATGTCTTTGCGCAAGGGATGAAGTGTGCCATTTTTGAAAACCTGTCCACTACCACAAAAATGGTGTCGTTTTTACTTGTAGTGGTTTATAATTTGTGAACAAAATCCATGCTAACATCTTGCCAAGGGGCGTGTGGTACAGGTAAGGGTGTATAAAGTCTCGTGTTATGCTTTCGGTGCTTGGCTAGCTGACAAGTGTGACACCTCTCAGTTACCCAAACCACATCCCTCTTGAGGCTTGGCCAATAGAAACGGTCCTCGACCAATTCGACTGTTTTATTTTGACCAAAGTGCACTACAATGCCACTTGCGTGGAGCTCTAACATAAGGAACTCACGAACTGAGGTCCGTGGAAGACACAGTTGACAGCTGCAAAATAAGAATCCTTCCCGCAGCCGGAAATCGGGGCTGCTGCTAGCAGCTATCTTGGCAGTTGTGGGGTGTTCCTCTTCGGCCTTCAACTCATCGACTAAGGGTGTTGGTTGGCTTGTTTTCAACCCTGGCTTTATGTTTTAGCATGAAAGAATATTCTTGAAGAAACTCAGCCGACTTGGCATGTCGAGCATTGAGTTTTTTTTTTGAGTGTTCACATATTTGAGAGTCTCATGATTAGAAAACAACACAAACTCTTGATGGAGGAGACAATGTCTCCAATGCTTGGATTACGGCATAAAATTCCTTGGCATAAGTCGAGTACCTTTGCTTGGCTTCATTCAATTTCTCATTGAAATATGCTACTGGGTGCTCTTCCTGACTTAAAACTCCTCCTATCCCTATTCCGGATGCATCACATGCGACCTCTAAAGGTTTTTGAAAATTTGGAAGTTGCATTACCGGGGCCTCTGTAATGCAAGTCTTGATCCGATTAAAGGCTTTGGTTGCTGCTGGGTCCACTGAAATTCCCCTTTTCTGATACAGTTTGTGATTGGAGCCATTACTGTGCTGAACCCTTTAATGAATCGGCAGTAGAATGTGGCCAACCCATGGAAACTTCGAGCCCCATGTATGTTACGGGGTTTGTGCCAGTCAACAATTGCCTTGATCTTTTCCGGGTCGGCTTTTATCCCTTCTGCTGAGACTACGAAGCTAAGAAAAATCACTTGATCGGTCAAGAAGACACTTTCTGAAGTTAGCAAACAGTTTCTCCTGCCTTAGTGTTTCACAAACTTGCTGTAAATGCCCCAAGTGTTGCTCAATGGATTGGCTGTAAATGAGAATGTCGTCAAAATATACCACCAAGAATTTACCCATGAAGGGTCGTAGTGTCTTAGTCATGACTCTCATGAATGTACTATGGGAGTTTGATAAGCCGAAGGGCATTACCAGCCACTCATATAATCCACCCTTCGTTTTGAATGCCGTCTTCCATTCATCCCCTTGCCTTATTCGGATCTGGTGGTACCCACTCTTGAGATCAATATTGGAAAAAACTGTAGCCCCATTCATCAGATCCAGCATTTCATCCAACCTTGGCATTGGAAACCGATACTTTATGGTTATTTTATTAATAGCTCGACTATCCATGCACATTCTCCATTACCCATCTTTCTTTGGAGTTAATAGGGCCAATACAGCACAAGGACTTAGACTTTCTCAAATGAATCTCTTATCTAATAGTTCATTAACCTGCTTTTGAAGCTCTGCATGTTCGGTGGGGTTCGTTCAGTAATGCGGCAGGTTAGGTAGGATTGCTCCAGGTATAAAATCTATGGCATGCTGAATGTCACAAAGTGGTGGTAGTTCTTTTGGAAGGTCAGCTGGAAACACATCACTATACTGGGCTATTATTGGTTGAACAGCTCGGGGAAGTGTATTGAGATTCGCTGCGTCCTCTCTACTTTTCTCTCGTACTGCTAAAATATACAATTTGTCTCTTTCCTTTTAAGTTTTTTTCGAATTCTCGAAAACCTATAATATGAAGTCCCTTTTCCATTCTCTGTAGTTGGGAGGTGTCTGCTGGGGATCCAGCTTCGGCCTTTACCAACGGAGGTTGCGGTTTGAGGGTAATCTGTCTCCCTAGGTGTTCAAAAATGCGGATGTTTTCCCGTCCCGTAATGGTTACATCATGATCATACAACCAAGGCCAACTTAGTAGTATGTGCCCTGCGTTCATTGGTACATCACACCACACATTCTCTTGATACGAAGAAAACTGTACAGGTACCTGGCACTTTTGGGTAACTAGTATGGACGACGTGTCAATCCAGGACACACGGTAGGGCTTAGGATGATTAACTGGCTTGAGTCCCAGTTTGGTAACTGTCTATGTCGAAACTACATTAATACAACTTCCGCTGTCCACCAAAACTTTACAAACTGCATTCCCGCATTTGGTAAATGTATGGAAAATTGATGATCGTCTCCAATCTTTACTGGTTCTTGGTTGAGCTAGTTGGTACCTTACTACTGTTAGGCGGGTTCCATCGTTGATATCCATACTGTCCTCATAGTCTTTCGACTCAATAACGAAATCCGGGTCTTATATGTCCTCCCCAAACTCTATTGTGCCCTCAACTACGGGATTCTCAGTGTCAACTATTAATGCTCTAATGGGTTCCTTGGTGGGGCATTGAGTTGCAAAGTGACCCATCCCTCTACACTTGTAACATTTAATTCCCCCACTACCACGTAATTCTTCCAGTATACCTTTACCTTTATCTTCCGCTCAAGGGATCTCAGTGAGTGATCGGCGTAGTGGCTGCCCCACACGGTGGTTGTTGATATTTTGGCGCCATTCTGCAATCTCGGTAGGCTGGCGAACATTTAACCACTTAGGGGGTGTGGATTTCAAGTAGTACTTCATTTCCTAGGTCAATTGATAAGCTCTTCCCAAGGATCCAATATTGTGCGACATCAATTCCCTTAGTATTTCTGCTCGAAGTCCAGATCAAAAACGCGAAAGTGTTAGGGCTCTATTTTCTTTAGCGTTGCAGCGCTGTAGATAGCTTTCAAACTTTGCTATGTACTCATTCACAGTCATATTAGCTTGTCTTAATTGATGCCATTCATCTAATTGTCGTTGATGATAGCTAAATGGGACATACTTCTGCTTTAAACTGGCTTTCATCTCCACCTAGTGTACAATCGGTGACCTACCGGTGTCTTCCAATTCTTGTTCTAGATTATCCCAAAACAAGTTAGCTTGGCCGACTAGCTTAATCTTAGCAAACCGCACTTTTCGTTCTTCGGACATGTTATGCCAAGCAAAGAACTTATCCATTGTAGCTTCCCAGTCTAAGTAAGCCTTTGGATTCATTAACTTTTTTATCCGCATCATACTCATACTGCGGAGGTCCCCTGCATTGGTCGTTGTCACCGACCTGCACTCTCTGAATCGGGGGCCGTTCGCCGACATAATCGTTGTCGGCTTCCAGCCTAGCTGTCCCATCATATACCCCAGTGGGTGTTTCATTCCGTGTTGCCCTGCGGGGTAGATTAACCTGCAAAGGACGAAGTCGAACTAGAGCCTCCATGGATATTTGCAGATTTCTCTGAGCAGTTCTAGTGTCTACCATGAATGCCTGCACATCGTGTTGGAAATTTTTGAAGTCACTAAAAATTGCTTGGATAGTTCTTTGACCGTCAAAGTTCGCTCTTTTCCGCTTGTTGATTTTAAACTCTCTTACTATTCGTGTTTTCTAGATAGACTACGATGATTAACTTATAAGATAATGATATGCGAATATGCGGAATAAAATATGAACAATAAAGAAAACATGCCACACACACAACACAAGAATTTACCGAGGTTCGGTTAACTTTGCCTACGTCCTCGTGTGATCGCTCTTGAGAAATCACTAGCACTATGAAGAAAAACGCTTGGTTACAAGATACTTATTGAAACCCCTTAGCCAATTCCCCAAAAACCTTGCTTGAACCTCTCTATCACTCTTGCTCTCAACCCCTTGTACGCTTATTGTTTTTTTGTGTTAAAAATAAGCTCCCAACAGCCCTATTTATAGATATAGGACTTGGGTTACATTCCTTGCTAGAATAGGACTCCTAAATCCTCTTAGAATAAGAAAAGCTAACTTATTTCCTAATCCTAGTTGATTTGGGACTCTTGAGAAAATATAATTTCCTAATTTCAATAGGAAATTATGTGCACATTTTATTTTCTCTTAATCCAAATAGGATTCTTTCTTAAGCCTTGACTTGGGTTTTGATGAGACAGAAACACAACAATCTCCACCTTGGTGAGTCAAAACCAAGAAATGACTGATGTACCCCAGAATGTCTTCGAACCTTCTTGAAACAACTCTGGAAACCTTCAAGAACCTTTACCTTGGCAAACTTCTTCTTGCCTTAATGCACCTTAAGTGAGGAGGTGCTCCACCCAATCCTCAACATGTAATAAGATTGAGTGAGTTTAAACAAAACTTGAACTTCTTAGCTATTACCGGTTTAGTCAAGTAATCTTATGTATTCTCCTCTGTATGAACCTTCTCCAGTGTAACTTCCTTTGATTCTACCCAGTCTTTAATTCGGTGATAACGAGCCTCAATATGCTTTGATCTTCCATGAAACACTTGATTCTTTGTTAAGTAAATAACACTTTGGCTATCATATCTAATCACCATGGAACCTTGAGTAATTCTGAACTCAACCATTAAGCCATTAAGCCAAACTGCTTCATTTCCAACTTCCGCAAGTGCAATATACTCGGCTTCAGTAGTGGATAATGCTGCAATTGATTGTAGAGTAGCCCTCCAACTAATCGGCCCATCACTACTAGTGAAAACATAACCAGTAGTAGATCTTCTTTTATCCAAGTCCCTTGCATAATCAACATCTACATAACTAAACACACATGCTTCTTTCCCTTGTTTTTCAAACAAAATTCCTAGACTCTTTGTACCTTTCAAGTAACGCAGAATCCATTTAACTGCAGACCACTGCTCCATTCCTGGATTCGCCATATACCTCGATACAACACTTAATACTTGTGCTAGGTCAGGTCTTGTGCAAACCATCGTGTACAGTAGACATCCTACTATGCTTGCATAAGGCACTTTGCTCATCATTTCCAACTCTTTTTCTGAAGCTGGACATTGCAGCGCACTCAACCGATAATGAGCTGCCAACGGAGTAGTCACGGGCTTTGTTTCATTCATGTTGAATCGCTCCAAAATATTTTGAATGTATTTTGCTTGCGACAACCATATTTTTCCCGCTACTCTATCCCTTTTAATTTACATTCCAAGGATCTTTTGTGTAACCCCTAGATCCTTCATGTCGAATTCCTTACTCAATTGCATCTTTAATTTCTGAATTCTAGATATATCTTGACATGCAATCAAAATGTCGTCTACATAAAGTAGCAATAGTATAACCATACCATCTTCGAACACATGATAGTAAACACAACAATCCTTTAAGCATCTTCTAAAATTGATTTTCATCATGTATGAGTCGAAACGCATGTACCACTGCCTTGGAGATTGCTTTAACCTATAAAGAGATTTCTTTAACTTACAAACCAGATTTTCCTTCCCTGTTTCGACAAATCCTTCTGGTTGAGCCATGTAAATGACTTCTTCTAGATCACCATGAAGAAACGTGGTCTTAACGTCCATTTGTTCTATCTCCATATCCTGCTGAGTTGCTATTGATAATAGCAATCTGATTGAAGTATGCTTAACTACTGGAGAGAATATCTCGTCATAATCAACTCTTTCTATCTCACGGCATCACCTTCATGTGTTCTTTCTTTTTAAACACCCATTTATAGCCAACTATCTTTCGATCTTTTGGTTTAGAAACTAGCTCCCAAACAAAGTTCTTATCAAGAGATTGTATCTCTTCTGACATAGCAACCATCCAACTTTCCCGATCATCACTTGCTATAGCTTCTTGATATGTGGTTGGATCTCCTTGACCAATATTTAGAGCATAATTAATTTCGTCTTGATCAAACCCATACTTTTCCGGTTCCTTGTGTTTTCGCTTGGGTTTATCCAATGCTATGCTTCTCTGAAATTGTTGCTCAGGTTGTTGAGGAACCATGGAGTTTTGTTCATGCAACGGTGATAGCTCCACTTGAGCCTGTACTTGTCACTGTTGTTGTTGCTCTACTCTTTCCTTATTAATCCCTTCGTCATGATCCATTTGCTCGTGCTCCACTTGAGCTGAATCTTCTTCCATGACCCATTTGGTTAGAGGAAATTCGGTTGCTTCTTCTACAACATCAATTTTCTTCTCCTTACCTGTCTTGGTTTTATTTAGGGGCATAGTCTTCTCGTCGAACACGACATCTCTACTTAAAACCTTCTTCTTGTTGACAAAATCCCATAACTTGTAGCCCTTCACTCCTTTTTCAAAACCAATGAAAATGAACTCGAGTGACTTTGGCTTGAGTTTGGTTCTTTCATCACTCAGAATATGAGCATATGCACTGCAACCAAAAACTTTTAAATTGGAATAATCAACAGGTTTTCTAGACCATACCTTTTCTGCACTTATAATCAAAAACCTTTTAGGGTGATCGGTTCACCAAGTAGCAAGCGTGATTAATCGCTTCTGCCCAAAACATGTCGGGCAATCCTGCAGGAAACCGCATGCTTCTCTCTCTTTCCATGAGAGTTCTATTCATCCTCTATGCTACCCCGTTTTGTTGAGGAGTCTTCTTCACTGTAAAATGCCTTGTGATGCCTTCTTCCTTGTAGAATTGTAAGAACTTGTTGTCTCTATATTCACCTCCATTGTCGCTTCTCAGATATCTGATTTTTCTGCCCGTTTGGTTTTCTACTTCAGCTTTCCACTCTTTAAACTTTGTGAAAACTTCGGATTTCTCCCTCATGAAGTAAACCCATACGTTTCTTGAAAAATCATCTAAAAAAGTAAGAAAATACCTTGATCCTCCCTTAGACCTAGTTGGTGCAGGACCCCATACGTCTGTATGAATATAGTACAACAGCTCTTTGCTTATTTTCTCACTGTCTGCAATCTTAAATGACGTTTTTGTTTGCTTCCTGAGAGTACAATACTTGCAGAATTTTAGTTTGCAGAAACTAACATCTTTAGCTGATTTTTCTTGTGTAGTTATTGTATCCCTCTTTGACTCATATGCCCTAGCCTACAATTCCAAAGCTCAGTCTCGTCCTTCTCTACAGATATTGCTTCTCCACTTACTAATAATTCCGTCATGCATTCTGATTTTCACTGATCCAATACCTTGGATCTTGCACGGTGAATCATCTCCCATCAAAACTTCTCCACAACTCCTTTCCTCATATGTGTCGAACCATTCTTTGTTTGCACACATATGGAACGAACAACCGGTATCCAAAATCCAATGTTAGAAAGCATTGGAGCTCGATGTTACCGCAAGGAGTTCTCTATCACTTTCATCTGAATTTACCACACTGGTTGAACTTGAATTCCTTGCCATCGCCTTCGCTTTCCTTTCTCGCCATATCTTGCAATTCTTTTTCCAGTGGTCAATAGCACCCATGTAAAACAATCCTTGTTCTCTTTTTCTTTTCCCTTGGATTTTGATCTACCCTTGTTGCTAAATTTATCATGTCTGCTCTGCGACCGACCCCTCTCTTTGCCTTTGGCATACATACCATGTGCATGAGAGCCTTCGGTATTTTCATCCATCTTGACAGAAGATTGGATAGCTTCCATAACTTCATCCGGCTTTAGACTTTCCTTACCAAACATTATTGTGGTCTTGAAGTGCTTGAACAAAGGCGGTAGAGATCTCAATATTAAAAGCGCCTTGTCATCATCATCATACTTCACATCCACCTTTAATAAATTGGCAACACAATTATGAAATTTGCTTAAATGATTTTACAGATTTCCACCTTCCATACGAAGATTAAGAAGTTCATCCTTCAAGAAAAGTTTGTTGGATAAAGTTTTACCCCTGTAAACTTTCTCGAGCTTATCCCATGTCTCTTTAGCGTTCATATCCTCGTTGACATTAAGCATTACATTGTCGGTAAGATGTAACTCAATAGAGCTCTTCACCTTTACGTCCATTCGCTTCCACTGAGCATCTGTAGTTTCCGTCGGCTTCTTCTCGACTCCGAGAATAGCATGCTGCAGATCTTGCTGAATCAAGACGTTCTTCATCTTCCTTTGCCATAACGTGAAGTTACCCTTCCCATCAAACTTCTCGATTATGATAGGCTTCACGTCATTGATTTTCTCACTCGCCATCTCAAAAACGCTATGACTAAGTTCTGATACCAATTTGTTGATTTTAAATTCTCTTATTGATCGTGTTTTTTTGATAGATTACGATGATAAACTTATAGGATAAAGATATACGAATATGTGAAATAAAATATGAACAATAAAAAAAACATGCCACACACACAACACAAGAATTTACCGAGGTTCAGCTAACTTTACCTATGTCCTCGTGTGATCTCTCTTGAGAAATCACTAGCACTATGAAGAAAAACGCTTGGTTATAAGATATTTATTGAAACCCATTAGCTAATTCCCCAAAAACCTTGCTAGAACCTCTCCATCATTCTTGCTCTCAACCCCTTGTATGCTTGCTGTTTTTCTGTGTTAAAAATATGCTCCCTGAAAAGAAATATTGCATGGTGTGTTTTCTTTATAAAGCTTGGGGGGGGGGGGGGGGGGGCGGGTTGAATAGATTTTAAATAATATTACCCAATTTTCGCGTGCATGTCAATTTTACGAAAATACCCATAGCAAGTCAAAAATACATACAAGTGTAATAAGATGAGGAAATTAAATAACATTTAATGTTAACGTGGAAATCCAACCACTGGGAAAAACCATGGGCTGTTTAGTGAGCCACACTCGGAACGCGAATCTACTAAATGTGCAAAACGATTATAACCTAATCCCGGAAGTAATCACACACCTACCTAATCCCGGTATAAGTGAACCTATTCCAATTGCTTATGTGACCACCTATTCCCGATGTCCGACCTAATCCCGGTCAATCACACAAGACTTAAATCTCTCAAAAGAGATGCACAACCTATGTAAATATATCACGATATTCAAATAACAAAAAAAGGCTAGTTAACCTTAGATGCTTATCTAGGATGATGAATTTGCAATTAAAGTAATCATAGATATTAATGGTTAAATGACATGTCAAATAGCATAGATAATCATAGATTATAAAAATCTAGATATCTATCAAAATATCAAGAAACAACACACAATCTCTATTTTGTATCTAGATGATATTCTAATAAGATATAAATAATATAAGAGATGTTAATGATAAATCAAACACTAAAATTAGATGAGATTAGTGAAGAACTTACCAAAGAAAGTGTGTTGACCAAAATCCATGCAAGTAAGCATCCTAACTATGCTAGAAAATGCTAGATGATTTTTAATGCATATGGAAATGGTTTTGAGTGATCAAAGATGATCAAAGATGAGTTCTTGATAAAAAAGCCCTCTTTGAAAATGTTCTCAATTAAAAATATGATTTTTTGAGTTATTTGGATGACCTAAGATCAAAGAGGCATATATATATGATGTCCAATTGACGCTATGTCGTTTTGGAAAGTTTCCAAAAAGTTTCCGCGTAAACCGCTCTACGTAGGGCGGATTTTGGGCGGGTATAGGGCGGATTGAAAAATCAATTAGGTGCCCGCTCTACGTAGGGCGGGTGAACAGCGGATTGGGCGTGACAGTGCATCAGCTTCAACTTTAAGTGCCTCAAAACATGACCAAACGACATCGAAACCTTTCATATGATATATCGTTGAAAAGGTATGGATGTCTACTTTCTACTCCAATTTATGGAATGACATTTAGATGTCTGTAGAAAAATTTATGGTCAATAGAGTGACCAAATGTCAAAAACGGACAACAACATAGTTGTCCTGTTTTGGTGGTCACTTTGGAGATTTCAAAACCAATCCAAACGGTCATGAAATATTACGAATAATATATCGTTGGAAAGGTATGGGCGTCTAGTTTGTCCAGAATTTTACAAAACTCAATTTCAATCTTTTTATAAAAAGTTATGGTCACACGACTATACAAAGGTCAGTTTTGAAAAACATTTAAAACATTGAAACTAGACACTTTACGCCAAAAAACCAAACCAAAACTACCACTTATCAAAGAGAAGAATGAGACCTTCTCAAGTGGTCAACCATCGCGCTAAGACATGCACATCATCGTGCAAGCGCGGACGTTTCCGATCACACAAATGGAAACGAATTACACCACACTTAAGACTAATCATGAAGTGCAAGTGTGGGAATTGAATATATCCTATTGCCTATCATGTCATGGCATGTCATAGAACAAGATGTAATCAATTTAATACAAGAAGAGATATTGAATAATCAATAAAGCACAATGCACACAAAATATAAACACAACATTCAAGAATAAGAGTTATGCATGTTGTGTGTGTTTGCAACTATATCTCTTCAAGGCAAAGTAAGAACTAGATATATACCTTTGGTGCTTGTCCTCTTGAGGTCTTGGAAAGGGCGGATTTTGGGCGGGTATAGGGCGGATTGAAAAATCAATCAGGTGCCCGCTCTACGTAGGGCGGGTGAACAGCGGATTGGGTGCGACAGTGCATCAGTTTCAACTTCAAGTGCCTCAAAACATGACCAAACGACATCGAAACCTTTCATATGATATATCGTTGAAAAGGTATGGATGTCTACTTTCTACTCCAATTTATGGAATGACATTTAGATGTCTGTAGAAAAATTTATGGTCAATAGAGTGGCCAAATGTCAGAAACGGACAACAACATAGTTGTCATGTTTTGGTGGTCACTTTAAAGATTTCAAAACCAATCCAAACGGTCATGAAATATTACGAAAATCAATTGCTAAAAGAAATTAGGAAAAAAACTAAACTAAACAGGAAACTTCTTCTAAACCCAATTGCTGCTCCTTGGAATCTCATTCAACGAGCCCCTAATTCAGCCAAAGGAACTTGACTATTTGGGCTTTACGACTCTTGGCCCTTTTGCGGTAAACTTGCCAAGGTTTACTGTCGATGGCTTCCGAGATGCCCCCATTAGTGCTTCTATAGTTGGCCTAGGGTGTTTGGTAAAATTTTTGAGAAGTGCTTTTGGTCTCTTTTGGCTTCCCCCACAGTAGAAATTGAGAAGCTACAAATTGATGCTTTTAGAAACCAGCTTCCTGGGAAGTAGAAATGAAAACACACTTAGCTCTTTTGATTAATGAATTTTTACCAAACTTCCCATTTTATACCTTGCCTTTCATGAAATTTACCGCATAACAAAACCCTATTCTCACCTCCAATAGCCATCCATTCCTTCCAATCTTCCAATCTTCCAATCTTCCATCCATTCCTTAAAATCTGGGTTCTTAACAGGATTAGCTCCATCATCATCAAACCAAATCAAACCCAAATCAATCATCATCATTCAGATTCAAACCCAAATCAAACCCAAGCCAAACCATCATCATCAAACCAAATCTAGATTCAACATCATCTGGAAACGTCATCGTCATTGTCTTAAAACCAATCCTTGCTTCCAGAAATGTCCATAAATAGGGCTGGTCATCAAAAGGAGATATGGGGTATCTAGAAAATTTCGTTTATGGGATTTGGCTTGGATTTGATGATGATGATGGTGTTGTGGAAGAGAGATGGGGTTGAAGAAGATGGATTGGGAATGAGGCCAACTATTTCACTATTTCTTGCCTTTGCTTTGTTCTTGCACTGTTCTTGCCTTGTACTCGGTGGTGGTCTTCTGTTGTTTTGCTTGAATCCAATTTGGGCTTGCTTATTGCCTTTTATTAATAAAGTTATGTTTAAAAAAAAAAAATGTTGACCAATTGTTTCTTGGTGGTTGTAAAGAGGCAGCAAAAGATAAGATTTTGTGAGATATTATCTCTAAATTTAATTTGTATTTTTAAAACCTATTCATTAATTTATATTTTACAAAATTGTTTAATTATTTTTAAAGTAAAAATGAATACATTAATAGATTGAAATTGTGTCCTTTCTAGTAATTTTACACCGTCAAAGCACTTTTTACTTTTAGTTTACCAAACACATTGAAATTTCTTTTGGTCCTCACAACACTTTTAAAAATCAGTTTACCAAACACTCGAGTGATTCTTCTCACGGCAAATCCAAAAGCAGTTCCCCCCACAGTAGAACCAAAAGTAATTCCCCCCACAGCACAAGAAGCCCAAACTGGGCCTAGGTAAGAAAACACCTTCATGCTATTCAGTAAGTTTAGAATCGTTGTAGATCTCTTAACTTGCAGCTAAGTAGGTATGACAAATGGTGATCTCTCTCTGTCATGATTTGAGGTTTTTGTGAGTTATTCTGCGACTTTTAGGAATTTGGATTAATCTCAGATGTATGGAATTTGATGTATAGATATATGATTTTCATGTATTGAAAAGAATGGCATTTTTTCCATAAATGCAACATTACACCGTTATAATGACACTATTTCTTTTGCTTCAGTCAGTCTTTGAAATAATTTTTACATTTTAGTTATTAAATATTTCATTGTTCATATTTCCAGGTAAATGATATATCATGCAATCCTGACACTGTTACCTTAGATGATTGGATGACCAAGTTTTCTCAAATTATTCGAGAATCCTGCCAACCTATATGTATGGCTTGGCTTGAAAAGGAGTTTTGCCGAGAAAGCAGCAATCCTGATGAGGTATGTGGAAATATTTTACATGTTACACTACTGTACATTTTTTGTTGTTGTGACTAAGATGTTTAGATAATGTGCATCTCTTTCTACTTTCATTTCAGGTACTTATTTCGCTGATTATAGAGAAGTTAAAAGGAGATGATACTGTCTTACAGAATATCACAAAGTCAGGCAAAGGATATCTTTATGCAGAACTAGTATATCTTCTTCGGTTCAGTTATCTCAGGTAAAATGAATTAGGCTCCGTTTGATTTTTTGTCTGAAGACTGAACAGTACTGAATGTTACTGAAGATTGAATAGTGACTGAAAACTGAAAACTGAAAAACATGTTTGTTTTTTTTCACTGAAAACTGAACATAAGTGATAAGTTGTTTGTTTTTTTAAGTTATAAATATCTGAAAATAAATACTTTTACTTCTATACCTTTTAACTATTATTTGTTATATACAATATTTACATTTTAATATATTAAGGACAACTCTAACATGTAAATTAATTATAAAATAAATTTATTTAGTTATTAATAATTATTCAAATTTATATTATTCTGGATTGGTTGGTTTGTGAATAGATTGGTTTTTTTTTTTTTTGGTTCTAAATTTAATAACATTATCAATGAATAACAATATGAATATCATTTTATTTTTTTGAATAGTAAACATTTATTAAAAGGGCAACAGCAGCCCAAGAGCAAAGCACAAACAGCAACAAAAGCAAACAACCAAACCATGCCAACAAGACCAAAAAAAAAAAGAGAAAGGAAAAGGCAAGAGCAGGAAATAGATTAAATTATAAATACAATTAGGGCTTTAACAGAGGACAAAATTAGAAATAGATTAAATTAGTAAGGATAGTTTTGGAAATAAAACTTTGTATTAAATTCTCCTGTATTTGTGGTAAGTGAAAAGTGAAAAGTGAAAAGTGAAAATTTTTCACTTTTTAAAACAAGTGGTTTTAGGTGCTCATTAAGTGATTTTACTACTTAAAAAATCAAATAAAATAACTGAATGGAACACATTAAGTGCCATTCAGTGTTAAGTGGAAAAATCAAACAGGGCCTTAGTGTGTTTTCTTGATTTGGTTCCAGTTCTTATAAATTTGAGTCTTCAAGTGTGTTTTTGTTTTTTTTTTCCCCTTCTAGTTACCTTTCTGTATCATTGTAATTCAAGTATTTGTATTGAGATGAAAGGTGTACAGTAGCAAGGTAGGTATATTAAATGCAGGAACTATTTGTATCAGTCATTTTTCAACATAATTAGCTACCAATAACTTATGAAACCATGCCTAATCCACATAGTGTACTGGATCAGTACTCTAATTTCTCCATAATAACCTTGTTTTACACTTTTTGCGGCATACGTACTGATTTTAATTACTATTATTACACCCTAAGTCCAAAAGGGGCGACTAAGAATGAATGAAACAGATGAAAGTGGTCAATGTTTTCTTACGAAACAATCTGACTTCATTGTTTGACTTTGATCATAATTAATCAAAAAGAGATTCTACCTGAATTTGACAGTCAAGTATTTTCTTCATATTATCATATTCACATGACTTGTTAAAACATTTCTACCTTCTTTGTTTACCAGAAATGGTTGCTCTTACGGCCATAATTTGTTTGTGTTGCACGCCGAAACCATATTGGAAGATTTGGTGATAACGTTAGCTGATGGGATTGCAAGCATTTATCTAGAACTTGTTTCTGTTGATGGAAATTTGTCCAGTGAAATTAATAGCTTGGGTTCGGTAATGTGTAATCTGTCAACCCGCGCACTCCAAAAGCTACGTAATGAGGTACAAGTGTTACCTTCGCCAGCTTAGGATTAAGATTTCTTGATTTTTTATGCTCAATTGTTAAATGATTTTGCATTTAATTCCCACTCTCACTTTTTGTTATTTCCTTGCGCTTCTACTTCCATATTGTTGATTTTAAACTCCCTTACTGATCGTGTTTTTTCGATAGATTATGGTGATAAACTTATAGGATAATGATATATGAATATGCGGAATAAAATATGAACAATAAAGAAAAAACACCACACACAAACACAAAATTTATGGAGGTTCGGCTAACTTTGCCTACGTCCTCGTGTGATCTCTCTTGAAAAATCACTAGCACTATGAATAAAAACGCTTGGTTACAAGAAACTTATTGAAACCCCTTAGCTAATTCCCTAAAACCTTGCTAGAACTTCTTTATCACTCTTGCTCTCAACCCCTTGTATGCTTGCTGTTTTTTCTGTGTGTAAAATAAGCTCCCAACAGCCCTATTTATAGGTATAGGACTTGGGTTACATTCCTTGCTAGAGTAGGACTCCTAAATCCTCTTAGAATAAGAAAAGCTAACTTATTTCCTTATCCTAGTTGATTTGGGAATCTTGAGAAAATCTAATTTCCTAAACCCAATAGGAAATCATGTGCACACTTTATTTTCTCCTTATCCAAATAAGAATTCCTTCCTAAGCCTTGACTTGGGTTTTGATGAGCCAAAAACACAACAATCTCCACTTTGGTGAGTCAAAACCAAGAAATGACTGCAGTACCCCAGAATGTCCTCGAACCTTCAATTAAGTACATTTACTGACCTAGACGCCAAGCAGCTCACAGCTCTATAGCCCATATTTGACACGACTTCTGTGCTGTGACGAAATCTTAAGTTATGTGTTAACTTTGTCGGTGTTACAATTGTTCAGTGTTGTCATCTGTTATTTCGTTTGTTCTTGGAGAATTTCTTCTATTTCCTTTATCGTTAGGTGGACCTGATTCTTCTTTAAATGTTAGGAACTTAGGATGCTAGATAACAAGACTGCATTAAGCATGTTTAAGAATTGGTAACTTTTCAGTTAAAAGCTCTCAGTGTCAAAGATCACTTTTCTTTGGCTATGATCAATTGATCATTGATCATGAAAAGACACTTGTCATTTAGGAGGAAAGAAAAGATGACTTAAGTTATCACTGAGATCTTTAAAGAAAAAAGCCTTGAACAAGGGAATTGATTGAGATATAGTGCTAAATCACAGAGAATTAAGGGAATGGTTATATTGATTGATTGCCCCATCTTAAAGGGAAGGGTTCCATCAGTCTTAATTAAGAAATGTGTAAACAAATCATATACCATATGAAGAAGAATTTGAATAATGGGTTTTATCGAAAGGCTTAACGATATTTACTGTTGCACAGGTGGCCCTGAATATATGGGTGTACCAAAATGTGGAGGCAGTTGTATCAATGTATGAGGATCGTTTTGACCTGTGCACACTTCAAAGCCAACTCATTGAGGATTCTAGTGGGGATCTTCGGAATGTAAACTATAGTTGGTGGAAGAAGCTTATCTTGAGAAAGTCTGGCACAGTGAAATCTGCATTACGTTACATTGAGATAACCCGTACCTCCATTTCTGTGAAAAGGACCAAGGAACTAAGGGCCTTGACAGGGTGGTATGTGTTTTTATTTGCCTCCGCAATTTTAATTACATGCATGTAACATAACATGAAATCAGGTGAAATGGTCTGACTTAAAATAACATTGAAAGTATTTGTATATATATATGAGGAAGTCCATTGTTCTTGTAATTGAATTTTGCACACCTTTAATACTTAAAATGGTCATATTCTTAATGAGATAGGCTTTGCTAATTTGAATTCTATTTTATTGTTGTGTTGCAGGAGGTACTACTTCAGCCTATGCCTTGAGTTATCTGACATTAGCATGCCATTTATTAGAGTTGTTTTTAACAAAATCAGTGATGCCATCTCATTCTTTTTTGTTTGCCTGATTGGGAGGTCTTTAGGACTGATCTACACTGGAATTAGGCAGTCACTGCGATGGAAGTGAGATGTAATAATACTTCATTGCCATTTTCATCTTTTGTTTGACGTAGGAGTAGCCAATACGAGGAATGTGATTTTTAGACTCCTATTTTTTGTTCTCGTGAATGGTGGGTTTTATAAATCTGATTGGAATCCCTTTGCAGTCAAAGGATTGGCTTCCACCTCATTTTAAATACTTTTCCAGTTTGAGGTGCACCTAGATGATAATACTTTTTTAAGAGATGAGCAAAAGCAAGAAGATAATTCTTGTACCCTACCATCTTTACATGATAATCTCTTTTGTTGAGAAACTTCTTATTATACATTAATCAATTCATGGTGTTTACAACTTTATATAAAGCAAAGTCCATCCCGCACTGAAAAACTTTAGGCAGTCAATTTAGGGTCGTAGTTTAGGCTCTGAAGACAGCCAGGGATTTTGAATCAGGGCTTTTTTTATTTTTATTTTTATTTTTTTATTTTTTTATTTTTTTTTAATGTGTGCAGAGAGCATTGGGAGGGACCTCAAATTGACAAGACAGACAGAGAAATGGGTAAAGGGACTATAAAATGGCAGAACAGGGTATGCATAAAAGAGTTGATGAAGCATCACTATCGGAACCAAATAAATAATCTTTACCATGCAATTTAGTATTACTTTTTTACATGCTATGATTGCTGAAATATAAATACATATATTATTGTGGTTGTGGACCACAGAGGTGTTGTTTGGATGGAACTGTTGTGATTTTTATTTTGATTGTGTTAGCATTTTTCAAATTAAAATCCCCTTTATTTACAGTGAAGAAAACGTTGCCTTGTTGCTATATTTGATTTGGTCAACTTGAAACTAGAGTTTCTTGTTTAATAAATACTGAATTTAATGGATGTTCAAGTGGTCCAAACATAAGACATATGAATGGTTGGTAAAGGATAAAAAATTAGTAAGAAGGTCATGGGTGCATTCGATGCTGCCACGTCATCAATTTTAGCTGTGGCAGCATCAGGATGTTTCACGCTGCACCTAAGTTTTAGCCTTCGTTCACACCATTCCATTTTATTCTTCTAGTCTTGGACAGCAGGTTTTACTATTTTGGATGATTTCCGAGACCTCGGAAATAATATTTAGAAAACTGTTCATGTGCCCACGGATGGGGGTATGCAATGTCTTGAAAAGAGACATAGCTAAAATAAAATAACAATTGCCATCAATAAAAGCTGTGGCGTATTGTGTATTCTTCTTCTAAGATAATCCAACTTTATCATATATATATATATTTAAAATCAAATAATTAAATAATTAAATAAAATTCATAGCCTTTAGACAATAATTCATTTTCACCTAGAATGATATGTCAAACAAATCAAATAACAGTACTGGCGTTGGCGTGTTGTGTATGCTTCTTTTCTTATAATCCAACTTTATCATTCAAATTCTCAACATTTTATGCCTTTAGAAAATAATTGTAATGGTCTAGGTCCATCAAGTAGAAATTGTTTGCTTTAGGTTTTATGTACGCATCTTTCACTCTCATGCATTTACTTTGGAACCCATGATCCAAAATGCGTCCTTTTTGTTAAGGGATGTGACAATAATTTCACTTAGAAAAGTATAGTCTCACAACCTCAGCTCTGCCTTAGTGTTGTTTCTTCCACTCTATCTATTTCAATCACAATTTCCAAACCTGAAATATGAAACTTGAATCACTAGTTTTCTACTGCTTTTTCGTCTTTTTTATTCAAACTATTAAAATCTTTATTTTTCTTTGTCAACTTTGAACAATAAAATCCGTAAAAAGTCATCATCTGCATCTTTTTGTTCATGTGAGACCTTTGACTAATCTCAGTTGATTTGACCCACCACAACGGAAAATGAAATTCAAAATAAATAAATAATGATAATAAGAAAGTGAAAAATTTGATGATTAAACTATAATTGTTTGACCGGTAAGAAAACAAAAGTTTCAAGGCAACATGGAGCTTGACGATCAAAAGGATATAATTAAACAAGTGATTATCTATATGATCCATGTGTTTGGCAATGGCATCTTCATTTTTCATTTTGTTATCTCTCTCTCTCTCTCTCTTACAATAAAACCTGTGCAAGAGTATTCTAGATGTGCCAAATTGGGTTATGATATAAATCACATTGCTTCACTACTGTCAACTACAACAAACAGCTGACACAAAACTTGACGCTACCCATTATTATATATTATTATTATTATTCTGATGCAGATGACCCTACAATTTGTCCGATATATCGTTGTTCAATTCTCTAACTAGTTACGATTTAATAAAAAGCATTGTTGCCTTTACAGCACAATGAAATGACAAACTTCAGCATAGAGACGTTAGTGTACCTTCTTTTCACATTTGGTGGTCAGGGGTTAGAATCTCACCATTCGTTTTTTACATGTATATGGGGGGAGTTTTCTCCCAATTGATAGAAGTAGTTATCCAGGTCATACATGAATTGTCTCATCTTAATTCTTAACAGGTCCCGACCGCACTATTATAATAGTTGTAAATGTAATACTTCAAATAAAAAAAAAATGACAAAGTTCTGCAAGAAAAATAGTTATTAGTATTAATTTGCCAAGTTGATTGAGAAAGGAAAAACCAATTAATTAAACTTATGAGTGATGAGCATCAAATGATCAAAAGTAATGGACAGTACGTAGCTTTTTTCAAATTGAGTTGTTACTTTAATTAGTTTGACTTTTTGAATGGGTGCTGAAAATGTGGCACTTGTCCGATGATATATACTTGGTCGGTGATATAAATTGTAACATTTAATTGCGCCAATTGATCTTGTAATTAGTGAGAAAAGAATATGCATACAAGATTGAAAGTAATAATTATATGCTTTTAAAAGTGATTCCAAGCTTCTTTTAGACATCAAAATTGGAATTCGATTTTTTATTCACCGGCGGAAAAACAAACAAGTATTAGTTGATGGGAAATGAAAAACTTTGCAAAATATTATTATTACCCATGCCTACGTTGTGAGTAGAAGAACACAATCCGACATGTCTTGTCTCGTAGAAAACCTTTTCCAATAATTGTCCAAATACAAAAGATATATGGATCAAAAGCTTACATCAAATTGTTGACATTTGGGACGCAACAGTGCATATACATATATATATATATATATATATATATATATAATGGTAGCTACCAAGTTTACAGCTTACCTAACACCAGAAAAAGGCTTCATTATTATATAGAGGATTGAGGAAGGCTTCATTATCTTCTACTCTTTAAGATTATAGAAATTGCAATGGAATTAAAAGTTTTCAAGGTCCACTCCATTGACTTTTGGGTTTCTTGGGCAGGCAAACATTGAGGAGTGTCTCACTGAGATTTGATTTGATGACTTCAATATTACTATACTTTTTCTTAAAATAAAAAAGAAAAAGAAAAAAGTTATGCTAGATGAGGGCCAAAATGTAGAGTTTAATTTGACAAGGCAGGTGGGAAGTTAATTTCAACCAAGTCCAATCAACCTTGGTGGTGCCAGCAGTGTCACATTATATATATTAATACATTTTCAGTCCTTTCCGTCCCCTATTTAATTATTTACATCATTTCAATATGCATATCATCTTCTCTTTTTTCTAATATTGTCTCTTTTTTTCAATATGTATATATAGCTATATGGGACCATGACCATGCATGTTATGATGATTGTTTTCAGATGATGTTCAAGTAAATAATCAACAAAGCTGCTGCTTGATAGTTGATAATGATGAGCCACTCATGCATCATGCATGCAACTATATATATATAAGAGCTGCTAACGTGGCAGTGGGACCCATATATGACCCATGATGGGGGACATCGCCATGCGTGGTTTCAATTTCATTAAGTATGCAGCTGCAGTCTAGCTCACAAAAGAATACGATGCTTAGTTGATGGCTGATGCTTTGCTTTCCGTAAAACACCACTTTCTTATATATGTTTTTTTAGACCCACTCCCCTTTCAAGCGCTTGCTCTTCACACTCTTCTACTCTTCCACTTTAACTAAACTCCCATATGAAGATGCTAAACCTAATCATTTCAAATAAAATATGTTAATCTCTTCAAGACAAAAAATGGCAACCACATTTGATTCTTCCTTTTTTCTTATATAAGATAAGTTCGAACACAACACAAAGGATTAGTAAAAAGTTGTACGGATTTACACTAAGAAAGAGATTGTTTTGCTGCTAATTAACAATACACTTTATTATGTTAATAATAAATACAGGATCTCATACATGTCAATTCATTTTTAATAGAAATCCAATGATGGGGTTGAATTGAACTACATCACTGTTTCAATAATTCTAATTAACATTAGGATTACCAAAACTTATATAAATAGTTAAGTGTCCAAGTTTAGTGAGAAGATGAGGTTGGTCCTATAGTATACCCCTTACACATATATCATGAGTTTTTGTGAGTTCAAGTCCTTCTAAAAAAAAGAATCCAAAAAATTTCTAGCACTTTTTGGAGGTGGCTTTTCAACACTGTCTCCATTTTAATAACTTATGTTTAAAAGACACCTATTATGGTGAACGGACAAAAATACCCCACACAGTAACCTTCTTCACCATTTTGGTTTTTATTTTTCTTTCAAAATCCTCCATCAATAGAGGTGGAACTGACGAATCAATGAACACACGTACACCGACGATGACGGTGGACCATGAACACGCGTACGTCGCTGTTGACGACCACGACCAAACACAATAGCGACTTTTGATTTCTTTGAAAAAACGAAGTATGTAACTTTCTCTGAAAACGAAGGGTTTCGAATTGGGGATTTGGGGTTGGAGAAGATGAACTGAACAGAAACAAAGGAGCACAGGACAACAACCCTTATATCTCGAAAAGCAATCACAAAGTCTCAGAACACAATCACAAAGTCTCGGAACACAATCAAAAAATCTCGGAACACAAACACAAAGTCTCGAACACACAAACACAAAGTCTCAAAATACAAACACAAAGTCTCGGACACAAACACAAAGTCTCGGAACACAAATACAAAGTCTCAAAAACACTGGGTTGTTGTTGTTTCTTGTGTTTAACAATGGAAGATTCAAAACCAAAACAACATAGGAAAAAATAGGAAACAACATAGGTCACTGCCCCTCGACCCTCGCGAGCTGACCGAGCAGCTCGACCACCGCAAGCTCAGCGGGGAGCTCGACCCCCGAGTGCGTCAACGTAGCTCTACTAAACTAATTCAATGAAGATGCATTGATAATGTTATGAAGTTGGTTTTGTTCGATTTCGACCTCCATTGGAGGTCTGTTTCCTCTATGAAGAAGATGAAAGAATAAAATCAAAAAAAGAAAAACTAAAAAGTAAATAAAATAATAGAGTAAAGTAAGGGTATTTTTGGAAGTCACTTACTTTGGTGTCTTTGAAATATAAGTTATTAAAGTAGTGATAGTCTTGAAATAACAACTTTAAAAAGCGATAAAACCCCAATATTTATGTAATACTTCAAAAAAAAAAAAAAGCGTCGAAGTTTAGTTAACATTTAAATTAATTTAGCTCCACCCTTATTCTTTTTTTAATATACCATCTGCAGTAATGCCCAATTGAACCTGGAACATTATTTGGTTATATGAATGCCTTTTCCACCGAATCACATTAGAAAGTGGTAGCTCCACCCTTAAGGCCTTAATTGAACATTTAATTTTTTATTTTTTTTAAGAAGAATAAATCATATAATGTATGGAAAACAAAAACATACTAACATCTAAAGTTATACAACGCTTTTGTGTGTGTTTGAGCATGTAAATTAAATCAACTAGGTTATATTACAATAAATGAATGTAATAAACTATTCATCATCAATTTTTTATTTTTTTAAGTACAATTTTTCTATTATCAGTTCGAACTGACAAAAGATATATCAGTTTCTTGCATGTGGGTCATTGAATTTAAATACTTTGACTTTTTGTATATACTTGTCAAAGCATCTTTTAAATCCAATGGCTCACATGTAAGGAACTGATATATCTTTTATCAGTTCGAACTGATAATAGAAAGACTGTTTTTAAGTATTACGATATTATATAAATTCAGGATTTTTTTTTCTTTTAGTGGGAGACTCGAACCCACAACCTCATAGTGCCGGCGTGAGGGATTTACCATCATACTAACTTCATCTCGTCGATTCATCAACAATTGAAAGAGTAAAATTGTTGTGATCGGAGTGTAGGTAGCACGCACCGAAAGGGAGGCATAAACACCACCTTTTTGATATATAAGGAAAGAAAGATAGAGAATAAAAATAGGGAGTTAGGGTTGTCCAAGTCAAAGAAAGATTTCTTGGAGAAGAAAAAGGCACCACTACCACCACCACATCCCCTTTTCTTTACTTTGATTCACCAGGTGCCACCCACTTTACCTTTCTTTCATTTCCAATATGATGCCCCATCTCTAATTCTTCTGTTTTTTCCAATAAGACTATCAAAATCTTCTTCAATTTGAATATAAAATTTTATTAGACAGACGTATGAATGACTTGATACGTTCGTAAATTGAATAATTAATTAATAATTTCTGTTTAGAGTCTCTCAGGACTTAAGCCAATGTAAGGGCAGTTTGGTCATGGTCTTAGAATAATTAAGGCAAAACTAGTGCCCAAATAGGATTAAGGCACTAAAAAACAAGGGGCTATTTGGTGAATTCAGTGATCAATTTGAGATATGCTTCCATGTTAAGTTAGTAATTTGTTCCTCTACAAATGTGAAATGTGAAATGTGTATGGAATTTGAAAACCTGCTTTCCAAATAATATTCACTTTTAATTTGCTGAAGCTTCTTCTTCTCTCTCTCTTCTTAATTAGGTAGGCTTGGTGCTGGTTCATGGATATTGAACCCTTGTGGTCTCTTGGGGGGTGGTTTATTATTTTTGTGGATTGCATGGCAGCTGAAACCTTGTCTAAATCACACTCTCTTCTTCTCCTTTTTTCCCTCTTATGCATTTTTCTTCTTACAAGTGGTACGTCTACAAATAACCCACCACCCAAAATGCCTCTTTCAATTACCAAAAGGTTTCTCTTGGATTCCTCCTCTACGGCTATGAAGTTGCAACCAAAAGACACCAAAAGCATGCACACTTCTTCAAAATCTATGCGCAGAGAGTTTGGAGGCTCAAAGCATGAAGTTCCAAGCGGACCCAACCCCATATCCAACAGGTAAGTTTTATTAATTATTTGGAAGTGATCTCATCAAGAACCGGTTGAAGATGACAACGCCAAAGTTACTTTTATCATCTTTAATTGTTTTAGTCCGCCATTAATACAGCTTTGTCCAGCTTTGTTTGTCTTTCTTGTTATACTCACTACTCTTTTTGTTTTTGTTTTATAACTAGAAATGTATAGCAAGAGATATATATATATATATATATATAATTCTATTTTTCTATATGTATCTATTTGTTTCAAGTATAGTATAGATGATGATGATATGGATTGATGGGGTATGCTTTTATTTAATTATCCTGTGTGTACGTATTTCTCTTTCTTTTATGCTTATAGATTATTATACAAGCTAAATTTGTTCATATATTTAATTTATTTATTATCTTGAATCAAGGGTTTCTTCTTTTTAATTCTAGTTTTATACATATTGTCTTGAGGTCTTGTAATAGACCCTCAGATTCCATAGTAGATATGTGTGTGCTTTGTGTATGGATGGTGAAAATCATAAAAAGTAATGATTTCAGAAGATGTTGCTGAAGTGAGTGAAGTATATATATATATATATATATATAATATATTGTCTGTCCTAGTCAAAATGGTTGAATGACATGAGAGAGAGAGAGAGGAAGAAGAAGAACTCATGCAATTAGGTTAAATTTGGTTGGAGATAAGAAGGGAATCTGAGAAGTTAATCAGTGGAGTCAGATCTGTATTTTTGTTTTTGGTCGTGTAATCAGTGTTTTGGTTTTTGGACTTTGCTTTTGTCCTCTCAAATCAAAACACATCATTCGAGAAAAGCTACTTGTATCATTCAATTTCAATGCCCCATCATTTCATCATTATAACTGTATCATTTCCTCTTCTTTATTTTTCAAAACAATATAATTTTATATTCAACATTTCTTTGACACAGGGCAAACCAAACCAAACCAAACAACCTTTTGACTTGTTGTGTCAGCCAAATTTATTCACGTTCAAACCAAAATCTATATATATATATATATATATATATATATATATATATAGTACTTTCAGCAAAAAACATTTCAGTAGTGCTCCATCGGAGATGTGAACCAAGTCACCATCCATGGGCATGGCTTCAATAATTTCGGAGATTCAACCTAGTTTTGTTTTTTGACCTCAAATCTATTAGAGATCTTTTAATCCTCAAAACTTTTAAGAATTTTTCCAATATTTACAAAAGAAAAAAAAAAAAAAAAAAAAAACGTATATAAAGCAGATTAATTACCCATGCAAAATAGAAATGCTAGAAAATGCACAAATCTAGCATAATCACATTGTGACATCATTTCGGTATGAATTTTAATAAATAATTTTATGCAATAATCTAGCATTATTCCTTACAAAAATGCACTTCATATGTAAAAAGAATAATATTCATAATCGAAAGAGTATATATATATATATATATATATTGCAAGAGTTTTCTAAAAAAGAATGAGAATGTAATTAATTAAATAAGTTAATAGGTACATTTTTAGTTGGTTACTGCTCAATTGCATATTAATTTAATTATGAAAGTTCTTATAACGTGTGCTGTCAAGGTATCAAAATATTTCATAATAAATTTAAATATACTGAATTTTTTGTTTTTTTTTTATTATATATATATATTTTATGAGAATAAATATAAATATTTTATTTAATTACTTTATATATATATATATATATATAAATAAAACTCAGGTTAATACAATCAAGTAAACATTGACATATTGATTTGTAAACAACTAGCTAACAAATAGTAGTATTAATACCATCACCCTGCAAGCAATTGGTATATATATAAAATAGAAAATAATAATAATAACAATAACATAGCATAAAAAATATTGAGCAAGTAACATAAATATAGCTATAATAACCTATGCATTGAATTTAATATGCTAAAACTTAGGTTAAATGAAAAGAAGGTATTGCTTTCATTTCATGTCCACAGCCACAATATAATAACAATAATGGAACACAGAAAGAGAGGCCACAAACGGTTCCGATTAATTGAGATGCCCATCTTAGGTTGCCACCATGCGGTAATCATAACAGGTAGCCAGTCAACTCCATTATATTTTTGGAATATTACAATAATTCGGGATTAGGGGAGAGGAATAGATCACTCAAATCCACAATCTTATGGTATAGACGTGAGAGGCAAACCCCATATCGGGTCAACCTTATCTCGTCTAACTCCATTAATTATTATTATTATTAAGAATTTTAATAATTTTCATCCAACTTTGAATTTAGGCAATATTATAAGCAGCAACAAAATTTGTCATAAGTAAATATACAAACCTCCCCATGCCCATATTGATTAACGGTTTGACTAACCATTGATTTAATGATCTAAGGATCTTTTTACACAACAATATATTATTAAAACCATACATAGAACAATAGTTATTGTAGGTGGTCAAACTACGTTGTACATCAAGTGAGTGATGTCGACTCCTCTGGGAACCTGCAAACATGTCAAGCCTGTCGACTGGAAATGGTCATCTCCTTTTGTCGAACCTGCAATAGAATTGAAACAGAAACAAAAATATAGAAATAATAGGGAGATGTGGTTAGATTCTTAGTCATAGGTGTGCTTGGGCTGAACAATGATTTATGGTGATCGTGATTATGAATCTGATCAAATTCCGGTCACTCCTTTATCAGCAGAATTTCAAGACGCTTTTGTAAGCTTTGTATATGAGAGATTTCAGAGACTTTTCAGTGAGAGAGCCACTCTATTTATAGTGGAGGATGTAGTTCCAACGTCCACTGATCTTGTTGTGATTGTGGGCAAAATACTTGGGGAATCAGGCGTGATATCTAGAGAGATTCTCTCTTCCAGTTATCACAAAGCTTAACTTCCCTTTTGACTTGGTCCTTCAAAGACCAAGTTATGCTGCTATCTGTGTTGGGTCGAACCAACACAATGGGCCTGGGTAGATCTTGTATTATAATGTCTGGGCTTTAATACATTGGGCCTTTGGACCATTTTTGGCTACCATAGTTATAAAAACTCTTTGAATAAGTAATTTAATTTTAAATGATTTTTCAAAAATAATGATAGTATAATAATAAAATAACTAAATTAGGGTAATTTAGATTTTTCACATCGCAAGGTTAGTTAAACCATCGGTCAATGCAGTCAAGGGGACATTTGTATAATTATGATAATGTTTGTCGCAACATGTAATATTACCTAAACTTAGGAGTGTGAGTGTAATTCCCCCCTAAAATTTAATAAGAATGGGTTTAGACTTTAAAAAAGGTTTGCCCTTTGAGTCGAAAAATGTTATTAGTTTTTAGGAAAATTGCACAAACATACCCTGACTTTAACATATATATGAGGCATAATCCAATTTTGCCAAAATTACAAGAAAATACCCTTGACTAACCGTTGACTGACAGTTGACCATACTAAATAATAAAATGACCGAAATGCCTTTCTTCAATGTTTTATTAAATTTTATTTTTAAAAAATACTGTAAATATTAAAATAATTAAAAACTAATTAATTAACAATATAAAGTTTAGAAGTCAAATATTACAAAATGTCCAAATTACCCCTCAATATTATAATATTTTTAATTTTGTAATTGTTTGATAACTGTTAATTATATATAAAAGCCAACCAAAACAATTTAAATTTAAATTTTTTTAAAGAAAAGCAAATCAAATTAAATGTGAAAAGCAAAAAATAAATAGCAATTGATCTCCATAGAGACCTACGAAACAGTTATCAAACAATTAAAAAATTAAAAAAATTATAATATTGAGGGGTAATTTGGACATTTTGTAATATTTGACTTCTAAATTTTATATTGTTAATTAATTAGTTTTTAATTATTTTAATATTTATAGTATTTTTAAAAAATAAAAATTAATAAAACATTGAAGAAGGGCATTTTGGTCATTTTATTATTTAGTATGGTCAACTGTCAGTCAACGGTTAGTCAACGGTTAGTCAAGGGTATTTTCTTGTAATTTTAGCAAAACTGGATTATGCCTCATATATGTGTTAAAGTCAGGGTATGTTTGTGCAATTTTCCCTTAGTTTTTTTGTAACCCAAAAAATGGTACTAGTTCCCGATTTACAAAACTTAAAATAAATTATAAAACTTAATATTAATATAGAAAAGTTTGTCCAAATTTGGTGCACAAATGTTGTGAATACTTGATTTCTTTGTATTATAATTGTATGATTAAAATGATTAGATTTTAGAAATACCACATCAATATTTGGACTCCAAATTTAGATATCAAATTTGGACAAAGTAACATTACTCTTATAATAAATGTAGCATTCAACTTCACATAATACTTGTAAACTCAGAATCCATAAATTTAAATTAATTTACATTACTTTGAGTTGTCATGAGAACTAGTCTACTCACATAATTAATCATAGAAGCCTTGAATATGTTTAGATCACTTCATATTTGCTGGGAGTCTGGGATTTAAAGCTGGTTTTTATCTGTCGAAGAATCGTTGATGATGGATCAAAGGCTGTAAATGCAAACTTCCAAACAAAGGTCTTGAAATGACTAGCTCATGATAGACAATTAACATTGTTCTTATCTTTCCATTATTGCTTAACACTATGATCTGTTAGGATTTAGTTAACCCATAATTGTGGGCTACATGTTAAAATGACAATTGTTTGGGCTATCTAGCTAATTGGGTTCAGAAATGTGTTTGAGTATGGGTTAAAATGTGTAGAAACCTAATACTAATTAAGTTGGGCTTAATGGGAGTCCAAGTTTGAATTAGTATATAAAGTTCATTTGTTCAAGGTTGTGGTCCCCAAGCCAAAAACAGAAATCAGAATCAGCTCTCTTCTTCTTTCTTCCCCATTCAAGAGAGAATTCGAGAACTTCTTTGGAATTAAAGAGTGATTTTGGTTGTGGAAGACTCCATCCTTCACCACCTTCTGAATATGGACTCAGGTATGTTTGCTTAAGTAATTGTCCTTGACAATTCAACATAATGTCTTTGGAACTCTTTATTTGGGACTCTTCTTGAATAAAGATTTATGTTTTAAGGATATCTGAATTTCTGGTATTCAGGATTATAGAACTCACATGATCTTCCTAAAATTGTATTATGTTATGGTGTGATAGACCGATTTGATTTGACCTCACTTAGCAGTCGTTTGATTTTTATCTGAAGATTGAACAGTCATAAATTTCACTAAAAACTGAGTATTGACTAAAACCTAAAACTGAATGACATGGTTGTTTTTTATTTTTCTCACTTCTGAATATAATGTCAACTTTTTTGTTTCCTAAAGACAATTGTTAAATTGACAGTTATACCCTTGTTATTATTAATTGTCATATACTTTCATTTGATATGATACTGTTGGTATATGATGGGTACACCCAAGATGGTCCAAACCCAAATATCCATGGAGCCCAACCGAAGCCCACACACATCAGTAAGTTATCAGATGATAACTATAGGCAGTTACTTGGAGAAAATTGCTGTGCAGTAATGTAACTGCACACTTAAATGCATGTGTCCTATTGAGATTGGGACTCTGGCCAAAGGGTGGCAGTGAGTGGCATTACGTGAAATATAGAGTGTGTGTGCAGAGAAAAATACATAGAGAGAGTAACAAAAGGAATTGAGTTTCTTATACTGTGATTAGCGTAAAGAATCCATTTTTTGTGATCTTTATCAGTCCAGTAAAATAGTTTGTGAAGTGATCTGAAGAAAGGTACACGTTCAGTTACTTTCTTCATAATATATTCAAGAGTTAACATTGGTATCAGATGTAGGTTAAATTGCTTTCCGGTCGGATATTGTAATTATATTATCAGTATTCAATATACAAAATATTATTAATACATTTTTGAGTATTAAATGCTGTTCTTATTTGATTATATATACATGGATCAATATTTTTTATTTCGTATGGTAATGCAATTTCTTTTTGAAAATCCATGTTTTACTGTTGTAAAACCTGATTAATGATTTTCGAATTTTTTGCATAAACAATGTATATGTTTATGATGCCATATAATCTGTGAATTTGTGTTAAAAATAAATGCCATGAAAATAGTTTAACTATTTTTGGTTATAACATGTGAAACAAATATTATGGTTTGCTAAATATATCTAGAGGGGGTGAATAGATTTTAATCAAGTTAATTACCAATTTTTCTTGATTAGTTAATATTCAATAAAAACCCTAATCTAGTCAAAAAGCAATCAACCTAATTCTAAGTGCGGAAAACAATAAATTGCTCGTTAATTGATTTACGTGAGAAACCCTCAACAGGGAAAAACTCACGGGCTACTATACGAGCCACACACAGTCCTCAAATTCACTACTTGAATGAAAGTTTACAACCTAGGTTAACCACGTTAAACTGTCCACGGTTACTAACCTTTCCACTTTACTTAACGGGCTTTTAATAGTGATTCTAGACCTACTTGCTTGCGCACTAAGCAACCTTAGCCACAAGACTTAATTCTCAATGAAGAGATCAACAACCTAAGTGAATATCATGATATTCAATATGCAAGTTGAAACAAATAACGGTGTGCTAATTATATCTAGAGAGGGTGGGGGGTGGTGAATAGATTTTAATCAAGTTAATTACCAATTTTTTCTTGATTAGTCAATATTTAATAAAAGCCCCTAACTAGTCAAAAATCAATCAACCTAATTCTAAGGGCGAAAAACAATAGATTGCTCATTGATTGATTTACATGAAAAATCCTCAACAAGGAAAAACTCACGGGCTAATATGTGCGCCACACACGATCCTCGAATCCACTTCTTGTAATGGTGTTTACAACCTAGGTTGACCACGTCAAACCCTACACGGTCACTAACCCACCACTACTACCCAACGGGCCTTTAATATCGAACCTAGATCAATTTGCTTGTGGACTAAGAAACTTTAGCCACAAGACTTAACTTAATTCTCACTAAAGAGATCAACAACCTAAGTGAATATCATGATATTCAATTATACAATTAATGCTAGGTTACACTAAATGCTTATCTAGGATGAAAGATGGCAATACTCACAATCCTAGATATCAATTTTGTTATATGACATGGCATATAACATAGCTATCAAGATTAAGCAATCCTAGGAAATAGCTATCAAAATACAATTCTCAATCAATCAACACAATAATCTCAATCTTGTAAATAGAATTTAATCTAAAAGCATACAAGTGATAAAAAGAGATTAATTGATAAGAAAGAACACTAAAAAGGATGAGTATGGTGTTCAACTTACCAAATCAAGTGTGTTGAAGGAGACCCATATAAAAATGCATCCTAGATGATCCTAGATGATGCTAGAGAATTATTGATGCACATAGAAATGATTTGAGTGATCAAAGATGAGTTCTTGAATGAATTTCTCTCTTTGAAAATGCTCTCAATTAAAAATATGAATTTTTGAGTCATTTGGACGACCTAAAGAGAAAGCAATGTTTATATAGATGTCCAAAATGAAGCAACGCCGTTTTGACAAAACAAGGGTTGACCGCTGCGAGTACCGCTACCAAAGCTGCAGCGATATCCATAGCGGTGGACTAAAATACGCATCAGGTTAATAAACCGCTGCCCCCACCACTGTGGCTTTCACAGCGGTTATGACAGCGGTATGCTCTGTTTTTAAACCGCTGTTCTACCACTGCGAAAAACCACAACGGTCAAGAGGGCGGCTGAGACAAATATCTCACCGCTGTGGTTACCGCTACGGAAGTCAACAATGGCACTGACAGCGGTCGCCAGGGCCATGCAAGCTTAAGTGAAAAAATCATGCATTCTTAAGCTACTAAATGGCATGGCCATAAACAAATGTATAAAGAGAGTTAAGAACATGAATGCACAAACGTAAAAGCACACAACATACAAGAAGTATAGATATGCATGAGTTGTGTGTGTGTGCAATTATGATCTCTTCAATGCGAATAAGCACAAGTGTTTTACCTTTGGAGTGTTTATCATCTTGAGGTCTTGAGAGGGCATTTGAGCTTGATCATTAATGCCTAAGCTACCCTTACATATCAAACCCCAATTGTGGTTTGTCACCGAAATAAGCCAATCAAACTTAAGGAACTTACAATCTCCCCCTTTGGCTATTTCGTGACTAAACCACTACTCACATTGATCCTCACAATAAAATTGAAACTAAAGGTCAACAATGATTTTCTACATTACAAAGAGATAATTAAAAACTGAAACTTGAAATCTTCAATCTCTTGTAGAACAATCAATCCTTCAAAACAAAAAGATTACACTTTCCAAAGCAAGTGTATGTGAGGTGATCAAGTGAAATCAAAACAAGCATTTGCATTTTAAGGAAATTAAGCAACATTATGCAATGAATATGCAATGCAATGCTCCCCCTTAATGGGTTACTCCCCTTCAATTCATAATCTCCCCAATATGCTACTCTCATTTAGCAATCTCCCTTACCACATACTACTCCTCCTTTCTGTCATAAGATAGGCAAAGGAGTTTCCCCAATCGGGTCACTTGTAGCAAAGAGAGATAATAGCATACAAGACATTTGCATAGTCATATATGTAAGTTCCTCAAGTTCTGATTGGCTTATTTCTTGGACAAACCATAATTGGGGCTTGTAATTGTAAGGTTATTAGGCACATAATTGTTGGTGATCATGCACAACAAAGACCCTCTCAAGACCTTAAGATGATAAACACTCCAAAGGTAAAATACTTGTGCTTACTTGCTTTGAAGAGAACTTAGTTGCACACATACACACAACTCATGCATATCTATACTTCTTGTATGTTGTGTATTCATGTTATTGAACTCTCTTCTTACATGTTTTATTTGATTGCATCTTGATTGATAATTGCCATGTCACTTTAGGCATTAGGATGCATTCACTTCACACTTGCACATCTTTGATGGTTTGTGTTGTGTCTTTAGTGTGTCGTGTAATTCATTTCCAGAAGATTGTTCAGAAACGTCGGCGCATGTAGGTCGGTGTGCTTGGTTTAGTGCGAGGATCACCTTCGGAGAATGCCCTTGGCTTCTCCTTTGGTTTCACCACAATTGGTGAAACGATGGTTTGATCGGAGGCCATGACCGCTGAATGAAATCGCCGTTTGAGTCCAGAAGGTTTTGGAGTAGTTCTGCGGTTATGTTCGACGGCCACGACCACTGTTCGAAACCACCGTTTAGACCTGATAGATTTGTTATCTCTTGGGTTTATTTCTATGGTTGTTATCGGCGGTTATGAAACCGCCGTTGATCTCCTGTTCCTCTCATGCTCAATTCGGCGGTTGGATCGACGGTTGTTGGCTGCCGAATGAAACCGTCGTTGATCCCCTATTCCTCTCAGGTTCAATTCGACGGTTGTATTGGTGATTTTGAAATCTCCGATTGGCGTGTTTCAAGGGCAAACTTATCTTTTCACCAAGCCTTTTGTTGCCCTCTATAAATACACCATTATGTCACTCTCTTTAACTCAGCTCTTTGAACATCTTGAACCCTAAAATAGAAAGAGAGATTTTTAAAGAGAAAAGGCAACAAGATTGCTCCCTTAATTCTCTAAACATATTTCCATATGCATAAATCATCATCTAAGCATCATCTAGGAACATTTAGTATGTGCTAATGCATGGGTCTTCTTCAACACACATGTTATGGTAAGTTGAACACTAATTTCATCTAATTTTAACGTTTTTACTTAGCAATTTATCTCATTAATAACTTGTATACTCTTAGATTAATTTCTACTTACAAGATTAAGATTATGTGTTGATTGATTGAGTGTTGTATTTTGATAGCTATACCTAGGATTGCTTTATCTTATATAGCAATGCTTTATGCCATGACATATAGTAATTAATATCTAGGATTGATTTAATTGTCATCTTATAATCCTAGATAAACATTTAGTGTAACCTAGCATTAATTGCATATTTGGATATCTTGTATATTCACATAGGTTGATTAATCTCTTCATTGAGAAGTAAGTCTTATGGCTAAGGTGGCTTAGTGTGCAAGCAAATTGATCTAGGGTTACTATTAAAGGCCTGCAGGTAGTAGTGGTGGGTTAGTGACCGAGATTGGTTGAGGTCAACCTAGGTTGTGGACATCATTACAAATAGTGATTTTGAGGATTGTGTGTGGCGCACATAACAGCCCGTGGTTTTTCTTTGTTGAAGGTTTCCATGTAAAAATCATGTGTCATTTAAATTCCGCACTTTACACATGATTTATTGTATTGATTAGATTGGGGTTATTTATTGAAAAAAAATATTATAGCGTGCTTGTCTAATAAATACAACCTAGGGGGGGGGGGGGGGGGGGGGGTGCGGTGAATGGGTTGTTAATCCATTATTACCAAAATTTTCGGATTAGTCAATATTACAAAAATAAACCCAATTCACCAAACAATAAAATCAAGTATAAAATGCAGAAATTAAAGAACACTTGATTTTTACATGGAAACCTTCAACAAGGAAAAACCACGGGCTGCTATGTGTGCCACACACGGTCACCGAAATCCACTATATGAAAAGATGGTTACACCCTCAAGTGATACTCGGACTCTCACCCTAGATAACCTCAGGCTATGGACACTACCACTCGCCACTCTTGGTTTAATCCCTAGTGATATTCCCCGGTACATTACTGATACAAACCTTGTCGATTGTATCAAGATTGATGCCTAAGATCGTTCTAACCTCTAGTTCGGATGGAAACTGCGACCCAACACCTATATCGAGATGTGAACCTTGGTATAAAGGAGGACGCCACAATCAAGGATGGAATACTCGATTGATAAGTCATGTTTGAACGCCACAAGGTAGAACCTTGATAAGTTCGCAGTTCAATGAAGAACCAAAGAGAAAATGTTCTCTGAAAATATTATTTCATTCAAAAATCTGCCCTCATATTACATCCATTTGTCCCTTATAAACTGAAACCCTAAAACCTAAAAGGAAATAAATATTTGGCAATTAATGCCTTACAATCAGGAAAATAAATGGGCAATTAATGCCTTACAATCAAGAAAGAAATTAAAATTAAAACATGCAATTAGTTGATTTGCTCCCTATTTGGAAGGATAAATTTTGAAACAAATCAGCCTTTTAATTTGGGAAACAAATCAACTCATTGTTCTTTGGAAACTAAAAAGGATAAAGCTGAAATTCGGACACCTTAGCTCAAGTCTTCGTGCAACAAAATAGATGTCCGAATTTGGGCTTGTTGTGATCTGTTATGGATGACGGAGTCTTCATAACATCTGTAGGGCTCGTCTTGGGCTTTTCGAAAACATATTATAATAGACAATCCGACTTTAGATGCTCTCTGTAGAGGCCCACGAAGTTTAGCCTGGATTTGGTCTTCATGTGGACTGAACTTGGACTTTAGCAACTCAGAATCAGCCCCCATTAAATGCTTCTTTGATCCTCTTGCCCCTTGTGATTGGCCCAACTGGAACATGAAATGGATCCGTTGGTGAAGCTTCTTGATTCTAATTATTCCCCCTCTCTTCAAAAGGATTCGTCTCGAATCTTCACCGTAATGTTGTTGATAGCCTGCGACACTTCATCAAAACACTGCAAAAGAGAAACAAGAACACTAGGCCAAGAAGTTGGCTGATTTGAAAACAATGCCTTTTTGATCTCCCTTTTTTTTTCCTCACTAGCGAAAATTTCTGTTTCCTTTTCATTCTTTTTTTCCTCATGAGCAAAAAATTCTGTTTCTTTTCACTCTTTTTTTCCTCGCTCACAAAAATTCTTGTTTCTTTTTCGCTCTTTTTTTCCTCAATAGCATAATTTTCTGTTTCATTTTCACTCTTTTTTTCTTTTTTTGCTGTTTCGATCTCTCTTTCTTTTGAAATCTCACTCTCCTTTTGTACATCTCTTTGTTCTTTTAACCTCACTTGATCTTCATATACTTGTATTGGGGTTAAGGGTACAAGAGTGATTCGTTTTTTATTGAGTACAAAAGAGTATCTATTTGTTTAACCATCATGAGTTGCACGCCTATCAAACTGCCATGGTCGCCCCAAAAGGATATGGGTCGCATGCATTGGTACCACATCACACAAGACTTCATCTTCATATTTACAGATCCGGAACGCCACTAAAACCTATTTAGTCACCCTCACCTCACCACTATCATTCAACCATTGCAATTTATACGGCTTAGGATGCAGCATCGTTGGCAATCCTAATTTGTTAACCATGGTTGTGCTTGCAACGTTAGTACAACTACCACCATCAATAATCTTGCTTCATTCCTTATCATTAACATGACATCGGGTGTAAAAAACATTGTCACGTTGTACATTGTCAGACATTTTTTTTTCTTTTTGGTAACGGATCTGAACAAACTTTTTATGCTTCTTTGATCCTCTTGCCCCTTGTAATTGGCCTAACTGGAACATAAAATGGATCCGTTGGTGAAGCTTCTTGATTCTCATCATTCCCCCTCTCTTCAAAAGGATTTGTCCTCGAATCTTCACCGTAATGTTGTTGATAGCTTGCGACACTTCATCAAAACACTGCAAAGGAGAAACAAGAACACTAGGCCAAGAAGTTGGCTGATTTGAAAACAATGCATTTTTGATCTCTCTTTTTTTTTTCCTCACTAGCGAAAATTTCTGTTTCCTTTTCACTCTTTTTTTCCTCATGAGCAAAAAATTCTGTTTCTTTTTCACTCTTTTTTTCCTCACTCACAAAAATTCTTGTTTCTTTGTCACTCTTTTTTTCCTCAATAGCATAATTTTCTGTTTCTTTTTCATTCTTTTTTTCTTTTTTTGCTGTTTCGATCTCTCTTTCTTTTGTCTCTCTTTCTTTTGAACTCTCACTCTCCTTTTTTTACATCTCTTTGTTCTTTCAACCTCACTTGATCTTCATATACTTGTATTGGGGTTAAGGGTATAAGAGTGATTCATTTTTTATTGAGTACAAAAGAGTATCTATTTGTATAACCATCATGAGTTGCACGCCTATCAAACTGCTATGGTCGCCCCAAAAGGATATGGGTTGCATGCATTGGTACCACATCACACAAGACTTCATCTTCATATTTACCGATCTGGAACGCCACTAAGACCTGTTTAGTCACCCTCACCTCACCATTATCATTCAACCATTGCAATTTATATGGCTTAGGATGCAACATCGTTGGCAATCCTAATTTGTTAACCTTGGTTGTGCTTGCAACGTTAGTACAACTACCACCATCAATAATCATGCTACATACCTTATCATTAACATGACATCATGTGTAAAAAACATTGTCACGTTGTACATCGTCAGACATTTTTTTTTTTTTTTTTTGTAATGGATCTAAACAAACTTTTTTTTTTGTTTTGTTTTTTTTGTTTTTTTGTTTTTTTGTTTTGTGATCAACGAAATCAAAGAAGAAGAATAACAAAGATAGATTAAACCTGAAGTTAGAGGCCGAAGCTCTGATACCAAATGATACGAACCTTGTCGATTGTATCAAGATTGATGCCTAAGATCGTTCTAACCTCTGGTTCGGATGGAAACCGCGACCCAACACCTATATTGAGATGTGAACCTTGGTATAAAGGAAGACGTCACAATCAAGGATGGAATACTCGATTGATAAGTCAAGGAGGAACGCCACAGAGAAATCTGATAAGTTCCAATTAGTTCTCAAAGAACAAAAGTGAAAATTAATGATACGAACCTTGTCGATTGTATCAAGATTGATGCCTAAGATCATTCTAACCTCTGGTTTGGATGGAAACCGCGACCCAACACCTATATCAAGATGTGAACCTTGGTATAAAGGAGGACGCCACAATCAAGGATGGAATACTCGATTGATAAGTCATGTTTGAACGCCATAAGGTAGAACCTTGATAAGTTCACAGTTCAATGAAGAACCAAAGAGAAAATGTTCTCTGAAAATATTATTTCATTCAAAAATCTACCCTCATATTACATCCATTCGTCCCTTATAAACTGAAACCCTAAAACCTAAAAGGAAATAAATATTTGGCAATTAATGCCTTACAATCAGGAAAATAAATGGGCAATTAATGCCTTACAATCAAGAAAGAAATTAAAATTAAAACATGCAATTAGTTGATTTGCTCCCTATTTGGAAGGATAAATTTTGAAACAAATCAGCCTTTTAATTTGGGAAACAAATCAACTCATTATTCTTTGGAAACTAAAAAGGATAAAGCTGAAATTCGGACTCCTTAGCTCAAGTCTTCGCGCAACAAACTAGATGGCCGAATTTGGGCCTGTTGTGATCTGTTACGGATGACGGAGTCTTCATAACATCTGTAGGGCTCGTCTTGGGCTTCAGATGCTCTCTGTAGAGGCCAACGAAGTTCAGCCTGGATTTGGTCTTCATGTGGACTGAACTTGGACTTTAGCAACTCAGAATCAGCCCCCATTAAATGCTTATTGATCCTCTTGCCCCTTATAATTAGCCCAACTGGAACATGAAATGGATCTATTGGTTAAGCTTCTTGATTCTCATCATTCCCCCTCTCTTTAAAAGGATTCGTCCTCGAATCTTCACCATAATGTTGTTGATAGCTTACGAAACTTCATCAAAACACTGCAAAAGAGAAGCAAGAACACTAGGCCAAGAAGTTGCCTGATTTGAAAACAATGCCTTTTTGATCTCTTTTTTTTTTTCCTCACTAGCGAAAATTTCTGTTTCCTTTTCACTCTTTTTTTCCTCATGAGCAAAAAATTCTGTTTCTTTTCACTCTTTTTTTCCTCGCTCACAAAAATTCTTGTTTCTTTTTCGCTCTTTTTTTCCTCAATAGCATACTTTTTTGTTTCTTTTTCACTCTTTTTTTCTTTTTTTTGCTATTTCGATCTCTCTTTCTTTTGAACTCTCACTCTCCTTTTTTACATCTCTTTGTTCTTTTAACCTCACTTGATCTTCATATACTTGTATTGGGGTTAAGGCTACAAGAATGATTCGTTTTTTATTGAGTACAAAAGAGTATCTATTTGTATAACCATCATGAGTTGCACGCCTATCAAACTGCCATGGTCGCCCCAAAAGGATATGGGTCGCATGCATTGGTTCCACATCACACACGACTTCATCTTCATATTTACCGATCCGGAACGCCACTAAGACCTGTTTAGTCACCCTCACCTCACTACTATCATTCAACCATTACAATTTATACGGCTTAGGATGCAACATCGTTGGCAATCCTAATTTGTTAACCATGGCTGTGCTTGCAACGTTAGTACAACTACCACCATCAATAATCATGCTACATACCTGATCATTAACATGACATTGGGTGTAAAAAAACATTGTCACGTTGTACATCGTCAGACATTTTTTTTTGTTTTTTGAACCGGACCTGATCAAACTTTTTTTTTTTTTGACTTAATCAAAACGAAATTCAGCAAGGTCTATTTTTTTTTTTTAATTTTATTTTTATTTGTGATCAACGAAATCAAAGAAGAAGAATAACAAAGATAGATTAAACCTGATGTTTGAGGCCGAAGCTCTGATACCAAATGATATGAACCTTGTCGATTGTATCAAGATTGATGCCTAAGATCGTTCTAACCTCTGGTTCGGATGGAAACCGCGACCCAACACCTATATCGAGATGTGAACCTTGGTATAAAGGAGGACGCCACAATCAAGGATGGAATACTTGATTGATAAGTCATGTTTGAACGCCACAAGGTAGAACCTTGATAAGTTCGCAGTTCAATAAAGAACCAAAGAGAAAATGTTCTTTGAAAATATTATTTCATTCAAAAATCTGCCCTCATAGTACAGCCATTCATCCCTTATAAACTGAAACCCTAAAACCTAAAAGGAAATAAATATTTGACAATTAATGCCTTACAAACAGGAAAATAAATGGGCAATTAATGCCTTACAATCAAGAAAGAAATTAAAATTAAAACATGCAATTAGTTGACTTGCTCCTTATTTGGAAGGATAAATTTTGAAACAAATCAGCCTTTTAATTTGGGAAACAAATCAACTCATTATTCTTTGGAAATTAAAAAGGATAAAGCTGAAATTCGGACTCCTTAGCTCAAGTCTTCGCACAACAAAATAGATGGCCGAATTTGGGCCTGTTGTGATCTGTTACGGATGACGGAGTCTTCATAACATCTGTAGGGCTCATCTTGGGCTTTCCGAAAACATATTATAGTAGACAATCCGACTTTAGATGCTCTCTGTAAAGGCCCACGAAGTTTAGCCTGGATTTGGTCTTCATGTGGACTGAACTTGGACTTTAGCAACTCAGAATCAGCCCCCATTAAATGCTTCTTTGATCCTCTTGCCCCTTGTAATTGGCCCAACTGGAACATGAAATGGATCCGTTGGTGAAGCTTCTTGATTCTCATCAATTACACTTGGAGTGAGCACCCCCTAATCTATCCGTAGGCCTTTTATAGCGGCACTTGAAATTCCTTTAAGCAATATAGTGTAATATATACCTAGAGGGGGGGGGGGGGGGGGGGGGGGGGGGGGTGGGTGCATAGGTATAAGCCCAAATTCTTCCAATATACAAAAAATATGCGAAATACAACAATTAAAATCACACTTGATGAATCTTAACAATTGAATTGATTTAACCAACTATTGACGGTGATTTTTCGTAGTCACTCAATCAACGATTTGATATCAAGTTTATGAATGAGAATGATTGAAATTAACACTACAAAGTATTAGCAATAATGAACAAAAATACGTGGTAAAACTCCGATGGTCGGAGAAACATCCACGGGTTGTTGCCTAAGCAACGAAGTCAAATCCACTATAAACGTTGTTATTGAATACACACTCTGATCTCTCTTCCCAATTCTCACGTACCCCTTATTTTGTGTGTTACCGAGGTATTTATATATAATGCTACTAGGGTTTGTGGGTGCCGCTAGGGTTTGGTGTCATGGTGCCCAAGTTTTGGGCGATTGTCCATTCCTAAACGGATTCTGTTTCCTTCTTAAGTGTAACATGTTTCCCGATTTGTCTGAGTCTGAGTCTGAGTTTGGGCCAGATTCTTTCTCCTCTATTTGCGGGAAACCTGTTTGTTTCCTTGTTAAACTCTGGGCAGCCGCACCGTTGTTTATTGTGGGGATGCTGGTTACTGATTCTACCCACATGTTCGGGACGTGAATGCTGATGACTATCTTTTTTATCGAATCCCGGGCATGCCCGAGCCGTTTCTCTTCGTTTGTGATCGGGTTGCTTTAGTTTTAGCTGAGTAAGTTACCTTGGGGGATTTCTGCCCCTTTGAGTTGACTTCTCTTGACTCCTGCTTACGTGGCTTCTTATGGTGATGACGTGTCCTTTATGACAATTTTTACCTATAACACTAACACATGTGAAAATCAATATACAAGTAATGCAATCAATACAAACATATGGAAGATAAAGAAACATAAAAACGAAACTTGACACAAGTATTTTTACGTGGTAAAACCTCAAAGAGGAAACATCCACGGGTTGATACCACAACCACCGGCAAAGCAATCCACTATATGAAAAGGACTTAGCACACTCAAGCTATCAACACATGATATCCGCTCAAGTTATCACCTCCTAATCTACCCTCAGGCAAGTGAACTACCAAGCCTACTTCCTATCCGAGATGTGTCCTACACCTCTAGAAAGCAACTTCCTATCCAAGACACTCACGTCTCTAGGAAGATTTCTTACTTGTCTATCTGGATCCTCCCGACCCTAGACAAGTCTCCTTGCTTGACTATCCGAGTCCTCCTAACTCTAATCAAGACTTCTTTGCTCTATCCACAAAGCTTCACACACTTTGCTAGAGACTTCAACCTTATGCAAGGCAATGATCTGAGTGATGCAAATGATGCAAATCACAATCAAATAAAGTATGATGATCAATCAAACTTTATGAACATGCTTAGTGATAATCTAGAATATGCTTTCAACAAACAATCACAAATGTATCTAGAAATCAAAGCATGTGAATCAATAAGAACAAGATATGAATATTCAATATATCACACAAAAATCTTAGTTCTTAGATGATGAAATTAAACCTAGAAAATAACATGAGGCACATCATATACAACATTTCTAGAATCAATTTCAAGATAGGTCAAGTTTAGCAATATATGTTCAATTGAAATCAAATGGCTAAAAATCAACAATCAATAGATCAACCACCCCTAGAATATGATCTAACAACATTCTAAACACATATCATCTATCAATTAGAAGATTAAAAGAGATGATCAAAAGATGAAGTGAGAAGAAGAAGTTTCACATACAAAAGTTGAGTCACGGAATGAAATCAGCTCACTACGAAAAATCACGAACTCAAATGACTCTAAAAATGATTGGGGTTTGTAGCTATTTTCAAGACCAACAGTTTTGGTTTTTGAATCACTCAATTCGGAGTTGAAATGAGAGAGATATGATCAAAATAAGAAATCAAAAGTTGTAAAGAATTCTGCACGGGATTTCGAATATAAATTGAGGGAAAAGAGATGGAGAAGAGAGAGGAAGTTGTGAGCCAATCAGAGGCTGCCACATCAGTGCCCCATGTGGGGCACGTGGGCCACACGGGACCCGAGGGGTGCTCTGGCTGTGGGCCCCACGGCCTCCACACGTGGTGGCCAATGCATGGCCTTTGGCCATGCTTGCCTCTCGCGCGCTCCCTCACGTTCTTTAGCCGTATCTTGGGCATCCAAACTCCGATTTCGAATCCGTTTTCGGATTATGAACCATGACTTTCTCACGCATGACTACGACTATAAAACTTTGAAAAATGGTTGAGAAATCATCTCGGAAAACAATGGTGAAGTCAACTCAATGAATGAGAATGCAAAGTAACATAGCTACATCATTTGGACTCGAAACCTTATGAATGAGTAACCGAAACGACCGGGACTCAATAAGGAATCATATAAGAATATTTTCAAGTCCAAAATACAAAACACACAAACAAATAAACACAAATTCACATGAGTATGCCATATCAAAGAGATAGTCATAAAACATGCAATTCTATAATGTTTGTCTATAAGAGACCAATGCATGTGCATACTTAAATGTGTGTGAATGTGTTATACCAAATGTTTGCACTACGATACAGGGACACACATGTATGAATTGTGTTTGTGTGCGCTTACGCCTTGCAAGAGGAAGAAGAATCTAGATACCTTAGCATCCGAGTACGCGATGTTCCTCTTGAAGACGATATTTGCAAGATACGTTGCTTTTAACCTTTGAAGCTTCTTCTCTCCAAGAAACACCTAAGCAACTAATCAATACAAATAAAGAGTGTTTTGCAATGGAATCAAGCCAACACAAATCTAAGATCTTACAATCTCCCTCTTTGGCTATTCCATTGGCAAAACCTCATCCTCACCATACATTGTTCACTCCAATAAACTCAATGTTGATAGCATTCTCTCATCCTCACATTACAAAGAGATCCCTAGACTAAAAGGTCTTCAAATCTTCTTGAGTCTTCAAGAATCCCTTCTTTGATCTTCAAAGTACCTATGGGCAACATAGCAAACCAACAAGAGATTTTCTTCCAAAGAAGAATGGTGAGATATCATCACATAAACAAATAACAAGACTTCCCTTATCTCATACAAAAATGCATTATCTCAAGTGTATGAATGTGTTCACATTAAAGCTCTCCCTAAGATCCTTAACACAATTAGGTAAGAATTCTTTTCTCCCCCTTAAGACAAGAATTCTCCCCCTTAAGACAAAGTCTCAATAAAAGCACAAAGAGGTACAATACTCACACATTTGGAACATTTTTTCACACATGGTGTGAGGTATACATTTTTCTCCCTTATATTAAATATGGAATCCCCCATATCAAACACAGTGAGGTATACAATTTCTCCCCATTTTTGTGAAGGAATAGACAAAGGACACAAGAGATAAAGAATGAGATACTAAGCAAACAAATCATATAGAAAGCGAAGCTGAATAAACTAAAGCTCCCCCTTAACATATGCTCCACATATTATCACCAAGTAGATTTGTTCACAAGGGATTTCACACATTCACACAATCAAGCAATAAGAAAAAATATTTCATTACTTTTCAAAGTCTAAGAGAGAACCATAGATTTTCATTAATCTCTCAAAAATATTCTCACATTGCTAATGCATCAAGCACATAAGCAAAATGTGTGTGTGTGTGAATGCTTCTCACATATATGGAAGGAGTAATTGTGATATTAACATGCAAACTCTATCCACATCTATCCATCTAAAGCATTTCTATAAATAGGTCAAACCGATATTCATCCTGGTTTTTGCTTTTAAAAATAATAGATATCAACATATGAGCGTGTGTGTGCATGTGGCTCGTTTTCCCGTTTCTGTTTGTCAACCCGAGCTTTTTCACAATTCTCAACTATACACCATAAGCCTTTTTTTTTTTTTTAGGCTTGAATCAAAGATTTTTTTTATTTTTTATTTTTTAATGATTCTTTTCAACACTTCTTTGATTTTTCTAACATAAACATATACACCTCATGGCGGCTTTTACTCATCACAATGGCGTAGCCCTTTCCTACATTGGGCAGCTGCACAACCAAGGTGTGTAGCCCTTTCCATGAGGTTGCTCGTTGAATTCCATGTAGTGCCGAAGCAAAATGGATACATACCATAGGTCATCTATCATGTACTTAGCAATAGACTTCTAGATGCATCCATTATCTACACATTTTCAACCACATATACTCAAAACTAAAACATATAAGAGAAGCATTAGTGCACTTTTCAAAAATAAATTTTCAAGCTCAAGTGCATGATCTAGAAACAATAAAAGTTATTTATTTAAGATCATTACTTCTCAAGTGAGTAACTCTCAAAGATATTGATATTCAAATAAAGTTTTTGCTCATCAAGCCACTCATAATCACACATAGATAATAATCAACACAAATCATGCCAATGGATATTCTAAAAGTTTTAAACCTCTCTTTGTCTAAGGGCTTGGTGAACAAGTCCGCAAGTTGATTTTTAGTATGCATATGCTCTAGAGAAACAATAGAATGTTCAACATGTTCTCTAATGAAATGATGCCTAATATTTATGTGCAATGATATCATGCATACATAGAGTTGAAAAGATGAAATAGAAAGCAAGCTTTTAGAGTAAAGAAATACTTTAGCAAGCTTTTTCACTAATGAAAGGTCTCCGCTCTTTTTATGAGCTTTCTTGGCTTGTTTGTCCTCATGACAACAAGTTGTTGGTGTGTCATCCCAAGAAAATAAAGACCAAACACTTTCAACTCAAACAAACACATGAAAATGACTTTCTCTAAAAGTCTTAACAAAAATTTTCACCAAATAGATTACAAAATTTAACTTCTTTAAAGTTAATCAACAAATTTTGACTATCATAGTGAGTATGAGAATATTAAGTTCATGAATTGATTAGTGACACCAAGTTTGAATACTAGACCTAGCACATTACAAATAGCTTACTCAAGCATCAAACTTAGAACTCTTATCAAATAAGAACAAAAATATTCTCATATGTGCTACTCAATCAAGTATGAGAGCACTCACCTTTGACCATATTGGTCTTAAGTGAACCAACACAAACAACATCATGATCATTACGCATGGCAATATGAAATCTAGAAGATAAATCATCAACTATCTTCTTCATGAAAACATCACTCATATTAAAGTCATCATTTTTGCCATGCACAAATATTTCATCAAGACTCTTCAAATGATCATGGTTAACACTCTTCTCAACCAACTTCTTCTCAACATATTTCTTAACATGATTACTATTAACATGCATGTCATTCTTTTCAATCCAAATTTTCTTGATAGGTTTCTTCATATGAATATGATTAATATGCACATTTCTCAAAGCATCAAAGCTATTGTCATGTTTAGAAACTTTCAAAGAAGATTTATCCATTTCACAAGTATGCACATTATTCTTTTTAACCCAAACTTTCCTTGTTGATTTCTTTTTATTAACATGTTCATCATGCATAATCTCTAATGCCCTAACATGTTTAGATACAGCCAAAGGAAGTTTTTTCATCTCACTAGCATGCATCTCATTCCTTAGTTCGCATTGTCTAATATACTTGTAGCATTTAGGTTTGATATGCCCTACAACATTGCAAAAATGACAAACCGGGAAAAACTTAGAGATGTTATGTCTAGCTCTAGACTTAAACTCATGCTTATGAGAATGATTAGGTAACATTTTAACATTATCATATTCCACATTTCCTAGTTTGCATTGCCTAATATATTCATAACACTTAGGCCTAATGTGACCAACCACATTACAATAATGACAAACCAGAATGAATTTAGAAAAGTTACCTTTTGGGTGTGCATGCTTTGGTTGAGAAGTCGGTTGAGAAGTTCCATAGCTCTTCTTGTCTTTGTCTTTGACTTTGGAAGGAATAGTAATTGAGTCTTTCTTCTTCTTGGACTCTCTTGACTTGTTCTTGGTTGTAGGAGTCTTCTTAACTTCTTCTACAAAACCCAAGCCACTCATATCTCCATGATGCTTTACAAGCTTTATTACTTCATCAAGCTTAATGGCTCCAATCTTCATGCCATTAATAGACTCTTTAAGAGATTTGACTTCATCTTTAAGCTCACACTCATTTATCTTCATGATACTTAAAGAGTTCTTTTTTTGCTTAATCTCTCATTCCATGGCAAACAACTTCATAGTAAAGTCTTCTTTTAAATCATCTAACTCTTGAGCACTTTCCTCCACCTTTAAGACATACTTTTCAATGGTCTTTTCATGCTCCTTGATGACTTCACTTTGCTTGTTCATCTTCTCCAAAGACATCTTCTTTTCATTGACAAGAGCTTTAAAGATCACCACTAAATTAGCATTGATCAACTTCAACTTGTTGTTCTCTTCATTCTTTTGTTGAAGGATCTTGTCATTGAAGCTTATATAATCTTGATTTGAGGAGGCTTCGAACTCTTCTTGATTGGAGGAGATTTCACTATCTTCACTACTTGAAGAGTTATCACTTTCCTCATTACTTGAGGACTCTTCACTACTATCCTCAAATCTTCCTTCATATATAGCCATATGAGCAATGTAATTGCTAGTAGATTCTCGATCATCCAAGGACTCCCCTTCCTCTACTACATCACTCACACTCATCCATGATTTATCATTGAATGCTTTAATATAGGCTTTCATTGTATTTCTCCAAAAGGTGTAGTTACCACTATCCAAGAGTGGAGGTCTAGCACTAAAGGCACCTTCCGGTATCCAATCACCCATAGCTACAAAAATGAACAAACACAAAAAACACAACAAAACAAAACACAAACACCATTATATGGATCTATCTAATTACTTCTAGACACCCGTTTTGATATCAATTGAAATTCCTTAAGTAATATAGTGTAATATATACCTAGATGGGGGGTAAATAGGTATAGGCCCAAATTCTTCCAATATACAAAAAATATGCGGAATATAACAATTAAAAGCACACTTGATGAATCTTAACAATGGAATTGATTTAACCAACACATGTGAAAATCAATATACAAGTAATGCAATCAATACAAACATATGGAAGATGAAGAAACATAAAAACGAAACTTGACACAAGTATTTTTACGTGGTAAAACCTCAAAGAGGAAACATCCACAGGTTGATACCACAACCACCGGCACAGCAATCCACTATATGAAAAGGACTTACACACTCAAGCTATCAACACATGATATCCGCTCAAGTTATCACCTCCTAATCTACCCTCAGGCAAGTGAACTACCAAGCCTACTTCCTATCCGAGATGTGTCCTACACCTCTAGAAAGCAACTTCCTATCCAAGACGCTCACGTCTTTAGGAAGATTTCTTGCTTGTCTATCCGAATCCTCCCGACCCTAGACAAGTCTCCTTGCTTGACTATCCGAGTCCTCCCAGCTCTAATCAAGACTTCTTTGCTCTATCCACAAAGCTTCACACACTTTGCTAGAGACTTCAACCTTATGCAAGGAAATGAGCTAAGTGATGCAAATGATGCAAATCACAATCAAATAAAGTATGATGATCAATCAAACTCTATGAACATGCTTAGTGATAATCTAGAATATGCTTTCAACAAACAATCACAAATGTATCTAGAAATCAAAGCATTTGAATCAATAAGAACAAGATATGAATATTCAATATATTACACAAAAATCTTAGTTCTTAGATGATGAAATTAAACCTAGAAAATAATATGAGGCACATCATATACAATATTTCTAGAATCAATTTCAAGATAGGTCAAGTTTAGCAATATATGTTCAATTGAAATCAAATCGCTAAAACTCAACAATCAATAGATCAAACACCCCTAGAATATGATCTAATAACATTCTAAACACATATCATCTATCAATTAGAAAGATTAAAAGAGATGATCAAAAGATGAAGTGAGAAGAAGAAGTTTCACATACAAAAGTTGAGTCACGGACTGAAATCAGCTCACTGTGAAAAATCATGAACTCAAATGACTCTGAAAATGATTGGGGTTTGTAGCTCTCTTCAAGACCAACAGCTTTGGTTTTTGAATCACTCAATTCGGAGTTGAAATGAGAGAGATATGATCAAAATAAGAAATCAAAAGTTGTAAAGAATTCTGCACGGGATTTCGAATATAAATGAAGGGAAAAGAGATGGAGAAGAGAGTGGAAAACGTGAGCCAATCAGAGGCTGCCATGTCAGCTCCCCTTGTGGGGTGCGTGGGCCACACGGGACTAGAGGGGTGCTCTGGCCGTGGGCCCCACGGCCTCCACACGTGGTGGCCAATGCATGGCCTTTGGCCATGCTTGCCTCTCGCACGCTCCTTGACGTTCTTCAGCCATATCTTGGGCATCCAAACTTCGATTTTGAATCCGTTTTCAGATTATGAACCGTGACTTCCTCACGCACGACTATGACTATAAAACTTTGAAAAATGGTTGAGAAATCATCTCAGAAAATGACGGTGAAGTCAACTCAACGAATGAGAATGCAAAGTAATGTAGCTACATCATTTGGAATCGAAACCTTATGAATGAGTAACCGAAACAACCGGGACTCAATAAGGAATCATATAAGAACATGTTCAAGTCCAAAATACAAAACACACAAACAAATAAACACAAATTCACACGAGTATGCCATATCAAAGAGATAGTCATAAAACATGCAATTCTACAATGTTTGTCTATAAGAGACCAATGCATGTGCATACTTAAATGTGTGTGAATGTGTTATACCAAATGTTTGCACTACGATGTAGGGACACACATGTATGAATTGTGTGTGTGTGCGCTTACGCCTTGCAAGAGGAAGACGAATCTAGATACCTTGCCATCTGAGTATGCGATGTTCCTCTTGAAGACGATATTTGCAAGATACGTTGCTTTTAACCTTTGAAGCTTTTTCTCTCCAAGAAACACCTAAGCAACTAATCAATACAAATAAAAAGTGTTTTGCAATGGAATCAAGCCAACACAAATCTAAGATCTTACAGCACTTGACCAATTGCTTGTGCACTAAGCCACCTTAGTCACAAGACTTAATTCTCAATAAAGAGATCAAAACCTATGTGAATATGCAATGATGTCCAAATGCAATTAATGCTAGGTTACACTATATGCTTATCTAGGATTAAATGATAACAATAAAATCAATCATAGATAACAAAGTTTGCTATATGTCATGGCATAAAGCCTAGCTATGTGAAGGATGACCAATCTTAGATACACTAGCTATCAAACAATTTCAATCATGTTAATGAGATAAATTAGCTAGATTTATGTAAACATGAAATCTTAGCTATCACAAAACAACTCATTCAATACATAATCTCAATCTTGTAAGTAGAAATTAATCTAAGAGCATACAAGTTATAAATGAGATAAATTGCTAAGTAAAAACAATAAGATTAGATGAAATTAGTGTTCAACTTACCATAACATGTGTGTTGAAGAAGACCCATGCATTAGCACATACTAGATGATCCTAGATGATGCTTAGATGATGATTTATGCATATGGAAATGAGTTTAAAGAAATAAAGATGCAATCTTTATGCTTTTTCTCTCAAGTCTCTCTCAATATCTCTTTAGGGTTCTTGATGTCAAAGGCCTTAGGTTCATAATAAGAGATAATGATATATTTATAGAGAACAAAAATGAGCTTGGTGAAAAGACAAGTTCACCCCAGTTACGTGCCAAACATCAGTTTCAATCGGTGGTCGGGGTCGCCGATTTAACCCGTCGAATTGAAACCGAGAGCACTAGTTTCAAACGGCTTTTTTCATTCCGGCAGTCTCATAACCGCCGATCACAACCATCGATTTGGACCCGAGACATTAAATCAATCAGGTCTCAAAAGGCGGTTTCAATCGGTAGTCAGGCCGTCGATCACAAATCGCCGTTTCACTAAAAATGGTGAAACCAAAGGAGAAGACAAGAGCTTCTCCAACAGCGATCATCACGCTAAACCAAGCACACAAATGTGCATGCGCGGATGTTTCCGAACATACTTCGGGAAACAAATTACACCACATTTAAGACTAACAAACATGAAGTGCAAGTGTGGGATATGAAGAATGCACACATAAGAATTGAAGCACAAATGCAAGATGAATAAAACATGCATGAAAGATGTGTGTGTGTGTGCAACTAATCTCTTCAAGAGGTAAGTCAAGTGATTTACCTTTCGCTCTTGCTCTTGAAGTCACCGGGATGCTTGGAAACTTACCTTGATAGTTATCAGGAAGACCTACACTACCCATTACACAATCATCCCAAAATGTGGTTTTTCAATGAAATAAACCAATCAAAATATGAGAACCTTACAAATATACAAGCACATTATGTAAGTCAATTAATTAGAGAGAAATAATGAGATTTATTTTATGAAAAATGTGTGAATAAGATGCTTTGCATGCAAGAAATGTTGCATTCAAGTCCAAAAATTAATGGTATTTGGCAAAGCAAATGATAAAAGTTTCCTAGAGAATTCAAACCAATTTCACCATTTGTCATGAGTAAAGTAAGGATATAAAGTTAACAATCATTCAATTTAATAAGCAACTATATCCAACTTTATAAACAAAACATGGCTTGAGTGACTTTTTGCACCCTATTTGATTTTTTCATGTATGAAACCCGTATGATAGTAGCCATGTTCGACAAATAAAAAAAGAGAGACATTGGATTTTATAATCCTTAGAATGGATACAAGATCCTTTATTCATTTGAGTCTCATAACTTGCTTTTCACACATAATTTTGCATTTTGAAATTTGCAATCAACAATCATGCCTGTCATTTTTAGGCATGACATTTGAAATCATGCTTTTCATTTTTAAGCATGTCATTTAAAGAATCATCATGTCATGGAGATAATCATAGGTCATTCAATGAGTACTTCTTAAGTATATCTCTTAGTCCAAAGATACATGTTTGAACATAAATATGACATGGATTGCAATCAAAGCATTGGTTCACACTTATTGAAGAAAAACATATAAGCATATGTGCAACCATGATACTCAAGCAATTAATAAAGAAGCATAATGTATATCGGATTTTTGCATGTGACAAGTATTCAAGATTGCTCTCTTTGCTTGAGCTCCCCTTATGGGGTCAATTTCTGTACCACATCAATCCACGAGACATCCCAATAGATCTACTAAGTACATGAAACCTAGTTGCATCTAAGGGTTTAGTAAATAAATCCGCTAGTTGATCATTTGTACCTACATGTTCAAGTACAATGCATTTGTTCTCAACTAGTTCTTTTATGAAATGATGTCGGATGTCAATATGCTTAGTCCTAGAATGTTGCACCGGATTCTTAGAGATGTTAATGGCACTCATATTATCACAAAAGAGGGTTAGAGTACCTTAGTTGAATCCGTAGTCGACTAGCATTTGCTTCATTTATAGGAGTTATATGCATCCACTCCCCGCGGCAGTGTACTCAGCTTTAGCCGTAGGATAAGGAAATCGAGTTTTGCTTCTCGCAAAACCAAGGCACCAAGTTGTTCCCTTGGAAGAAGCAACCTGCCCAATGAGTTTTTCCTATCATCGCAATTTCTTGCTCAATCTGTATCACTAAAGCCAACTAAACTAGCATTAGTGTCAAAAGAGTACCAAATCCCATAGTTGGATGTCCCATTCACATAGCGAATGATTCTCTTAACATAAAAGAGATGAGACTCCTTAGGATCCACTTGGTACCTAGCACACACACCCACACTAAAAGATATATATCGAGCCTACTTGCGGTCAAATAAAGCAAGCTACCAATCATGCCCCGATGTAGAGTTTGTTCTACACTTTTTCCACAAGCATCCTTGCTTAGCTTCAAAGTGGTACTCATGGGTGTATCACAATGTTTGGCATTTTCAAGACCAAACTTCTTCACTAGGTTTTTAGCATATTTAGCTTGGGTTATAAAAATCTCATCATTTAATAGCTTAATTTGTAAACCTAGGAAGTAACTTAGCTCACCAACAAGACTTGTCTCAAACTCATGAGACATAACATTAACGAATTGTTGGACTTAGTGTTGTTGGTGGAGCCAAACAATATATCATCAACATATATTTAAGCTATGAAAAGCTCATCATTGTTTTTCTTGATGAATAGAGTCTTATCAACACTATCTCTTGTGTAGTCATTGTCAACAAAAAATTAAGTGAGACACTTGTACTAAGCCCTTGGTGCTTGTCTCAACCCATATAAAGCCTTCTTGAGGTGATACACATGGTTGGGGTGGTGTGCATCCACAAACCCCTTGGGTTGTTCAACAGACACTTCCTCTTGTAAGAAGCCATTGAGGAAGGCACTCTTTACATTCATTTGGTGCAATTTGAACTTGTGCATACAAGAAATGGACAAGAGATGCCTAATGGACTCTAAACGGGCAACATGAGAAAATGTCTCCTCAAAGTCGATACCCTTAATTTGAGAGTACTCTTGTGCAAAAAGCATTGCTTTGTTACGCACAATGTTGCCATCCTCATCGGATTTGTTCCTATATATCCATTTGGTACCTATGACATTAGTACTCTTAGGCCTAGGAACTAGAGTTCAAACCTCATTCCTTTCGAATTGGTTTAGCTTTTCTTGCATGGCAAGAACCCAAAATTCATCATTTAAGGCTTCATCAACCTTTTTGGGTTCAATTTGAGAGGTGTAGCATGTGTAGCTAATTAAATTAGCTATTTGATGCCTAGTCCTAACACCCTCATTCACTTCTCCAATGATTTCATTTTTATCATGGAGTTGTCTAACCCATGGAGCAGGTTCTTTAGAGTTCAAGAGAGGAACTCTATTAATAGGTTATGTGTCCTCTTCATTGATGTTAGACCTCCTATCAATAGGAGCCTCCACAACCTTCTCAAAGGGAGAAACATCTATGACAATAACCTCCTCCTCATGGTTACTAGTCTTAGGCCTATTATCATCTATGACAACAATAGATGATTCCATGACGCTTTGAGTCTTCAAGTTGGAAACTCTATAGGCACGACTATTCAAGGCATAGCTAATAAAGATACCTTCATCACTCTTAGCATCAAACTTGCCAAGTTGATCACGGTCATTTAAAATGTAGCATTTGCTTTCAAAGGAGTGGAAGTAGCTAACATTTGGCTTTCTACCTCTTCGTAACTCATATGAGGTTTGCCTAGTACCAAGGCCTTAGGAAGAATCTAATTCTAGTAAGCTGTGTTGACGGTTCGGCCCATAGGTTCCTAGGGACATTGTTGTTAAGCAACATTACACGGGCCATCTCTTGAAGGACCCTATTTTTCCTCTCAACAACTCCATTTTGTTGAGGTATCCTAGGAGCCGAAAACTCATGGGAGATGCCTAAGCTATTGCAATAGCTTTCAAAGTAGGCATTCTCAAACTCCCTCCCATGGTCACTTCTAATCCGTTTAATGTTTTTAATGTTAGAGTCTTTTTCATTTTGAAGTTTAGTGCAAAGCATTTTAAACTTATCAAAAGTTTCGGATTTTTCTTTAAGAAAATATGTCCATGTGAACCTAGAGAAATCATCTACACAAACAAAAATGTATCTCTTTCCACCTAAACTCTCGGTTTGCATGGGACCCATAAGATCCATGTGGAGAAGCTCTAAGGGCTCCTTGGTGGAGAGATACTTGCCCTTCTTATGCATGCTTTTGGTTTGTTTTCCTTGTTGGCAAGGTCCACAAACACCATTGGCTTTCTTCCTAAGCTTGGGAAGGCCATGCATAACATTGAACTGTTAGGATTATGCTCAATAGCAAGAGTGTAATGTTGTAATTGACAATCTTTTTCATATTAATAAAGTGATTTCTGGTTTAACAAATCTTATAGCATTTATAGTTTAATATTATAATTGTCAAAGTAAATAATCATAAGGTCTAAAGACTATGAGAAAAGAAGAATTGTTCATACATCTGGATATGTATGAGGTAGACACAATTATTTAGTTAGTCTTGAATAATGTTCACAACTTAAGTTAAAGGTTGGGCACCTTTATCTTGTTAAAGTTGTAGAATTCTTTTGCTAGCATTTGAGTGGGATCAAATGAGATATGATGAGTCTAAAATTATCGGAGTGTCTTCGAGTAAAAGAATCTAGTGCACTGGGTGCATTAAACTTGATCACAATGAAAAGTTTTATTTAGAACCGTCAATAGATAATAGTCTTTTCATTATCAGGACAATCAGAGAGTCTATCTTAATCCTGAGATAAATGATGGACTTATGATTGCAAGTGATATCATTTGAGTTATCAATGAGTACGATTATATAGCATAGTCTATCCTTGATAGTTTGGTGATATTCATTTGTTAATCGATAGAGGACTTCATTTATAGATATGGACATCGTGGCTCCATTTATTAAATGAGAGTATAATATCATAATATGGATGTTTTGAGGTAATTGGATATTAAATCTCAACGTTGAGTTTTCGATAGTGACTATTGAAAACATGGCTTCTGGACAAGTCAAAATATCCAAGTTCAAAACGTGGTCATATGAGTAAATATGGTAACTTGGAGAGTTATAGGCGGTCTATGAACTCTTGACGATTACTGATATTAATCACGAGGATACACCATCTCCAATATGATTATCTAGGGTATGAATGAGGAACATCTTCTTATTCTATCTTTATTTAAGAGTTCAATTTTAGCTCTTTAGTGGAATGAGTTAAAATTAATGGATTGGACCTAAGTGAATCATTTGTTGATTGTGATTAGGTTATGTCTATTAAAGCTTAAATTTAAAAAGCCCGCCAAGATCCCCAATCCACATGGACTTGCATGGATCACTTGATATATTCTACCGGACCAATTTATGGGTCCATCTAGAATTGTATTTAATATATTCATAATATAATTTGCACATTATTTGTTTAATGGGCTGATCAATTATATTAATATATTAATGAAAGGCATGTGGGTTTATTTTTTTTAGTAAGAATGGGTCTGGTTCACATGTGGGCTTTTTATTTAAAGTCCAATGGATTAAATAAAATAAGGAAATAATATTTGGCCCATATTTTTAATGTGGGGCGTAGACCTGGCACGGTTCCGATTGGAACCGTCGGAACCGAAAAAACCAGAACCGGAACCTAAACCAGAGTAGGCCGGTTCCGGTTCCGATTCAATGGTTTGGTCGAACCGCCGGTTCGACGAATTAAAAAAAAAAAATATATATATATATTTGTTGGGCTGCCGTTGGAGCCCAACGGCTACCCCTTTTTAAATTTTTTTTTTTCTTTTTCTATAAATAACACCCCCGCCCCCCCCCTCCCTTTCATTTTTCCTCACACCAATTTCTTCTCAATTCTCTCTAATTTCTCTCCAACACTCTCAACTCTCAAGTGATAAGTCTCTCAATCTCCAAATTTCCAAGGTTTTTAATATTTATTTCATTTTTTAATTATTTTATTTGAAATTAATTTATTTCCAATTTGCAATTATTTTATTCCCAATATATTTTATTTTCAATTAATTTTATATCCAATTTATTTTATTTCCAAATTCCAATATATTTTATTTTCAATTAATTTTATATCCAATTAATTTTATTTGCAATTTATCTTATTTCCAATTTATTTAATTTCCAATTAGTCAATTATTCTTCTAAGTTCTAAGTTTCCAATTCTCTCCCAAATTTATTTTTAAATGGCAAGTGGAAGTGGAAATGGAAGTGGAAAGGGGTTACGGCCGTGATGGTCCAGTCGATCCTAGGCGTTTGATTTCGATGAAAGGTAAGGGTACTATGATCAATAATCTCGATCATAACAACCCCACCTATCACGAATATCTGCAACGTCGGACCTATGCTGAAGACCTAGGCCTAAATATTCCTAATCCCCCTCTTCTAATTTCTGAACCCGATCCCAATGACACCACCCCCAATTTGACAAGCCAGTCAGAAAATATGCCTGATATGATACACCTCCGGATTTTGGTTTGATACACCGGAAGTGGATCTAGAAAGGGAGGAAGATCTGATACAGAAGCAGAGCAAATCTGATCTCTTCGTCAAACATATGAAGAAAATTAGGAATGAAGATGGAAGCATTACAGTAGCTTGCAATTACTGCAACAAAGTATATGAATGGAGCAGATCTGGAGGATATGGCACTTATTGGAAGTATATTGAAGCCAAACATCCAGAAGCAGTGATCAGAATGAGGTCACAAACACAAATTCCCAGGTACGCTACTCCTAACCAACAATTATTTCGTTATAATGATGAACAAAATAGAGAAGAATTAGCTAGGATGGTAGCAGTAGAACATTTATCATTCAGTTTTGGTGAGAGGGTTGGCTTTATTAACTATTGTCGACGAGCATTAAACCCTACTACATGCCGTGTCCCTAGATCCACGCTCACACAAACACTTGAAAAGATTTATGTGAGAGACAAAAAAAGTTAGAAAAATATTTTGAAAAATATAATGGTCGTGTTACCGTATGTGCCGACATATGGACTGACCATTGGCAAAACGCATTCATACTTGGGTGTCACTTGCCATTTTATGGATAATGCATGGACAATCCAAAAAAGAATTCTTGCTTTTAGAGTTTTTGATGATTCACACAATGCTCAAAATATTTTTAGACAGCTTAGAATTATTTTTCCAGAGTATAATATTGAAAACAAAATTTTTGCAATTGGTTTTGATAATGCTTCTGCCAATACCGCTGCTATTCCACTTTAATTGATTTATGCAAACCCTTTCTTGGTGGTACATTTTTCATCAAAGATGTGCATGCCATGTTTTAAATATATGTGTTCAAAAAGGATTAGAAACTCTTCAATGTTTTATTGAACCTATTAAAAAAGCCCTAATGTTTTTATGGAGAAATCCTTCTACAATGAAAGCATGGGCAAGATATTGTAAACAAAATGGTAGACGTGCCATTAAATTTGCTCGTGATGTTCCAACACGTTGGAATTCTACTTATAAATTGCTTGCTCAACGTTATGAGTATAGGGATTTATTAGTTTCTTTTATTCAATTTCATGTTCCTAACATTCAACTTTTTGAAGCTCATTGGGATGCTTGTTACAATGTTTTCAATTTGTTAAAAGTTTTCATAATGCTACACAAAATTTATCTAAAATTTATTTTCCTACAACACATTTATTTGTTATTGAGAGTATTAATATTGCTGGTGCATTTTTTTATTGTGAATTTGACCAAGCAATAAAGGAAGCCGTTAGTGCTATGAAGCAAAAATGGTTAAATTATTATACGGATTTTCCAAATATTTATTTGATTGGTATGGTTTTTGATCCACGACACAAATTACAATCTTTGTCTTATTATCTAGACGGTTATTATGGCAAAGAAGGTTTAAATATTGAATATGATGTTGAAGCATGTTGTGGTAGAGTTAAGAAATTATTGTATGATTTATATGATGAATATGTTACATTTTATGGATCCGGTACTCCGAACGTAGATGTTACATGAACAAAAACTGCATCTCAACCTCCATCATCCTCCTCCTCCTCTGGATTTATGAATTTAGGGTATAGTATGTTCTCAAAAAAAAAAACAAAAAACCAAGATGTTCTTCATCAAGCTCCGATTCGCATGCCGAGCTTGAATCTTATCTAGCTTCTTCTTGTGAGTTTCCTGAAGAATTTGACCTCTTAAAATATTGGAATGACGCTACAAAGTACTATCCAATTATGGCTATGATAGCTAAAAATATTGTTTCAACACCGGTTTCTACTGTGGCGGTGGAACAAGAGTTCAGCGCCGGGGGGAATATCTTGGATGAAAAACGTTCGTGCTTGACTCCAAAAGCACTACAGATACAGGTTTGTGTTGACGACTGGACGAAAGCGGAATACAGACAACAAGAAATCCAACAAGAACCAACATACGATTTCTTTAAAGACGACGAACCCGAAGCGGGCGAAGGCTCTGGAGCAAGCTGAGCAGCGGAACCGTAAATCTGTAAATCTGTAAATCTGTAATAAAGGTATGAGAACTACGTGGCCTTTGATTCCTCTAAACCCCCCTAAGAGGATACGTAGGCAACTTAATTGTGGTAAAAATTAAGTGCAAGGCTAATAACTTTACATTTTTTTTAGTTTTATTTTGTTTTAATTTAATTTTGTAATTTGTCATTTATTTATTTTATGTTATTTTGAAATTTGGGTGACTCAATTTCCAAATACCCAATGAAATGTAAATTGTAATTTTGTTTACTTTTATTTTAATTTAATTTTGTAATTTGTCATTTGTTTATTTTAATTTTATTTTTGGTTGGATACTCGGATGACGATGATCTAACTTCCAACATCCAATGAACTTATGAACCCAATGAATTTTATTTTGTAATTTGTCATTTATATATTTTATTTTATTCAATTACAATCTACAACTTATAAGTTACAAGTTAGAACTTAGAAAGATTTTTTTTTGTTGGTTAAAAAAAAAAAAAAAAAAAAAAATTCCGGTTCAAAACCGTCGGTTCCGGGTACAACCGAAACCGGAACCAGTCGATTCCAGTTCCACAAAACCTTGGAACTGGAACCGGAACCGGAACCGAAACCGAACCGGACCGGAACCAAAACCGGACCGGAACCATGCCACGTCTAGTGGGGCGGCAAGGCTATAATATTTGTCAAAAATATTATTTTATTTTATTGTTTGATTAAATGAGAATTAATTAATTATTTAATTAAGAAACAAAATCTTTTTCTGATTAGGAAATATGTTTCCTAGAATTATACTATTGGTGGTAGTATACTAAAAGTAAAAGACTTGTTTGGTAAGAAAATAAATAATTAAGTTTATTTATTTAATCAAATAAGAAGTCTTTTAATTAAGTCAATAAAAAGAATAAAAATACTTATGAGTTAAATTAGGGTTAGGAGTCAAAAAGTTGATGGGAATTAGGGTTGAATTTCGGTCACCTTATATAAGTGAGGTGATGAAATTCGGCCAACCCTAATACAACAACAAATAGATTTCGGCAACCCTAAAGTAAAAAGAGAAAGAAATTCGGCCACCCTATATAATAGACCTTATAGGGTTCGGCCACCCTAAGTGTATTACTGAATCAATTTCTTCTTCTTCTCAACTCATAGAAAAGTGTTTGATTATTCTGCCAAGACAAAAAAGAGAGAGAAGAGATTATTCTTTTGATAGTACACTATTTGCTTATTCATCAATAGGCTTGTGTGTACAATATCGAACTAGGTTCACGCGAGTTTCGATCATTAGATTGAGAATTAAAAAGTGATCGGAATAATCTTTGTAGTCTTTTGATTGTTTTTGTGACTAACAAAAGAAAAAGAAAGTTTGTTTGTCCATTCTCAGGTTCGCAATTCAAGGAAAAGGGAGACCACGCTCCTAGGTGATTCACGTTCGTGCTAGGATTGAAGATCTTGCGGATTTCCATCGACGTAAGTCAATCGGATCACGCGACAAAAGGTATTATACTTTTTGTTACTTTATATGTATGGTTAATTAATTTAAAGGGTTAAGATTCATCAAAGGAAAAATTTTAAAACATACTAAATCTATTTTTAGTCTCGCTTCCGCTGCGTGTACTACGGTATTTTTCCCTACAATTGGTATCAGAGCCTTGGTTGAACCCTTTTAATTAATCAACGTATATATACGTGAATCTATTTCTTTTTATTGTGATTATGCATGTTTAGAAAGAGATGGCACTCTAGGTATTCAGCATATATAATTACATGTGGATGTATGGTTTTATATATGTTTATTATGTGGATTGTTGTTGCTCGATTTTGGTCCTAGATTTTCAATGTATTTTTTGTTATGGAATTGTAACAAGAAGGGTGGTCTATCATCGCCATAATTCCTTCTTGGTAGTTGCTAGGTTTTCTTTTATTTTTATTGTAATATTAAAGTGCAGTTTTTTATTTTATTTTAAGTGCAGTTTTTTTTTTTTTTTTTTTGTAAAAAGTACTGCAGTGAATAAAAAAAAAAAAAATTAATACTGCAGTATTTTATTAGTTTATATACTGCTGTAATATGTTCAAGCATTAAAGATTCGAAGACATGAAGAAAAGGAAGCAACCGGAACCAAGAACGAGCACCGTGCGCACCCTAGGAGTGGATTGGGCTGCGCATGGCAAGCCCATATCATGGTGGGCTGCGCATGGCAGCCCCTTTGTGGGTTGTGGGCTGTGCACGCCTATGGGGCAGCCAAGGGATGCGCGGATAGTTGATGGCCACTTGAAGATCTTGTATTCCTGACAAATTGTAATTTACTTGCTTTTCTAGGATGGACCAAAATTGTGGCTATTTATTTTTTTGCAAAAATATTACAATATTTGTTATTGTATGATAACATGTCATATAGAATAGGAGTGCCACTCATATATCTCTTTTGGTATGAACATGCATTGAATGATTTAGGTATCTAAATTGGCATCTAGATAACTTGATAAATCATTCTATGGGATTTAATCACACGCCTTAAATAATTGAGTGGGAGAAGGTGTTTTTGTAACACCTATGGCCTCCAAGGTTAGTTGAGCTTTATTATTTATTGGTAATCCCCCCAAGGGGTGTCCATGAATGGAATTTAGCAACATACTTCCTTACAAGGATAGACTAGACAATGGACTCAAACAAGATCTACTCCCCAAGGAGGGATTTTCGTGAGAGAAAATTGAGGGTCGATATCTTGGTAACACACTCAATGTAATTTTATTGATATCATCCCAAGAGTTCTTGTCGGTAAAATTGCAAGGCTAAAATTGAAAACGCTGGTTGTTATGTTGACAATTAGGTGGGACCTAGTCTAACTAGTAAATGGTGCGAACTCCCAAAGGAGGCGTAACATTTATGGGTGTTGGATCATCGTTGAATTTTTATGATTGAGTTATTTATTTAAATCAAGATAAATATTCGAAAGTGCTTTATCATGATTATTTACTCATATATATTTTTGTTATATTCAGAAATCATGACCCCATCCCTAATGAATATCTTAAAAGATAATATTTTAACTGAAGATAATTATGTCACATGGAAAAGGAAAATTGGGTTGTTGCTGCAAGCTGAAAAACATAAGTTTGTTCTGTCTGCTCCTAAACCACCTGCTCCTACTTATGAATCTCAGATTCATATGGTTGGTAAAGTTGCTACTGTTAAGGCCCGTCAAAAGGTCAAGGAACAACAGAAGAAAAAGCAACTTGGGCCTACCAAGAAGGAGACCAAGAAAGTAACCAAGATCAAAGGGAAGTGCTCCTTTTGTGGTGAAAGGGACATTGGAAAAGAAATTGCCTAAAGTCCCAGAACAAGAAGGAACAAGGTAATATTAATTATCTTGAAACATGTTTTCTGGCAGATTGTACAGATTCTTGGATCATAGACTCTGGAGCCACAAATCATGTTTGTTATTCCTTACAGGGGTTCCAAGAAAGGAGAAAGCTGAATAAGAATGAAATCAACTTGCGTTTGGGCAACAGAACGTTAGTGTCTGCAAGTGCAGTGGGAGATATTAGAGTTAATCTAGATTCTTTCATGCATTTAGATTTGATAGACATTTATTATGTACCTCAATTCAAGAGAAATTTAATTTCAGTTTCTTGTTTGAATAAATTTGGATATTCGGTTACTTTTAATAAAGATTTTATTATTAGTAAGAATAACAAATTTATTTGCAAAGGTACATTGGAAAACGGCTTATTCTTTTTGCATAAAAATATCTCTCACTTGTTAGACACAGAATTAACGGAACCTAATCATAAAAGAGTAAAATTATCAATAGATGAAACCTACCTATGGCATTTACGCCTAGGTCATATTAACTTAACAGGATTAAAAGATTGGTAAGTGACGGACCTTTAAGTGACTTAAAGGTTGATGATCTACCAACTTGTGAATCTTGTTTGGAAGGTAAAATGACCAAAAGGTCGTTCTCGGCCAAAGGCGCAAGAGCCACTGAATGTTTAGGATTGATACACACTGATGTATGTGGTCCTATGAGCATTCAAGCTAGAGGTGGATATGAGTACTTCATCACCTTCACAGATGATTACTCGAGATTTGGCTATGTGTATCTCATGCGACATAAGTCGGATGCTTTTGACATGTTCAAAGCATTCAAAGCTGAAGTAGAAAATCAGCTTGAGAAACACATAAAAATCTTGAGATCTGATTGTGGTGGAGAATATCTATCTAGGTGAGTTTCAGCAATATCTTATTGATAATGGGATAGTTTCTCAGTTTTCTGTACCGGGTACACCTCAACAAAATGGGGTAGCAGAAAGGAGAAATAGAACTCTTTTAGACATGGTTAGGTCTATGTTGAGTTATTCAACACTTCCTATTTCTTTTTGGGGATATGCTTTACAAACTGCTATATACATTCTAAACGATGTACCATCTAAGTCCATTCCTCAAACACCGCATGAGTTGTGGACTAGGGCGCAAGACTAGTTTACAACACTTAAGGATATTTGGTTGTCCTGCGCATGTGTTAAAAGGAAAGACAGAAAAGATGGAGTCCCGTTCGGAAACATGTATATTTGTAGGGTATCCAAAAGAAACTAAAGGATATTATTTCTATAGTCCTTCAGATCTTAAAGTATTTGTTTCGACAAATGCTAAATTTCTAGAAAAGGACTATATGAATGATTTTGTACCTAGAAGTAGAATTGTCCTGAATGAGATGTCAGGAGATACAATTCCACGAGAGGTTACACAACCTAACCCAATTGTAAGTTCCGATCCAACATAAAATCAACAACCTACCATTCCTCGTCGTGGTGGGGAGGGTTAGAACACAACCTGAAAGATACATCGGTTTGGGAGAATCAGTAGAGAATCTCCTGGACGACGATGATCCCTACACGTATAAGGAAGCAATGGAGGATGTTGATAGTCGCCATTGGCAAAAGGACAATGCAATCTAAGATTGAATCCATGTTCGATAACAAAGTCTGGTCCCTTGTAGACTTGCCTAAAGGGATAAAACCCATTGGGTGTAAGTGGGTATACAAGAGGAAAAGAGGTATGGATGGAAAGGTGGAAACCTTTAAAGCTAGATTGGTAGCTAAAGGGTATACACAGAAAGAAGGTATCGATTACAAGGAAACCTTCTCTCCTGTGGCCATGCTTAAATCCATTAGGATACTCTTATCCATTGCAGCATCTTTAGATCTAGAGATTTGGCAAATGGACGTCAAGACAGCTTTCCTTAATGGAAGTCTTGACGAAAGCATCTACATGATGCAACCAGAAGGATTCATTGAAAAGGGCCAAATGGAAAAGGTATGCAAGTTGCAGAAATCCATATATGGATTAAAGCAAGCATCAAGATCCTGGAACATAAGGTTCGATCAAGCTGTCAAAGGATTTGGATTTATTCAGAATCCTGATGAACCTTGTGTATACAAAAGGATTAAGGGCGACAAGTTGGTTTTCCCTGATTCTTTATGTTGATGATATACTAATCATTGGAAACGATGTAGGTGTATTGACATCAGTAAAAGAATGGTTAGCAAAACAATTTGATATGAAGGACTTAGGAGAAGCAAGTTTTCTTCTAGGTATCCAAGTAATAAGGGATAGAAAGAATAAAACGATTGCATTATCCCAAGCTTCATACATAGACAAGATCTTGTCTAGGTTTTTCATGCAGGATTCCAAGAAAGGTATGTTACCTTTCAGACATGGAATCAAGCTTTCTAAGGAACAAGTTCCTAAGAATGAGCATGAAGAGCAATTCATGAGTAGAGTTCCATATGCCTCGGCAGTTGGAAGTCTCATGTATGCAATGCTCTGCACTAGACCAGATATTTGTTTTGCTGTTGACATAGTTAGCAGGTTTCAATCAAAACCTGGTCCTGATCACTAGACGACAGTCAAGCATATTTTCAAGTATCTCAAGAGAACGAGAGATAATATGTTTGTATACTCTGGAGGGGATTTAATTCCCGTTGGGTATACAGATTCTGATTTCCAATCAGATTCTGACTCCAGAAAATCCACATCAGGAGCTGTGTTTACTATTGGAGGAGGAGCAGTCATATGGAGGAGTATCAAGCAATCTTGTATTGCTGATTCCACCATGGAAGCTGAGTATGTTGCTACATGCGAGGCTGCCAAAGAGGCTGTTTGGCTCCGCCAATTCTTGATAGACTTGGAAGTGGTTCCTAGTGAGAATAAGCAGATCACTATCTACTGTGACAACAGTGGAGCAGTGGCTAATTCGAAAGAACCAAGAAGTCACAAGAGAGGAAAACACATTGAAAGAAAATATCATCTTTTAAGGGAGATTGTTCAAAGAGATGACGTGACGATTACCAAAATCGCGTCAGCAGAAAATCTAGCGGATCCCTTCACAAAGGCTCTACCTTGAAGAGTTTCGATGGGCATCTAGAGAACATGGGCATGAGAGATATGACACATTTGCTATAGCGCAAGTGGGAGATTGTTAGGATTATGCTCAATAGCAAGAGTGTAATGTTATAATTGACAATCTTTTTCATATTAATAAAGTGATTTCTGGTTTAACAAATATTATAGCATTTATAGTTTAATATTATAATTGTCAAAGTAAATAATCATAAGGTCTAAAGACTATGAGAAAAGAAGAATTGTTCGTACATCTGGATATGTATGAGGTAGACACAATTCTTTAGTTAGTCTTGAATAATGTTCACAAATTAAGTTAAAGGTTGGGCACCTTTATCTTGTTAAAGTTGTAGAATTCTTTTGCTAGCATTTGAGTGGGATCAAATGAGATATGATGAGTCTAAAATCATCGGAGTGTCTTCGAGTAAAAGAATCTAGTGCACTAGGTGCATTGAACTGGATCACAATGAAAAGCTTTATCTAAAACCGTCAATAGATAATAGTCTTTTCATTATCAGGACAATCGGAGAGTCTATCTTAATCCTGAGATAAATGATGGACTTATGATTGCAAGTGATATCATTTGAGTTATCAATGAGTACGATTATATAGCATAGTCTATCCTCGATAGTTTGGTGATATTCATTTGTTAATCGATAGAGGACTTCATTTATAGATATGGACATCGTGGCTCAATTTATTAAATGAGAGTATAATATCATCATATAGATGTTTTGAGGTAATTGGATATTAAATCTCAACGTTGAGTTTTCGATAGTGACTATTGAAAACATGGCTTCTGGACAAGTCAAAATATCCAAGTTCAAAACGTGGTCATATGAGTAAATATGGTAACTTGGAGAGTTATAGGCGGTCTATGAACTCTTGGCGATTACTGATATTAATCACGAGGATACACTATCTCCAATATGATTGTCTAGGGTATGAATGAGGAACATCTTCTTATTCTATCTTTATTTAAGAGTTCAATTTTAGCTCTTTAGTGGAATGAGTTAAAATTAATGGATCGGACCTAAGTGAATCATTTGTTGATTGTGATTAGGTTATGTCTATTAAAGCTTAAATTTAGATAGCCCGCTAAGATCCCCAATCCACACAGACTTGCATGGATCACTTGATATATTCTACCGGACCAATTTATAGGTCCATCTAGAATTGCATTTAATATATTCAGAATATAATTTGCACACTATTTGTTTAATGGGTTGATCAATTATATTAATATATTAATGAAAGGACATGTGGGCTTGTTTCTTTTAGTAAGAATGGGTCTGGTTCATATGTGGGCTTTTTATTTAAAGTCCAATGGATTAAATAAAATAAGGAAATAATATTTGGCCCATATTTTTAATGTGGGGCGGCAAGGCTATAATATTAGTCAAAAATATTATTTTATTTTATTGTTTGATTAAATGAGAATTAATTAATTATTTAATTAAGAAACAAAATCTTTTTCTGATTAGGAAATATGTTTCCTAGAATTATACTATTGGTGGTAGTATACTAAAAGTAAAAGACTTGTTTGGTAAGAAAATAAATAATTAAGTTTATTTATTTAATCAAATAAGAAGTCTTTTAATTAAGTCAATAAAAAGAATAAAAATACTTATGAGTTAAATTAGGGTTAGGAGTCAAAAAGTTGATGGGAATTAGGGTTGAATTTCGGTCACCCTATATAAGTGAGGTGATGAAAATAGGGTGACCGAAATTCGGCCAACCCTAATACAACAACAAATAGATTTTGGCAACCCTAAAGTAAAAAAAGAAAGAAATTCGGCCACCCTATATAATAGACCTTATAGGGTTTGGCCACCCTAAGTGTGTTTACTGAATCAATTTCTTCTTCTTCTCAACTCATAGAAAAGTGTTTGATTATTTTGCCAAGACAAAAAAAAGAGAGAAGAGATTATTCTTTTGATAGTACACTATTTGCTTATTCATCAATAGGCTTGTGTGTACAATATCGAACTAGGTTCACGCGAGTTTCGATCATTAGATTGAGAACTCAAAAGTGACCGGAATAATCTTTGTAGTCTTTTGATTGTTTTTGTGACTAACAAAAGAAAAAGAAAGTTTGTTTGTCCATTCTCAGGTTCGCAATTCAAGGAAAAGGGAGACCACGCTCCTAGGTGATTCACGTTCGTGCTAGGATTGAAGATCTTACGGATTACCATCGACGTAAGTCAATCGGATCACGCGACAAAAGGTATTATACTTTTTGTTACTTTATATGTATGGTTAATTAATTTAAAGGGTTAAGGTTCATCAAAGGAAAAATTTTAAAACATACTAAATCTATTTTTAGTCTCTCTTCCGCTGCGTGTACTGCGGTATTTTTCCCTACATGAACTTATCTAAGATTTATAAATCTTGATAGTTCATGTGGCCAAGTCTTTCATGCCACAACTCAATTTGCTCATTCTTGGACGAATTACAAGAGACTATTCTAGCTTCAAAACAATAGCAATTGTCACTAGATCTCATCCCTTTCAACGAGGTTTGTCCATCGGGCAATAGAATGGAGCAATCATTTTTGCTAAATAAGACGGAAAGTCCTTCATCACTAAGATGAGAAATGCTTATTAAATTGGCTATCAAGCCATCAACTTATAAAGCATTGGACAAGGAGGGTAAACCGGGAATGGAGATAGTTCCTTTCCCTACAACTCTGTTTTTAGACCCATCACCAAAGATGACAAATTCCCCTTCCTCCATGACAAGAGTCTCGAAGAAACTCTTGTTTCCCGTCATGTGCCTAAAGCACCCACTATCTAAATACCAAAAATTAGAAGAATTTGCTTTCAAGGCAATTTGAGCAACATAGCAAAAGTAAGCATCTCCTTTATTCCACCTAGGTGACATTTTCTTTCCTAATGGTCATTGGTACATGGGCTCTAGATGTCCTAGGATCATGAAAATCTATACTACTCTTCCTAGGAAAATGCATCTTGGCTCTACTCTTTTTCTTTTCAATCTTACTTTTAACTCTACGCATTTTAATATAATGAAAGCAATTTGGTCTAATATGACCATCAATACCACAAAAATGACATGTAGGGATGTAGTTAAGAATTATACCATGTCCTTGCATATGCATATGAGCCTTCCCATGTCTTTGTGGTTGTCTTGGTTATTGGATTGGATCTCTCATTCTTTGTTGTTGACTAAGACTTGGTTGCTTCCTTGGTTGAGCTTGCATGATTGGTCTCTTTCCTTGATGAGCCATTTGTTGAGGAATGTTGGCTTGAGGAGCTCTTGTGGGTTGTTCTTGAGGTTGCCTTCTTGGCGCCACTTTCACTTGTGCACTATTTGAGCATTGTCCTACATCAATCTTTTTCCTATGAGTTTGCACCGATGAAGCTTCTTTGTTGCTCAAGCTCTTGACAAACACGGTCTTGTTAGGAGTTGAGGTCTCTTTACCATCTTCAAACCCAAGACCTCTCTTGTCACAAGGACTCTTTCCAACACTTAACATGTGGTCAAGCTTTTCGGTGCTAGAAGTCATCCTTGTTATTGACCCTTTAGCTTCTTCAAGCTCTCTCTTCAAACCTTCTTCATTCCTCATAGATAAGGCTAACTTCTCTCTTAGCTTATCTTCAATCTTCTTAGCTCTCACTACTTCTCCACTCAAGTGGTCAACTTGGGTTGATGGCTCAAGTTTTTCTTCTTTCAACTTTCAAATTTCTCTCTTGTTCTTCACCCTTGAGCTCTTAAACTTGATTATATAGTCATGAACATTCATTTTCTCCATATTACCATTTGTGGAGTTAGATGAGGAGTCATCTTCACTTGAGTTTTTTTCTTCTTGACTCTCTTCCTCTTCTTCACTAGTACCTTTGCTCTTGTGGGAGGAGGCAAAGGCTATGAAGTTAGCAACTTCATCTTTATCATCTGAAGATTCATCTCTCTCATCGGAGTCATCACTTCAACTCCAAGTGGCGGCCATCACTTTCCCTTTCTTCTTGTTCTTCAAATTTCCACAATCAGGAGCGATATGTCCTATGCCACCACACTCAAAGCATTGGATCCCTTTCCTTTCACTCTTCTCTTTCCTAGGCTTAAACGTTTTGAAGGGAGCCTTTTTCTTCAAGTCTTGGCCTTAGGATCCAAAGCCCTTCTTCTTGAACTTGACGAACTTCTTGATCCTTCTTAATAATAAGGCCATGTCTTCGTTTGAGTCATCATTAACCTCCTTCTCAACTTTGAAGGCCTTCAAAACAATTCCCTTTTGCTTTTTAGGAGGTGTAGAGATAGGACCCTTCCTAGACTCATAAGCTAGAAGTATCCCAATCACCTCACTCAGCTTCATATCCTTGTAGCCACTATTCTCTTTTAAAGCTGTAACCTTGGACTCAAATCTTTCGGGGAGAGATCTCATAATTTTTTGCTTAATTCTCTTATCCGAATGTGGGTCACCAAGTTGATGACTTTGGTTGACTATGTCCATCAACTTGATCTCAAAGTCGTTGAAGCACTCGTTCTCCTCCATCATAAACATCTCGAATTGAGTTTGGAGAACTTGAAGCTTAGAGTCCTTAATCACTTTGGTTCCCTCATGTGCAACTTCTAGGATGTCCCACGCCTCCTTAGCAATCCTAGTGTTTTGAATCAATTTGTATTGATTCTCGTCCATTGCATATAGGATAGCGTGCATTTCCTTCCTATTCCATTTGGATGCCTCAAACTCTTGCGCATTCCATTGTGCCTTTGGTTTGAGCACATCCTCTCCTCCACCTGTAGGAGTCATCATTGGTGGAGCATAGCCGTCTTCAACCGCCATCCAAGCCTGATCATGGATTTGGCATATGTATGACTCCATCTTGCCTTTCTAAGAGGCATAATTTATCTCGGTGAGCAATGGAGGCCTTGTGCTCGAAGCATCCTCATTTCCACCACCGTTTCCACTCATAGTGTTTATGAATGAATGAAATGAATGCAAGTGTATGAATAATCAAAAATCACATAAAATGCAAAACACACCAAAAATCACGAATCTCCTAAATATGTCTAGGAACCCGCTCTGATACCAATTGAAACAAATAACGGTGTGCTAATTATATCTAGAGGGGAAGTGAATAGATATTAATCAAGTTAATTACCAAATTTTCTTGATTAGTCAATATTCAATAAAAACCCCTAACTAGTCAAAAATCAATCAACCTAATTCTAAGTGCGGAAAATAATAAATTGCTCGTTGATTGACTTACGTGAGAAACCCTCTGATCGCCGCAATTGTGGTACGCGATAGTTCTATAAACTACCGGTAACTGATATGCGTGCGAGTTTATACCCTTTCGCAAGTATACAAATCGTTTGCCACGTATAGTGGTTACGAGTAAGGGTTTCGTTCCCACGGAGGAAGTGTTGTATACTTAAGTCGGTTCTACGCCTATGTTATAGTCAAGTTTATTTACACTATAAACACTAATTACATGTATAAAAAGTAAAGCATGGTGGATGGCAAGTTAACTAACTAATAAGCTAATGATTACACTAAGAATGGTATGAATTGAATTACAACTAGATTATACTAAATTTAACTACAACTAAGGTTTGTCATTCCTTAGTAATTAATTAACCTAATCAACTAAGTCAACACTACAATTATCTAAATTAACTAATTTAACTAATTAACTAAACTAATTACCACTAATGCAATATTGGTCATGCAAGAGTGATAATGAGAGTGAGGGTGTATGGGAATGGAAATGCTAGGAATTTATGATCATGCAATTAATCCAACTCCTAATTGATGGCACATAAGCTCTCTAACCTAGAATTAAGACACATACATAATTGATTATTCATGCATGATATTGAAGTCTCAATAAGTCTAAATCCATTACATGTTAATCAATGGTTAATTAAATCAACATGTATATCTCAAGCTCAAGCAAATAAACACATCAACAAAAGTATAAATATTATTACAATATCACAAATATCCCATCATAAACATGTAGTCCCACAACAATAAGTTACAACAAGTAAAAGAGAGAAAGAAGACAACCCAAGGTGTTGGAGAGGTCTTCAAGCTAGCTTCTCCTTGCTCTTAGTGACTACTAAACTATTTGTGTGATGAGATGATTTGTAAGTGTTCTAAGGTGTATATGTGTGTACTTTATGTGAGTTGGGCTTAAACTAGATGAGTTTAGGTGAGTTTGGATATTAGGGATTGTGTTTAGGGTTAAGAGAGAAGAATATATATATAGGGGAGTGTTTTGGGTGTGCAAAATGGCTGAGTCGGTCTGGTCGGCGGGCTTGGATTCCCTGGAAGGCGGGCTCTTGCCCGCCGCACGAACCCGCCGCGCAAACCCGCCTTGCTTCAGAAAAGATGTAGGCGGCTAATTGCTCGCCGCACGAAGTCGCCTTGCTATCCGGCGAGTTCAAACCTTCGGGAAGGCTGGCAATTGCCCGCCTTCAGAACCCGCCTTGGCTGGCGAATTACGTTTGCACCCTGATCTTTATCCTATTCACGGAATCTTCAATAATTTCCTGAATTTTGCACTTTTGCCCCTGATTTCACCATATTGACAACAATGCCCCTGAACTTCCCTAATTACCTGAAACACTTATTTATTCCATTAAATACCCGGTTTTACCCGAGAAACAAGTACAAAAATATAGGAAAAGGGAGCGCTAAATGTGAACATTTGGAGCGCGATCACCCTCAACAGGGAAAAACTCACGGGCTAATATGTGCACCACACACGATCCTTGAATCCACTACTTGTAATGGTGTTTACAACCTAGGTTGACCACGTCAAACCCTACACGGTCACTAACCCACCACTACTACCTAATGAGCTTTTAATAGTGAACCTAGATCAATTTGCTTGCGGACTAAGCAACCTTAGCTACAAGACTTAATTCTCACTAAAGAGATCAATAACCTAAGTGAATATCATGAGATTCAATTATGCAATTAATGCTAGGTTATACTAAATGCTTATCTAGGATGAAAGATAACAATAATTACAATCCTAGATATCAATTTTGCTATATGACATGGCATATAACATAGCTATCAAGATTAAGCAATCCTACGCAATAGCTATCAAAATACAACTGTCAATCAATAAACACAATAATCTCAATCTTGTAAATAGAATTTAATCTAAAAGCATACAAGTGATAAAAGAGATTAATTGATAAGAAAGAACACTAAAAAGGATGAGTATGGTGTTTAACTTACCAAATCAAGTGTGTTGAAGAAGACCCATGTAAATATGTATCCTAGATGATCCTAGATGATGCTAGAGAGTGATTGATGCACATGGAAATGATTTGTGAAACTAATAATGCACGGTGTGTATAAAACTATCTAGATGTGGGGGGTGAATAAATTTTAAACCCTTTTTACCAATTTTTGTTATTAGTCAAATTTACGAAAATACCCCTATTTAGTAAATTTAATAAATCAAGTGTAGTAAGTGCGGAATTATAAATGACACTTGATTTTTACGTGGAAACCTTCAACAAGGAAAAACCACAGGCTATTATGTGTGCCACAAACGAACCTCAAATCCACTAATTGCAATAATGTTTACAACCTCGGTTGACCTCAACCTCTAATGGTCAATAACCCGCTACCACTACCCTCAGGCTTGTAAAAGTGGACCTAGTCCAATTGCTTGTGGCCTAAGCAACCTTAGCCACAAGACTTAATTCCCAATAAAGAGATTAGACAACCTAAGTGAATATGCAAAGATATCCAAATATGCAATTAATGCTAGGTTACACTAAATGCTTATTGATCGCGCTGCAAATGTTCATATTTAGCGCTCCCATTTCCTATCTTTTGTGTTCGTTTCTCAAGTAAAATAGGGATTTTAATGGTTTAAATAAGTGTTTCAGGTAAATAGAGGAATTTAGGGGCATTTTGGTCATTTTGGAGAAATAGGGGCTAAAATGTAATATTCTGAAGAAGATTGAAGATTCTATGAATAGGGAAGCGTTGAGGGGAGCAAACGGTAATTTGCCAGCCAGTCAGCGCAACAACGCCACGTCACCAAGCAGAACGATAGCGTTTTGGGTGGAGAATGCGTCAGCGTGACGTCGTGCTGACGTCATGGTGTCTTCAACCTTTAGCTGGTTCACCCGTTGACCCGTCGACCCAGATCTGACCCGTTGATCTAACCCGTTACAGATCGGGTCATGACCCGACCTTTTCCAGCCCATTTTCGACAGTTTTTCTAGCCAAACTCTGCCCAGATCGCCGGCCAAGCTCCTCCCGGTCACAAAGGACCCATTTCCAGCATTCCATGCACAAGTTCTCCTTCTTCTTCAAGAAGCCAAACCTCCATGGCCACCAAGCTTCAATGTCACGTTCCAGTGGCTTCCTTCACGCTCAAATACGTTCCAAACTCACCGGAAGACCGTGGTTTCGTGCAGCGGGAAAGTGCTCGCAGTTCAGAAGGTTCAAGCTCGGGGGAAAGGCTCCGAAATCCTCCGTGACTTTGTGCGGCTGGCAAGAACCCGCGAGCTTGGTGGATGAACCTACCAGGATAACCAACTCAAGCTCCTTTCACGCCCAAAACACTCCCCTATATATATATTCATCTTTCCTAAACCTAAAACACATCCCTAATATCCAAATAATCACAAAAACACTTGTAAATAACCCTACACTCTCACTCTCACTCTCAACACCTCTTGACTCCAAGCTTGGTAAAGACAAGGAGAAGCCTAGCTAGCTTGAAGACTTCACAAGAGATTGGTTGTCTTCTTTATCTCTTTTGTTTACATGTTGATGTTGGGAATATTGGTGGGATTGTAATAATATTCATATTTTGGTTGATTAGTTTATTTGCTTGAGCTTAATATATGCATGTTAATTGATTAGCCAATTAATTAATATGTAATAGGATTAGACTATTTGAGATATCAATAGCATGCATGAATGATTATTTGTGTATGTGTCTTATCCTAGTGAAGATTGGTGAGAATCAATCTTCTAAGCTTATTTGCCATCAACTAGGTATTGGATTTATTGCATGAACTCATTTCCTAGCATTTCCATGCCTTTACCATCTCACAACTAAACTCTTCCATGACCATTCATGAGTTTAGTTGGTAATTAGTTTAGTTTAGTTAATTAATGTTAGATTAGTTAATTGTGTTGGTAAGCTTGTTAGTTTAGTTAGTTTAGTTGATTAATGTTAATTTAGTTGATATTTAATTATTGCCATCTTAGTTTAATCTTAGTGAAATCATTAGTTTAAATTGTTTGTGACAATTCTCTTTTACTTTTATTGCATGTTAATAATATAAATATATTGTATATATATATATATATATATATTATCTAAGACCAAGAACTAGCTTAAGGTAAACACTTCCTTCGTGGGAACGATACCCTTGCTTTTAACCGCTATACGACTCGTTCGATTCGTATACTTGCGAAAAGGGTAGAAATACTCACGTGCCATATCAATTACTGTAGTTTATTAGAACCGGTCCGTGCGCCGATCAAGTTTTTGACGCCACCGGGGATATATTTTAGAACTACCACGGGCGTATCAAGTTTTTGGCGCCGCTGCCGGGGAGGCGTATTACTTTTTGTTAGTTTTAGTGTTAGTTTTATTTTCGTATTTTTAGTGTTACTTTTTATTGTTCATATCTTATCTTGTTCGATTTGATTTTTGTTTGTTCAATTATTTCAAGATTCGGATCAATATGGAAAACCTTTCCAGTGTGCCCGTTATTCAGAGGCTTATGAAGTACTTTGCTTTGCCAATTTTGGGAGCTCAACCGTCAGCGATTCTATTGAGTGATTTGCAACGGAGCTACAAGTTGAAGAGTTCTCATTTCAATACTCTTCTCGTCTTCCGAGGTGAACCGGATGAGGATTCCCTTCAGTTCATGAAGGAGTACTATGATGTCGTTACTACCATCCGACTCGGAGAGCTCATGGAAGATCAGTTGAGGATGAGATGCTTCCCATACTGCATGAAAGATGAAGCCAAGAAGTGGCTATTGGCTTTACCGGCAGGTTCATTGACTACTTGGGAAGCGGTAGAGACCAAGTTCTTCTTAAGGTACTACCCCTCTTGGAAAACACGAGAAATCCGGGGCAATATAGCGACCTTCGAAGGAGAACCAAGAAAAGCCTTCCATGAGACTTGGGACGGATATAAGTCGCTCCTTGCACAGTGCCCACACCACATGTTCCCCTTCGTCCTACTAGTACAATGTTTCTATGATGGATTGACGGGACTCACACAAGCCACTGTTGATAATGCTTGTGGGGGAGCAATGAGGGAAAAGACCGCAAGGGAGGTGTTTGCCGTATATGAGATGTTGGGTGAAAATTCCCAACAACGAAGAGGAAGAGATGATTCTTGTGAGGAGAGGGCCAATGCGGACTTAGGAATGCAATTGGCCAACATGTCACGGGAAATGGAAAATCTCAAGGCAAACTTTGGGCAACAACCGGCAATGAAAGAGGTACAAGTCATGAATCCGTATCAAGCAAGCAACAATCAGGGATGGCAAGACCATCAGTGGGGCAGCCAAGACAACCCCTCATTCACTGAGCAACGGATTAGTGGCCTAGAAGAATCTGTAGATAATGCAGCAGTCCCAGTGGGGAAGTTGGAAGAGAGCTACCAAACGAAAGAATGGGATGAGCTTCCAGCCCACATTGAGCATGAAGAGGCACTAACCGATCTTTAGAGTGGAGAATTGAATTCGATAGAGGTCAAACAACCTGAGTTCGTTTTCAAATCCTCTAAAGGAAAATATGATCGCATTGATGAAAGTATGCGCATATTAGAGAGGGTGTTCGAGGAGGAGTATGGAGAGTATGAAGAAAAGAAGGTAGTAGAGGTAGTAGAGGTTGCACAAGAGAGCAAGGAATTGATAAGCTAAGATGTGAGCTTAGAGAAGAAAATCAATTCACTTGAGAAGGAAAGGGATTCATCCTTAAGGGAAATAGAAGAGCTTAAGGATGAATTGGCTCAAAGGGATGAGGCTTTAGAGTTAATGAATACAAGGGAACATGACCACCTTGCGGAGCTTGCAAAGGCTAAGCAAGAGTTGAAGGCAAAGGGAAAGGAAGTGATGCCATTTTCGAAAGATGAGCCTGACTTAGGTCAAGGAACTTCAAGTGCCATGGTCACCAAACCAAGTCTCAACAAATCCAAGAAGAAAGCCACAACCAAGAAGAGCAATCAAGTCCCACCTTCACCTCTACAAAGCTTGAAGGACAAGCAACCAATACCAGAAATCCTCAAAAGACCTGCTCCAAGGTTGACCCCAAGGCAGGACAAGATCAAGCAAGCCTCCAAGTAAACCACAACAAATCAGAGAGGTACAATCTCTCACTTTAGTCCCATTTGTTACAAGTGCCACATTAGAGGTCATATTGGATCTCAATGTGCAAATATGAAATGGCAACGGGTGACAAATGTGAGTTCTAGGACTACAAGGTTGGTTGTTAAATCCATATGGATTGACAAGACCAAAATAGAAGGACTCCAGAGGAATGGACCCCTTTGGGTCAAGAAAAGTGAGAATGGCTATGTTGTGGTAAAGCCACCCATCTTTGATGGTGGTTGAGTGCTTGACTTGTATGAACTTTTTGATATGTTTGTTAATGTGCAGGAATTTCAAGCTTTAAGGAAAGGACACACTTAATGAACATTCGTTTTTGTTTATATTTAAGTACTTTTTAATTTGTAATTATTTTGAACAATTATTAGTTTAGTGTTTATAGTCTAGAGTCATTATCTACTCACTTGTCATGTTGCATTTGTGCTTAACCATATCATGATGAGATGCTTGGAAATAGATAGGTTTGGGGTTTAGACTCCTTATTTATTTACTTGCATAGAATATGCTTGTGGTGTTTTTGGCGTGATTTTTGTGTATGCAGGCCATGGAATCAAAGAGAAGGGCTAGGCTAGGAATGCCTACCGCGGGACAGAAGGGATGAACCCGTGGGAAGATTGAGGAGCCTTCTCGATTTCATATCCGTGGAAATAAGCCAGCTGGCCAAAAGAACCAAAGTCGCGGCATTCTATGGAGTAACTTCCGCGACTTCACAATCCGCGGGAAAGAGCCCGCCAACCAGAAAGTTTGAACTCGCGGTAGATTCCTATGAATTGCCCGCGAGAAGAAACCACGAGAAGAAACCTACAACACGAAGCCATGATACACACCATGCACCCTAAACCATACCACAAGGCCACACCATCCTACGAAGGTCCAATATCTTACCTTTTGAACTTTTACTTCAAGTTATATCTATTGCTTAGCTTAAGAGTGTGAATTGATTGTGTTCCCTAGTGATTAGGATTGGTTGTGTGATATGATTAGTGGTGGATATTAGGATTGTAAATATGTGTTTACATGTTAGTTGTAGATATTAGGATTGTATATTATGTTATTGAGTATTTTTGTTTTTGATTTTCGTGTTTTTATTTAAACTTGTGAAGATGCCTTGTTTTGAATTTTTGAGGCGATATGTTTCTTGAAAATTGTACCAATCGGTAAAGAAATAAATTTTTCCACCCATGCTACGTTCATCTTTTTTTCGATACGATTCCAACGATATGAAGAACGTAAAATTCTGGGTGGTGGTTTAAAAGTTATGATTATTTCTTCAACCGAAGGTCACAGGTGTGCCCTGTTTTCAAAATTTTTGCACGTAACCTGTTTTCAATGTCTGTTTTCACACTTTTCCAAATTTAATTTTGAAATGTTTTCTTCATGAAAAGTGTTCCTTTGCATGTCTATATTCTTGTATCAAAATTTGAGCAAATTTTATTGAGCATCTTTGAAAATATGCATTGAAAAGCAGACGTTGTTCGAATTCAAAAAGTGACAGTTTTCTTGAAATATTGTCCTCTATGTTTAGATGCCTTCTTCACATGATATTTTTTGGTTATTTTGTTTTTAATTTTGTGTTGTGTTATATATTTATTATGTGTGTGAGTATTTGTATATATGTGTAAATTTCCCTTAAGTAGTAGTGAAATATACCTAGAGGGGAGGTGAATAGGTATAGGCTCAAAATTCTTCCAATTTAAAAATAATGCGGAATATAACAAAGAAAATGCACACTTGATTAGATTTAGCAAATGAATTGATTTCACTAATACAAGAGTTAATCAATTTACAAGATATGCAATCAATGTAAGATATGGAAGATAAAGAAAAATAAAAACAAAAATGAACACAAGTGTTTTTACATGGTAAAACCTCAAAGAGAAAACATCCACGGGTTGATACCACAACCACCAGCAAAGCAATCCACTATGTGAAAAAGGACTTACACACTCAAGCTATCACTCATGATATCCGCTTAAGCTATCAACTCCTAATCTACCCTCGGGCTAGTGAATCACCAAGCCTACTTCCTATCCGAGATGTATCCTACACATCTAGAAAGCAACTTCCTATCCAAGACGCTCACGTCTCTAGGAAGATTTCTTGCTTGCCTATCCAGATCCTCCCGACCCTAGACAAGTCTTCCTTGCTTGATTATCCGAGTCCTCCCGACTCTAATCAAGACTTCCTTGCTCTATCCACAAAGCTTCACTCACTTTGCTAGAGACTTCAACCTAATGCAAGGCTATGATCTAAGTGATGCAAACACAATCAAATTAAGCTAGATGATCAATTAAGCTAAATTTACATGTTCAATGATAAACTAGAATATGCTTTCAATACACAATCACAAGATTATCTAGAAATCAAGACATGCAAATCAATAAGAACAAGGTATGATTATTCAATATATCACACTAAAAACCTAGTTCTTAGATCATGAAATAGAACCTAGAAAATAATATGAGACACATCATATATACATTTTCTAGAATCAATTTCAAACAAAATCAAGTTTAGCACATATATGTTCAAAGGAAATCACAAAGCTAAATCTCAATTGACAAATGATCAAACACCCCTAGCATATGATCTAACATACTTCTCAACAAATTTCATCAATCAAATAGTAAGAATCAAGAGATGATCAAAGATGAAATTGAAAAAGAAGAAGTTGAACAAACAACCTTGAACTCGTAATGAAGATCAGGCTGCTGGGAACAATGATGAAGTCAGCTACCTCTAGAAATGCCTAAGATTTGTAGCTCTTCTCAATACCAATAATTTTGGCTTTTGAATCGATTGATTTCGAGTTCGTATGAGAAAGTTATGATCAAAATAAGAAAACAAAAATGTGAAGAAATTCTACAGAAATGTTCTTCAAGTTCTTGAAAATCTTCAACTCATGTGGAGAGAAGGAGAGGAGTTTAAAAAGAGGAGAGAGAAGAGTTTTCAGGGCCAATCACATGAGGCCACATCACCCATCCCATGGGGGGCGCATGGGCCTCATGGGGGCAGAGAGCCCCTCTGGCCGTGGGGCCCACAGCATCCCTCACAGTGTGGGCCAAGTGGCCTCACTGCCACCCATGTCTCTCGCGCACTCCTTCGGTTCTTCAGCCGTATCTTGGGCATCCGAACTCCGATTTTGAATCTGTTTTTGGATTACAAACCGTGACTCTCTCATGCACAATGATAACTATACAACTTTGAAAAATGGTTGAGAAATCATCTCGGAAAACGATGATGAAGTCAACTCAACGAATGAGAACGAAAAGTAGCGTAGCTACATCGTTTGGACTCGAAACCTTATGAATGAGTAACTGAAACGACCGAAACTCAATAAGGCATCATAATAGAACATATTAAAGTCCAAATACAAAAATATGGAAACAAACAAACACAAATTCACACAAGCATGCCATATCAAAGAGATAGTCACAAAGCATGCAATTCAATAATGTTTAACTATTAGAGAACAATGCATGAGCATACTAAGAAATGTGTGAATGTGTTATACCAAATGTTTGAACCACGATGCAGGGACACACATGTATGAATTGTGTGTGTGTGCGCTAACGCCTTGCAAGAGGTGGAAGTCAAGATATACCTTTGACGCTTTTCACCTCTTGAAGACGACTTTTGCACTAGACATTGCTCTTCATCTTTTAAGCTTCCTTTCTTCAAAGAACATCTTAAGCAATAACTAATACAAATATAGAGCGTTTTGCAATGGAATCAAGCCAATACAAATCGTAAACCTTACAATGTGTTAGGTGGCGTTTGTTTTTTTTGTCTGAAAACTTAAAGTGCTGAATTGGGTCTGAAGTCTGAAGTCTGAAGTCTAAGCAATATGTTTGTTTTTTATTTTCTAAAGTCTGAATTAAGTGTTAAGCTGTTTGTTTTTTAAAAATAAAAACATCTGAAAACTTGTAATTTGACATTTATACCCTTGCATCATTGATTTTTATATATCATTATATTTATTTTTATATACTTATATCTTGTTAATCCAAAAATAATATATCACTATTTAAATAAAATTATAGTTCCTTTTAATTTATATTCTAAAAAAAATATTATTTTTATGTTAAATAAAATTATATATATTATTATGGGATATTATTATTTTTTCAGTCTTCTCACATTTGAGGTATTGATCATTTTACACCTCTTATGATGGTATTGGCCATAGTATATTTAATAGTTATTAAAAGATATTAAAAAAATAATAATAAAGATATTATCTTCTTTCTCTTCTTTCTCAGCCAATCACTCTCAAATATTTATTCTCTTCTTTCTCCTATGCCAATCACTCTCTCCAACTTTCTCCCTAATTAATCTTCTTTCTCCTCCACCGATTATCTTCTTCTCTACCTCTCTCTCACTCTCACTCTCACCAGTAACCGTTTCTCTCTCTCTCTCGCTTGCTCTCTTTCATCACCGATCATCTTCTTCTCCGCCGATTATATTCTTCTCCACTGATTCACTCTCACTAGTAACAGATCTTCGATGGGTTGGAATGAACGAAGCCACCGGATCTTCAATGGGTTGGAATGAACGAAGCCACCTGATCTGTTGAGGGCAGTTTGGGCAAAAAAAAAGTAAATGAATTTAAGTCTGTAAGATTTCAAATAAAAGTCCAAAATTTCAAATTTTTTTTTTCAGACAAATCTAGGCCATCCTCAGACTTCAAATGTCCAAAAAAACAAATAAAAATGTCTTAAGAGCTAACTTTAAGTTTTCAGAGGCAAAAACAAACAAGCCCTTAGTATGTTTTGTGCCCGGATTTTCAAACCGATGAACTCTTTGTCCATGTACTTCAATTTTTCAACATTGAGGACAATGTCGAGTTTACGTTTGGGAGTGCAGACACTTATGTGTCGTTTAGTTTTTATGTTTTTGAATAAAGTTTTCAAAATTTTGCTAATTGAGGCATCTTTGAACAAAATTGTTTGAATGAGATGTTTTGAGTTGAGCCATTGAGGAGTCTTTCGCATGTGCTAGTTGCTGAGTCTTGGCTAACTATTGTCAATCTAGGATTGCTTTGCATGATGTGAACTTAGTCCCTTTCTCTTAGTGTCTAAGTGGACGAGACTTCGTACTCGGTTGTTAGGATTAATAGTGGAGACTACCCGTGAGTTTTGTGCCGTAGCGTTCATTTTGAGGGTAAATTCTGTTTCTACTCTTAAACACTCTTCGAACATGTTTTTCATTGTGATCTCAGTACTTCATTTGCATTATTTGCCATAGAACATTCATAAATGTGGATAACATGTTGAATTTGTATTCCCATGATAGATGGACTTTTAGAAATGATATTAGGACTTTGTAGTACACACTACCAAATTGCCTAAACACGTCCATTTCCCTTTATGTTTGATTCAATACAAACACGGCCAAACACATAAACCTATCACACAACACCCTAATCCATAGACCTATACACTTGATCTACATAGCTACTAATCTTGTTAAGTTCTACTTGTAGGGAAAAAATAAACAAATAAAAGTGTTACACGCAGCGGAAGCGATACTAAAGACGATTTAGTGACTTTTAAAATTTTTCCTTTATGAACCTTAAACCCTTTTAATCAATAAACATGCATATATATTAACAAAAATAAATTACCTCTTGTCGCGTGATCCGATTGACTTACGTCGATGGTAATCCGCAACACCTTCAATCCGAGCACGAACGTGGATCACCTAGGAGCGTGGTCTCCCTTTCCTTTGAATTGCAAACCTGTGAATGGACCAAACAAATACTTTCTATTCTTTGTTAGTCACAAAACAATCAAAAGAATGTCAAAATTATTCCGGTCACTTTTGAGTTCTCAATCTTATGATCGAAACTCGCGTGAACCTAGATCGATATCGTATACACAAGCTTATTGATGTTTAAGCAATTGTATACTATCAAAGAATAATTTTTCACTCCTTTTTGTCTCTCTAGAATAAAAACTCTCTTAGAATTAAGAAGAAGAAGAAAGAAAATAAAAACTCAAGCACCAATACTTAATGTGGCCGAACCCTATAAGAACATATATATAGGTTGGCCGAATTTTTCTTCTTTTTTCTTTAGGGTTGCCGAATTCTATGTAGTATATGATTAGGGTTGGCCGAATTTCATCATGTCACTTATATAGGGTGACTTAAATTCAACCCTAATTCTTTTTAACTTTATAGACTTCAAACCCTAATCCAACTCTTTTATTTTTATTCTTTTATTTGACTAAATAAAAAAGACTCCTTATTTGATTAAATAAATAATACTAATTTATTTATCTACTTATCAAACAAGTCTTTTACTTTTAGGAAAGATTTGTTTCTTTAATTAAACAATTAATCAATAAATCAATTAATTCTTATTTAATTAAAACAAATGAAACAAAATAATATTTTTAGGTTAAAACCTTAACCTAGCCGCCCCACTTATATATAAGATGGGCCTAATATTATTTTCCTATTTCATTTAATCCATTGGACTTTAAATAAAAAGCCCACATGTGAACCAGACCCATTCTTACTAAAAGAAACAAGCCCACATGTCTTTCATTAATATATTAATATAATTGAGCAGCCCATTACTTAAATAATGTGCAAATTATATTCTTAATATATTAAATGCAATTCTAGATGGACCCTTAAATTGGTCCGGTAGAATATATCAAGTGATCCATGCAAGTCCGTGTGGATTGGGGATCTTGGCGGGCCATCTAAATTTAAGCTTCAATAGACATAACCTAATCACAATCAACAAATGATTCACTTAGGTCCGATCCATTAATTTTAACTCATTCCACTAAAGAGCTAAAACTGAACTCTTAAATAAAGATAGAAAAGGAAGATGCTCCTCATTCATACCCTAGACAATCATATTGGAGATAGTGTATCCTCGTGATTAATATCAGTAATCGCCAAGAGTTCATAGACCGCCTATAACTCTCCAAGTTACCATATTTACTCATATGACCACGTTTTGAACTTGGATATTTTGACTTGTCCAGAAGCCATGTTTTCAATAGACACTATTGAAAACTCAACGTTGAGATTTAATATCCAATTACCTCAAAACATCCATATGATGATATTATACTCTCATTTAATTAAATGGAGCCACGATGTCCATATCTATAAATGAAGTCCTCTATCGATTAACAAATGAATATCACCAAATTATCGAGGATAGACTATGCGATATAATCGTACTCATTGATAACTCAAATGATATCACTTGCAACCATAAGTCCATCATTTATCTCAGGATTAAGATAGACTCTCCGATTGTCCTGATAATGAAAAAACTATTATCTATTGACGGTTTTAGATAAAGCTTTTCATTGTGATCCAGTTCAATGCACCCAGTGCACTAGATCCTTTTGCTCGAAGACACTCCGATGATTTTAGACTCATCATATCTCATTTGATCCCACTCAAATGCTAGCAAAAGAATTCTACAACTTTAACAAGATAAAGGTGCCCAACCTTTAACTTAAGTTGTGAACAATATTCAAGACTAACTAAAGAATTGTGTCTACCACATACATATCCAGATGTACGAACAATTCTTCTTTTCCCATAGTCTTTAGACCTTATGATTATTTACTTTGACAATTATAATATAAACTATAAATGCTATACGATTTGTTAAACCAGAAATCACTTTATTAATATGAAAAAGATTGTTAATTACAACATTACACTCTTGCTATTGAGCATAATCCTAACACTACTAAGTAGAGAATTCAATCGTTAAGCTCTAAATTGTAATAGCGTGTACTGAGGCTTATTTTGTAACTTGTGCTAAAATAAAGGCTTTTAAAAATTAAGTGTTGAAAACTAAGCACTTAAAGCCTTCAATCTTCAAAGCAATGACTACTCCAATGAGGGTAACCAATTAGCACAAATCTGAAACTAATTATAGCACGGTGTGTATAAAACTATATAGAGAAGGGGTGAATAGATTTTACGCTTTTTACCCAATTTTTTGTGTTAGTCAAAATTACGAAATTACCCCTAAATAGATAAAGCAATAAATCAAGTAAAATATGCGGAAATTAAATAACACTTGATTTTTACGTGGAAACCCTCACGGGAAAAAAAACCACGGGTTAGTAAGTAAACCACACTCGAACCTCGAATCCACTAAATGTGTAAACGATTACAACCTAATCCCGGAAGTAATCACACACCTACCTAATCCCGGCATGAGTGAACCTAGTCCAATTTGGTTGTGATCTAAGCAACCTAATCCCGAAAGCTACACACAAGACTTACTTTCTCTATGAAGAGAATACAACCCTAAGTGAATATATGTGAATATCCAAAATGCAACATAGAGCAAGGGAAACCCTATATGCTTATCTAAGATGATTAATATGCAATTAGAACAATCCTAGATATTAAAAACTAAATGACATGTTCAATCAAATAGTTTACCTAATCAAGATTAAGCACAAAACCTAATTAGCTATCACAATACAACTTCTCAAACATACATCACACTAATCTCAATATTGTATCCAAAGCATACAAAATAACATACAAGTAATTAATTGAGATTGCTTGTTAAGAGAAACACAAAATATGTAAGATATTAGTGAAAAGCTTACCAAGCAAAGTATGATGAAGAATCCATGCAAGAAGACATCTAGATGATCTAAGATGATGCTAGATGATGATTGATGATCATGAAAAAGTGTTTGAGATGATAAAAATGAGTTCTTGGAATTTTTCTTCTCTTTGAAAAATATCCTAAGTATGAAATCTGAATATGAACTCTTGTGATTGACCTAAAGTCAAAGTGGCATATATATAAGGTGTCAAGATGAAGTGTGGTCATTTTGATAAGTGACACCACAATTTTGCCATGGGCGCTGTACGTAGGGCACTTCTGTACAGCGCCTGTACAGCGCCCCTGCTCTGTTCTCGCGAGAAAACAGAGGGGCGCTCTACGTAGAGCGCCCTGTAGAGCGCTTTGTACATCGCCTCTACAGCGCTCGTACAGCGACCGAATTAAATCGATTAGGTCTGTATAGCGCCCAACGGGGGCTGTTCGTACAGCGCTTTTGTAGAGCGCTTTTGGGAGCGCTTTTGGGAGCGCCTAGTGCAAAAATGCAATCCTAAGTCTAAGCATGACAAGGCAATTGGATATGCAAGATGCAATCAAACTAACATGCAAGAAGAGATATTAATGAGCATTAAGGCACACAAATAAGACACACAACATACAAGGATTAAACATATGCATGAGTTGTGAGTGTGTGCAACTATCTCTTCAAGACAAGTAAGCACTTTGAGTATTACCTTTGGAGTGCTTAACACTTGCAAGGGCCTTGAGCTTGAACACATTCCTAAGCTACCCTTACATGATCCCCACATATGGTTTGATCAAGAAATAAGCCAATTAAAAACTACGGGAATCCTTACAATCTCCCCCTTTGGCTATTTCGTGACAAAACCATTACTCACATGATTCCTCACATAAAAATAGAAACAACGAGATAACATAGATCTTCTACAATACAAAGAGATAATAAACAAAGTAACATCTTCAATGCTCCAATCTCTTGTAGAACAACCAACCCTACAAAACAAGGTTTCTATATTTTTCCAAAAAAAATGCATGTGAGATTAATCAAGTGATATCAAAACAACCATTTGCATTTTTAGAATTTAGGCACAACATTACAAAGATATGCAATGTATGATAAATGCAATGCTCCCCCTCAAAGGGTTACTCCCCCTCAATGTGTTATCTCCTCAATGTGCACAATTGCAACAACAATTTGCATCTCCCCTTACCAAATCCTACTCCCCCTTTTTGTCATGATATAGGCAAAGGAGTAGTCCCCAACCGGGTCACCCAAGGCAAAGAGAGATAGTAGCATACTAAATATTTGCATAGTCATATAAGCCACTTTATGCATCTCAATAAATTGGAGAGAAACAAGGAGATTTATTTTTATTGAAAATGTGTGAAAAATCATGCTTTGCATACAAGACATGTAGCATTCAAGTCCAAAATACAATGGTATTTGGCAAAGCAAATGACAAAGGTTTCTAAAAGAATTCAAACCAATTTCACCATTTGTCATGAGAAAAGCAAGGATATAGAGATTATTGATTTCTATTTAAGAGTAACTATATCCAACTTTATAAGCGAAACATGGCATGAGCGACTTTGCACCCTATTTGATTTTTCCGGATAAGATATCCGTATGATAGTAGCCATGTTCAACCAATAAAGAAAGATAGACATTTGGAATATAAATTCCTTTGAACGGATACAAGATCCTTTATTCATTTTTAGTCTCATAAGCTTTCACACAAGTTTTGCATTTTAAGAATATGCAATCATCAATTCATGCTTTTCATGTGAGCATGTTTTATGAATTTCATGCATTTTCATTTGACATTAGCATGTTATTAAAGAATCATCATGTCATGGAGATAACTATAGGTCATTCAAATCATACTCCCTAAGAACATCTCCTAGTCCAAAAATGCATGTTTGAACATAAATATGACATGGATTGTAGACAAGCATTGATCACACTTATTAGATAAAAAACATATATACATATGTGCAACCAAGCTTACTCAAGCAATTAGGAAAGAGGCATAAGATTTTTCAAATTTTTGCAAACAACAAATATGCAAAATAGCTCTCTTTGCTTGAGTTCCCCATATGGGGTGAAGTATGATACTCATCACTCCACCAAACAAATTCCAATAGATCTACTAAGAGTTTTAAATCGAGTAGCATCTAAAGGTTTAGTGAATAGGTCCGCAAGTTGATCATTTGTACCTACATGCTCAAGTACAATAACTTTGTTCTCAACAAGCTCTCTAATGAAGTGATGGCGGATGTCAATATGCTTAGTTCTAGAATGTTGGACCGGATTCTTAGAAATATTAATAGCACTCATGTTATCACAAAAGAGAGTAAGTGTACCTTGGTTGAATCCGTAGTCTACTAGCATTTGCTTCATCCATATAAGTTGAGTGCATCCACTCCCCGCGGCTATGTACTCGGCTTCCGCCGTGGACAAGGAAATCGAGTTTTGCTTCTTGCAAAACCAAGACACCAAGTTGTTACCTAGAAAGAAGCAACCGCCCGATGTGCTCTTCCTATCATCACAATTTCCTGCCCAATCCACATCACTATATCCTACAAGACTAGGATTAGTGTCAAATGAGTACCAAATCCCATAGTTGGAAGTCCCATTCACAAAGCGAATGACTCTCTTAACCGAAGAGAGATGGGACTCCTTGGGATCGGATTGGTATCGAGCACAAACTCCTACACTAAATGATATATCGGGCCTACTTGCGGTCAAATAGAGCAAGCTCCCTATCATGCCACGATATAAGGTTTGGTCCACACTTTTACCGCTAGCATCCTTGCTTAGCTTCAAAGTGGTGCTCATAGGAGTGTCACAATGTTTGGCTTTTTCAAGACCAAACTTCTTCACTAGGTTTTGGCATATTTGGCTTGGGTTATGAAAATCCCATTATCTAGTTGCCTAATTTGCAAACCTAGGAAGTAACTAAGTTCACCAATAAGACTCATCTCAAATTCATGAGACATAACATCAACAAATTGTTGGACCTTGGTGTTGTTGGTGGAGTCAAACACTATGTCATCAACATATATTTGAGCTATGAAAAGCTCATCATTGTCTCTTTTGATGAATAGTGTCTTGTTAACACTACCTCTTGTGTAGTTATTGTCAACAAGAAATTGAGTGAGGCGCTCATACCAAGCCCTCGGTGCTTGTTTCAACCCATATAGTGCCTTCTTGAGGCGATAGACATGGTTGGGGTGGTGAGCATCCACAAACCCCTTAGGTTGTTCAACAAACACTTCCTCTTGCAAGAAGCCATTGAGGAAGGCACTCTTGACATCCATTTGGTGCAATTTGAACTTGTGCACGCAAGAAATGGACAAGAGAAGCCTAATAGACTCTAAACGGGCAACGGGAGCAAATGTCTCCTCAAAGTCGATACCCTCAATTTGAGAGTACCCTTGTGCTACAAGTCTAGCCTTGTTCCGCACTATGTTGCCATCCTCATCGGATTTGTTCCTAAATATCCATTTGGTGCCTATGACATTAGTGGTCTTAGGCCTAGGAACTAGAGTCCAATCCTCATTCCTTTCGAATTGGTTTAGCTCTTCTTGCATGGCAAGAACCAAAAATTCATCATTTAAGGCTTCTTCAACCTTTTTGTGTTCAATTTGAGAGGTGTAGCATGTATAGCTAATAAGATTAGCAAGTTGACGTCTAGTCCTAACACCCTCATTAACCTCTCCAATGATATCTTCTTTATCATGGAGTTTCCTAACCCATGGAGCAGGTTCTTTAGAGTTCAAGAGAGGAACTCTATCAATAGGTTGTGTGTCATCGTTGTTGACATTAGATGTCCCAACATTAGGAGACACCACAACCTCCTCCAAAGGAGAACCATCACTAAAAATAACCTCCTCCTCATGATCATTTGATTTGAGCCTAGTATCATCAAATACGACATTGGATGATTCCATAACACTTAGAGTCTTTAAATTGAAAACTCTATAGACTCTACTATTCAAGGCATAGCCAATAAAAATACCCTCATCACTCTTAGCATCAAATTTGCCAAGTTGATCACGGTCATTCAAAATGTAGCATTTGCTTCCAAAAGTGTGGAAGTAGCTAACATTTGGCCTCTTGCCTTTCCATAACTCATAGGAGGTGTTTCTAGTACCGGGCCTTAGGAACACTTTATTTCCTATGTAGCAAGCTGTATTGACGGCTTCGGCCCATAGGTTCCTAGGGACATTGTTGCTAAGCAACATCACTCGGGCCATCTCTTGGAGGACCCTATTCTTCCTCTCAACAACTCCATTTTGTTGAGGTGTCCTAGGAGCCGAAAACTCATGGGAGATGCCTAAGCTATCACAATAGCTTTCAAAAGAGGCATTCTCAAACTCTCTCCCATGGTCACTTCTAATCCGTTTAATGCTTTTAATACTAGAATTTATTTCATTTTGTAATTTAGTACAAAGCATTTTAAACTTATCAAAAGTTTCGGATTTTTCTCTAAGAAAATATGTCCATGTAAATCTAGAGAAATCATCAACACAAACAAAAATGTATATCTTTCCACCCAAACTTTCGGTTTGCCTGGGACCCATGAGGTCCATGTGGAGAAGCTCAAGAGGCTCCTTGGTGGTAAGATACTTACCCTTTTTGTGCATGCTTTTAGTTTGCTTTCCTTGTTGGCAAGGTCCACAAACACCATTGGCTTTCTTCCCAAGCTTAGAGAGGCCACGCACACAATTGAACTTTCCAAGGGTCCGTAGATCCCTAAAGTTCATGTGGCCAAGTCTTTCATGCCACAACTCAATTTGCTCATCCATGGACACATGATTAGATACAATACTAGCTTTAAGACAATAACAATTGTCGCTAGATCTCATGCCCTTCAACAAGGTTTGTCCATCGGGTTTTAGGATAGAGCAATAATCTTTAGAAAACAAGACGGAATATCCTTCATCACTAAGATGTGAAATGCTTATTAAATTGGCTTTCAAGCCATCAACAAATAAAGCATTGGATAAGGAGGGTAATCCGGGAACGGAAATGGTTCCTTTCCCTACAACATTTCTTTTGGATCCATCACCAAAAGTGACATTTCCACCTTCCTCCATAACAAGAGTCTCGAAGAAACTCTTGTTTCCCGTCATATGCCTAGAGCACCCCCACCCACTATCCAAATACCAAAAATTAGAAGAATTTGCCTTCAAGGCTATTTGTGCAACATGGCAAACATTTTCATTCTTTCTAATCCACTTAACAACAATTTTAGCTTTCTTAGTGGTCTTTGGTACATGTGCTCTACTGTTCCTAGGATCATGCAAATCAATATTATCATTCCTAGAAACATGCATCTTGGCTCTATTCTTTCTCTTTTCAATCATGCTTTGTTTTCTGCACATTTTAATATATTGAAAGCAATTTGGTCTAATATGACCATCACAACCACAAAAGTGACAAATAGGGATGAAAAAAGGAATCATACCTTGTCTTTGTGCACGTATGGGAGCTTGTCCATGTCTTTGTGGATAAGTGGGTTCAATCCATCTTCGTTGTTGAATCGGTCTAGGTTGCTTCCAAGCTTGAGGTTGCATGATTGGTCTCTTTCCTTTGTGAGCCAATTGTGGAGGAATGTTGGCTTGAGGGACCCTAGGGGGTTGAGGTTGAGATTGCCTTCTTGTCCCCATCTTCACTTGTGCATTAGAACATTGTCCTACTTCTAACTTCTTCCTATGAATTTGCACAATTGAAGTTTCATCGTTCTTCAAGCTCTTGACAAACACGGTTTTGTTAGAGGTTGAGATTTTCTTGCCGTCTTCATACCCAAGACCTCTCTTGTCACTTGGACTCTTTCCAACACCAAGTAAATGATCAAGCTTCTTGGTGCTAGAATCTTTCCTAGCCAAGGACCCTTTAACTTCTACAAGTTCCCTCTTCAAGCCTTCTTCACTTCTCTTGGATAAGTCTAACTCCTCAATTAACTTATCCTCTCTCCTCTTCAATCTTTCCACTTGTTCACTTAAGTGGTCATTGTGAGCCGAAAGTTCAAGGTTCTCTTGTCTCAACCTCTCAATCTTTCTTGTGCTTTTAAATGCTAAATCATTGAACTCGGCATGGTATTTAGCAAGCACCTTTTGCTCCACAAATTTCTTTTTGGAAATAGACGAGGAGTCACTTTCTGCTTCACTAGAGTCAATTTCCTCTTGACTCATCTCCTTTTTTTCACTAGCACTTTTGCTCTTATGAGAAGAGGCAAAAGCTAGGAAGTTAGCCATGAGCTCTTCTTCACTTGAAGACTCATCTTCCTCATTGGAGTCATCACTACTCCCACTCCAAGTGGCGGCCATCACTTTGCCCTTCTTCTTTTCATTGTGATTAGCACATTCGGGGGCAAAGTGACCAATCCCACCACATTCAAAGCATCGGACCCCTTTCCTTTCGGTCCTCTCTTGTCTAGGCTCAAACTTCTTGAAGGAACCTTTCTTCTTCAAGTCTTGTCCTCTTGACCCAAATCCCTTCTTCTTCTTGAACCCCATAACCTTATTAAACCTTTTCACGAATAAGGCAAGGTCTTCATCCGAATCATGCTTTGCCTCATTTGCATCCTTAGATGCTTTCAAAGCTATTCCTTTAGACTTCTTAGAAGGAGTAGTGGTGCTAGGAGCCTTCCTAGACTCATATGCAAGGAGACGTCCAATCACCTCACTTGGCTTTATATCCATGTAGCCACTATTTTCTTCTATGGCCGTCACCTTTGATTCAAACCTATCAGGGAGAGATCTCATAATTTTTTGCTTGACTCTCCTATCCGAATACGGGTCTCCGAGTTGATGGTTTTGATTTACTATGTCCATCAATTTGATTTCGAAGTCATTGAAGCATTCATCCTCTCCCATCCTAAGTAGCTCAAATTGAGTTTGGAGGACTTGAAGCTTGGACTCCTTCACCACCTCGGTTCCCTCATGTGCAACTTGAAGGATGTCCCATGCCACTTTTACAATCTGAGTGTTCTGAATAAGCTTGTATTGATTCTCATCCATTGCACACATGATGGCATGCATAGCCTTCCTATTCCACTTTGAAGCCTCAAACTCTTGCGCGTTCCATTGCGCCTTAGGCTTCAAAACATCTTCTCCTCCACCCGCGGGAGTCATCATAGGGAGATCATATCCGTCTTCCACCGCCATCCATGCACGGTCGTGAATTTGGCATATGTAGGATTCCATCTTCCCTTTCCATTGGGAATAGTTCAATCCGGTAAGAAGTGGAGGCCTTGTGCTAGAAGCACCTTCGTTGCCACCACCATTTCCACCGTTTCCACTCATAGTGTTTATGAATGAATGAAATGAATGCAAATGTATGAATGATCAAAAATCACACAAAATGCAAAACACACCAAAATAAGCAAGGATCACCTATGTATGTTTAGGAACCCGTTCTGATACCAATTGAAACTAATTATAGCATGGTGTGTATAAAACTATCTAGAGGGGGGGGGGGGGGGGGGGGGGGAGGTGAATAGATTTTACGCTTTTTACCCAATTTTTCGTGTTAGTCAAAATTACGAAATTACCCCTAAATAGATAAAGCAATAAATCTAGTAAAATATACGGAAATTAAATAACACTTGATTTTTACGTGGAAACCCTCACGGGAAAAAAAAACCACGGGCTAGTAAGTAAGCCACACTCGAACCTCGAATCCACTAAATGTGTAAACGATTACAACCTAATCCCGAAAGTAATCACACACCTACCTAATCCCGGTATGAGTGAACCTAGTCCAATTTGGTTGTGATCTAAGCAACCTAATCCCGGAAGCTACACACAAGACTTACTTTCTCTATGAAGAGAATACAACCCTAAGTGAATATATGTGAATATCCAAAATGCAACATAGAGCAAGGGAAACCCTATATGCTTATCTAAGATAATTAATATGCAATTAGAACAATCCTAGATATTAAAAACTAAATGACATGTTCAATCAAATAGTTTAGCTAATCAAGATTAAGCACAAAACCTAATTAGCTATCACAATACAACTTCTCAAACATACATCACACTAATCTCAATATTGTATCTAAAGCATACAAAATAACATACAAGTAATTAATTGAGATTGCTTGTTAAGATAAACACAAAATATGTAAGATATTAGTGAAAAGCTTACCAAGCAAAGTATGATGAAGAATCCATGCAAGAAGACATCTAGATGATCTAAGATGATGCTAGATGATGATTGATGATCATGAAAAAGTGTTTGAGATGATAAAAATGAGTTCTTGGAATTTTTCTTCTCTTTGAAAAATATCCTAAGTATGAAATCTGAATATGAACTTTTGTGATTGACCTAAAGTCAAAGTGGCATATATATAGGGTGTCAAGATGAAGTGTGGTCGTTTTGATAAGTGACACCACAATTTTGCCATGGGCGCTGTACGTAGGGTGCTGTACGTAGGGCGCTTCTGTACAGCGCCTGTACAGCGCCCCTGCTCTGTTCTCGCGAGAAAACAGAGGGGCGCTCTACGTAGAGCGCTTTGTACAGCGCCTCTACAGCGCTCGTACAGCGACCGAATTAAATCGATCAGGTCTGTACAGCGCCCAACAGGGGCTGTTCGTAGAGCGCTTTTGTAGAGCGCTTTTGGGAGCGCCCAGTGCAAAAATGCAATCCTAAGTCTAAGCATGACAAGGCAATTGGATATGCAAGATGCAATCAAACTAACATGCAAGAAGAGATGTTAATGAGCATTAAGGCACACAAATAAGACACACAACATACAAGGATTAAACATATGCATGAGTTGTGAGTGTGTGCAACTATCTCTTCAAGACAAGTAAGCACTTAGAGTATTACCTTTGGAGTGCTTAACACTTGCAAGGGCCTTGAGCTTGAACACATTCCTAAGCTACCCTTACATGATCCCCACATATGGTTTGATCAAGAAATAAGCCAATTAAAAACTACGGGAATCCTTACAAAATCAAAGTTCAAAATTATAGCCTAGACGCTTTTGTAAATGAGTAATCTAAAATGAGCTTCGAGTTGAAAATTGTAAATATGAAATATCTTGGCATGATTAGTATCTTCCATATACCTTCCACATATCATTCACCACATATCACCTTGGCCAACACAAGTAGGGAAGATTCTAATTGATCTTTTAGGAAGTCTATTTAGGGAATACGAATGTTAATATGCTCTACCACGTTCATGGCATTCAATTCCTTCATGAGATCAATTTTCAGAAAATGTGCTTTATTTCTAATACTCGCATGCGTTACATATTTGATTTCCATGTACATAATTTCCAAATCGCATGTGTTTTATAGAAAGTGTGCCTAGGACTCTGAGAGAAAATTAGAGTGAAATCCAGTGAGGATTAGAGTCGAGGCAAATTACATCCGAGCATTTGAGTGTGTTGTATTTGATGCTATGCCATTTTGAGTGTGGGATTTGCATTGTGTGTTTCAGTCAATTGAATGACTTTAGGTTATCCTTCACTCAGCGATTCTCACATGTGTAATTCCTCATATGCACAACTTTTTTGTCATCTCAATTTTGTATGGCTTTGTTTTTGCAAATTGTTTTTAAAACTGTAGTTTTTAATTTTTAGCTTTACGTTTGTGGGTATCGTAGCGGTAAACCCTTAGGAGACTACACTCCTCCTACTAGGGACACCTAGGGTTTAAAAGGCATGTGGCATGAGCTAAGTGCCATCGTTTCTCCCACGATAGTGGACTAATTAGTTTATATTTTATTATGCTTAGTAGTTGATTATTTATTAGTTTTTGTTTGGTTTTGCTTGAGGACAAGCAAAAGTTAGGTTTGGGGGTCTGATCACGCTGCAAATGTTCACATTTAGCGCTCTCATTTCCTATCTTTTGTGTTCATTTCTCAGGTAAAATAAGGATTTTAATGGTTTAAATAAGTGTTTCAGGTAAATAGAGGAATTCAGGGGCATTTTGGTCATTTTGGAGAAATAGGGGCTAAAATGTAATATTCTGAAGAAGATTGAAGATTCTATGAATAGGGAAGAGTTGAGGGGAGCAAATGGTAATTTACCAGCCAGTCAGCGCAGCAACGCCACTTCAACAAGCAGAACGGCAGCGTTTTGGGTAGAGAATGCATCAGCGTGACGTCGTGCTGACGTCATGGCATCTTTAACCTTTAGCCGGTTCACCCGTTGACCCGTCGACCCGGATCCGACCCGGTATAGACCAGGTCGTGACCCGACCTTTTCCAGCCCTTTTTTGACGGTTTTTCCAACCAAACTCCGCCCAGATCGCCTGCCAAGCTCCTCCCGGTCACAAAGGGTCCATTTCCAGCCTTCCATGCACAAGTTCTCCTTCTTCTTCAAGAAGCCAAACCTCCATGGCCACCAAGCTTCAAGGTCACGTTCCAACGGCTTCCTTCACGCTCAAATAGGTTCCAAACTCGTTGGAATACCGTGGTTTCGTGCAGCGGGAAAGTGCTCGCAGTTCAGAAGGTTCAAGCTCACGGGAAAGGCTCTGAAATCCTCCCCGACTTTGTGCGGCGGGCAAGAACCCGCGAGCTTGGTGGATGAACCAGCCAGGACAACTGACTCAAGCTCCTTTCACACGCAAAACACTCCCCTATATATATATATATTCATCTTTCCTAAACCTAAAACACATCCCTAATATCCAAATAATCACAAAAACACTTGTAAATAACCCTACACTCTCACTCTCAACACCTCTTGACTCCAAGCTTGGGAAAGATAAGGAGAAGCCTAGCTAGCTTGAAGACTTCACAAGAGATTGGTTGTCTTCTTTATCTCTTTTGTTTACTTTAGCTTGTTGTTGTATTTTGATTACATGTTGATGTTGGGAATATCGGTGGGATTGTAATAATATTCATATTTTGGTTGATTTGTTTATTTGCTTGAGCTTAATATATGCATGTTAATTGATTAGCCAATTAATTGATATGTAATAGGATTAGACTATTTGAGATATCAATAGCATGCATGAATGATTATTTGTGTATGTGTCTTATCCTAGTGAAGATTGGTGAGAATCAATCTTCTAAGCTTATTTGCCATCAACTAGGTATTGGATTTATTGCATGAACTCATTTCCTAGCATTTCCATGCCTTTACCATCTCACAACTAAACTCTTCCATGACCATTCATGAGTTTAGTTGGTAATTAGTTTAGTTTAGTTAATTAGTGTTAGATTAGTTAATTGTGTTGGTAAGCTTGTTAGTTTAGTTAGTTTAGTTGATTAATGTTAATTTAGTTGTTATTTAATTATTGCCATCTTAGTTTAATCTTAGTGTAATCATTAGTTTAAATTGCTTGTGACAATTCCCTTTTACTTTTATTGCATGTTAATAATATAAATATATTGTATATATATATATATATATATTATCTAAGGCCAAGAACTAGCTTAAGGTAAACACTTCCTTCGTGGGAACGATACCCTTGCTTTTAACCGCTATACGACTCGTTCGATTCGTATACTTACGAAAAGGGTAGAAACACTTGCGCGCCATATCAATTACTGTAGTTTATTAGAACCGGTCCATGCGCCGATCATGTTTTTGGCACCACCGGGGATATATTTTAGAACTACCATGCGCGTGTCACTTATCTAGGATTATAAAATGTCAATTAAATCAATTGTAGATATTAATTGCTATATGACATGGCAGCATAGCTGTGTGAGATATGTCAATCCTAGGTGTAGCTATTAAAATACAACACTTAAACATTCAACACATAATCTCAATTTTGTTTGTAAAAATTACTCTAAGAACATACAAATAATAAAAGAGATAAAATTGCTAAGTAAGAACACTACTTATGTAAGATGATAGTTAACAACTTACCATAATATGTGTGTTGAAGAAGACCTATGCACTAGCACATACTAGATGATCATAGATGATGCTTAGATGATGATTTATGTATGTAGGAATGTGTTTAGAGAAATAAAGATGAAATCTTTATGATTTTTCTCTCAAGTCTCTCTCAATATCTCTTTAGGGTTCTTGATGTTAAAGAGCTTAATTAAAGAACAAGAGATAGATGTGTATTTATAGAGAGTAAGAATGGTTAGGTGAAATGATAAAATTGCCCCAACTTTCATGGGCTAAATCTGCGGTCAAGGGCAGCAGATTTGAGGGCTCCGAATTGGACCTAACGTTCTGGTCCCAATTCTGACCCCTTATTCTGCGGTCCCTAATCACATAAACCAAGGGCGCAGAATCGACCAGGTCTGGTGGTCCAGATTCTGTGACCTGGATCGGTGGCCTATGGCTGTTGAACAAGGGCGCATTTTTGACCAGATATTTTGGTCACAAAAATGCAGCCTTGATCGGCGGTCCCTGGCCGCATAACCAGGGCGCCGAATCCTCCTGGAAGACAACTTCAAAAACAAGCTCAATGAGGACGAGTAAGGAGGATTTAAACAAACAACCACACACACAAAATATAACAAAGAAGTGCAAGTGTGGAAGTGAAGAGAATGCACAAAATCAATGAACATGTATGCAATCATGGCAAGTGAGTGTGTGCAACTAAATCTCTTCAAAGAAAAACTAAGCACTAGAGATATACCTTTGGAGTGCTTATCACCTTGAGGTCTTGAGAGGGCCTTGAGCTTGATCATTAATCACCTAAGCCACCCTTACAATTCAAACCCCAATCGTGGTTTGTCACCGAAATAAGCCAATCAAACTTTGAGGAACTTACAATCTCCCCCTTTGGCTATTTCGTGACAAAACCACCACTCACATTGATCCTCACAACAAAATAGAAACTAAAGGTCAACAATGATTTCTACATAACAAAAAGATATTAAAAAGATAAAACTTTAAGTCTTCAATCTCTTGTTGAACACAAAACCTTCAAAACAAAGTTTCTATACTTTCCAATACAAGCGCAATGTGAGATGATCAAGAGAAATTAAAAACAAGCATTTGCATTTAAAGAATTTAAGCACAACATCATGCAATGTATGTGTAATGCAATGCTCCCTCTCAACGGGTTACTCCCCCTCAATATGTAAACTCCCCAATAAGCAAATTTGCTACTACAATTCCCTCCACCTACTACTCCCCCTTTTTGTCATGATATAGGCAAAGGAGTATCCCCAATTGGGTCAATTTAGCAAAGAGAGATAGTAGCATACTAGACATTTGCAATCATATAAGCCACTTTATGCTACTCAATTAATTGGAGAGAAACAAGGAGATTTATTTTTTGAAAAATGTGTGAATAAAATGCTTTGCATGCAAGACATGTTGCATTCAAATCCAAAAATCAATGGTATTTGGCAAAGCAAATGACAAAGGTTTCCTATAGAATTCAAACCAATTTCACCATTTGTCATGAGTAAAGTAAGGATATATAGTTTATCAATCATTCAATTTTAATGAGCAACTATATCCAACCTTATAAGCAAAACATGGCATGAGCGACTATTTGCACCATATTTGATTTTTCCGGGTATGAAACCCATATGATAGTAGCCATGTTCAACTAATAAAGAAAGAAAGACATTTGGATTTTAACATCCTTTGAACGAATACAAGATCTTTTATTCATTTTGAGTCTCATAAGCTTTTCACACATAATTTTGCATTTAAGAATTGCAATCATCAATTCATGCTTTTCATTTTTAAGCAAGTCATTTCAAGAATCATCATGTCATGGAGATCATTGCAGGTCATTCAAAAAGTACTTCCTATGAATATCACCTAGTCCAAAAAATGCATGTTTGAACATAAATATGACATGGATTGCAATCAAAGCAAGGTTCACACTTATTGAAGAAAATATCATATAAGCATGTAAGTTCCTCGAAGTTTGATTGGCTTATTTCGGTGACAAACCACAATTGGGGTTTGTATTGTAAGGGTAGCTTAGGTAATTGATGATCAAGCTCAAGGCCCTCTCAAGACATCAAGGTGATAAGCACTTCAAAGGTATAATCTCTAGTGCTTAGTTTTCATTGAAGAGATTTAGTTACACAGACTCATTTGTAATGTTTGCATATGTATGCTTTACTTTTGAGTGCATACTTTTCACATGTCACCTTTCACACTTGCACTTTGTTGTTGTATTTTGTTGTGTGTTAGTGTGTCTAGTAATTCGTTTCCTGTACATTATTCGGAAACGTCTGCGCATGCACTATGGTGTGCTTGGTTAGTGCGAAGATCGTCTTAGGAGAATGCTCTTGGCTTCTCTTTTGGTTTCACCAAAATTGGTGAAACGACGGTTTTATCGGTGGTCATGGCCACCGAATGAAACCGCCATTTGAGTCCAGAAGGTTCTAGAGCTGATCCGTGGTTATGATCAGTGGCAATGGCCACATTGCCACCGAATGAAGTTGCCAAATGAAACCGCCGTTTAGACCTGATCGATTTAATCTCACGAGTTTATTTATGCGGTGTGATCGGCGGTTATGAAACCGCCAATGATCCCTTGTTCTCTCTGGAATCAATTTGGTGCTTGGATCGGCGGTTTCGAAACCGCCGATCGCACATTTCAGGGGCAAACTTGTCTTTTCACATGCCCTGTTTTTGATGTCTATAAATACATCACTTTCTCATCTCTCTTAACCTAACTCTTTCAATACAAGAACCCTAAATTCTATAGAGAGATTTGTGAGAGAAAAGGCAATCAAGATTTCTCATTTAAACACTTAAAACCATTTTCATATGCATTAAACTTCATCTAGCATCTTCTAGCATATCTAGGATGTTTGCTTGCATTTTCAAAATTGTTGTGTTGTTTTGATTGAGTATTGATTTTTGATAGCTAAACTTAGGATTGTTTAATCTATGTTAGCTAAGCTTTATGCCATGTCATTTAGCTACTGATATCTAGGATTGATTTAATTGTCATCTTCTAATCCTAGATAAGTATTTAGTGTGACCTAGCACTAAGTACATATTTGGATATCTTCGCATATTCACTTAGGTTGTTTAATCGCTTTAGTGAGAACTAAGTCTTGTGGCTAAGGTGTCTTAGACCGCAAGAAAATTGGACTAGGTCCACTTTTATAGGCCTGCGGGTAGTGGTGGTGGGCCATTTATTTTCCCTTTTGCACCCTTTCATGCACCTCTAACGTTCTTTGACCGTTCTCCGATCTCCGAACTCCAAACTCCGAATTCGAATCCATTTTCGGATTACGAACCATAACTCCCTCACGGACATGGACATGGATATCAACAAAACTTTAATGAAAAAATATGGAAATCGAAAAGACGAAAACCATATACGATAAATGTACAGAAAGTTTTGTAACTTCCAACTCAGAACTCGAAAACAAATGAGTAAGTAACTGAAATGACCGGAACTCAACAAGGAATCATTTGAGAACATATTCAAGTCTAAAACACATACACACAAACAAATAAACACAAGATCACACAAGTATGTCATTTCCTAGACATAGTCATAGAACATGCAATTTCACAATATTTATCAATTTGAAACTAATGCATGTGCATACTTTATCAAGTGTGTGTTATACAAATGGTGTACAACTATGCAGGGACACAAATGAATATCATGTGTGTGTGTACCTTAAGGCCTTGCAAAAGGATAGAGGTCTAAGTATACCTTTGATGCTTTCTCCTCTTGAAGGCTTCACTTTGCTTGATGTGTTTCCCAATTTCTTTGAAGCTTGTTAAACCGTGAATTCTAGACAACTAATTAATACAAAGGAAATGTCGTTTTGATATAGAATAGTGCCAACACAACTCATAATCCTAACAATCTCCCCATTTGGCAAATTCTATGTCAAAACACCTATACAAATACTAAAACATACAACATGAAGATTGGTCACAAAAACTCACCCTCTCATTACAATGAGTTAATCACCTAGACTAATCTTCAACAAGTCTTGAACTTCTTTACTTGAGCTTCTCTTGATATCACCTAAAATAAACTTGAAAACACAAAAATATCCAAGAGAATATATGGCAATATACTTGACAAGAATATGGCATGACAATTAAGTTCAAAATGGATACATGTATGCTCCCCCTAAATACATGCATATCCATCAAAGATATCTCATCCAAGATATTACATGCCATATGAAGTTCAATACTTGACACATACACAAAGAATTTATGCTAAAACAATATCATATTTCTCCCCCTTTTTGACATAAAATGAAGCCAAAAGAAAAAGAGAGAAAAGATATCTTGAGATCACATAAGCTTTGCTAGCCACTTGTGCTACCAAAGAACGTTGAACGATTTGTTGATCTCACATTTGGAGGTGGATGCTTTGCTTGGAGAAATGCTTTCTTCTAAGTTCTCGATTTTTACATCTTGTTGAACCACCTTTGTGTTTAGCTCATTTATCTTCTCTCTTGATTCTTGTTTGTTGTCCATGTTAACCTAGCAAAGGTTATACAAATCTATACAACACAACAAACTCATCAAGGTAAAGTGAATCATAAATGCATAAATTTTACTCTTAAGCACATTGATCATTTCTACCAAGTTCAACAATTGCGTTAACAATCATATCAACCCCAAATATAAAGGAATCGGTATCAACAACAATTATCTCGACCCCATTCAAGAAGAGATTTGATTACAACCACAACTACTATCACTTTAAGCAAGGAGGAATTTTCTGCAACTACAACCAATGGAATTGATTATAGCCACAATTACTATCACTCTAAGCAAGGAGGAATTTATTGCAACCATAATCAATTGAATTGATTACAACCACAATTACTATCGATCCTAAACAAAGAGGAACTTATTGCAACTACACTTAATTGAATTGATTATAACTACAATTACTATCAACCCCACACAAAGAGGAACTTATTGCAATTACTCTCTTATCAACCTCAAGAATGAAGAAATTGATTGCAATCTCAACTACTATACAACCCCAAACAAGGAGAAGGTGATTGCAAACACAATCATACAACTATTACAAAAGGTTTCATGCATTAACTGTGATCAAACATACAAAGGCATATAACATTATGAAGAATCATCATGCATATCAAGACATATGAAATAACATCTTCAAGATTCATCATATCAATAAAGAGAATATGCCAAACAAACAAGAACCTCCCTTATCTCAAACAAATGCTTTATCTCAAATAAATGTTATATTTAAAGCTCTCCCTAAGCCCCTTAACCCCATTAAGCAAGAATTCTTTTCTCTCCTTTAAGACAAGAATTCTCCCATTTAAGACAAAGTCTCAATCAAGCACAAAGAGGAACAAAACTCACACATTTGGAACATTTCTCCATACATGGTGAGGTATACATTTTTCTTCCCCATTTTGTCAAGGAATAGATGATGCGCCCCCGCGAAAAACTACGGTAAATGATAGGATGGGCGAGTTTATCCGCAAGTGCATGGATCGTTACGATCGCGTAGCAGCAAGTACGGTTCGTTCCCATAAGGAGGTATGATACACTTAAGCTAGTTCTTGGTCTTATATATATATATATATATATATATATATATATATATATACAATGTATTTACACTAATTACATACAAGAAAAGTAAATGGGGATTGGTTGCATGTAAGCTAATAACTAAACTAAAATTACACTAAATCAAGCTACAATTAACTAAATTAACACTAACTAACTAAATTAACTAAACTCATGCATGGTCATGCAAGAGTGAGGATTGAGTATGAAAATGCTAGGAAATGATGTTCAATGCAATTGATTCAATTCCTAGTTTATGGCAAATATGCTCACAAGATTGGTCTTCACCAATCTAAACTAGGATAAAGACACATACATAAATAGTCATTCATGCATGGTATTGATGTCTCAACTAGTCTAAATCCATTACATATTAATCAATTAACATGTATACATTAAGCTCAAGCAAATAAACACATCAACCAAATACTGAATATTATAACAATCTCACCAAAATCCCAACATAAACATGTAGTTACACATACAACAACAAGCTAAAGCAAGTAAAAGAGATAAAGAAGACAACACAAACACTTGGTGAAGTCTTCAAGATAGCTAAACTTCTCCTTATCTTTCCCAAGCTTGGAAACAATGGTGTTCTTTGTGAGATTCTAGTTATTTTAAGTAATTCTAGGTATTATTGGATATTAGGGATTGTGTTTAAGTTGGCAAAAGAGGTATATTTATAGAGGGAAGGATTGGGCAAGCTTTGGATAAAAATATCTTCCAACTCGGTCCAGCTCGTGGGTTTCAATACCCTGGCTCGCGGGTTTCTTCTCTCTGTATGAACTCGCAGAGAATAATGGAAGTTGGCCACGAGTTGTGGCATTCTGTCCACGGGAATGTTCCCTTGGCATGAAATCGCAAAGCTCACGCAAGTTTGGACGTCTTTGTGAGTGAAAGAACCCACTGGAAGTGAGCTTGAAGCTTGGTGGCCATGGAAACTTGGAGGACTTGGAGGAGAGGGAAAATGTGTGCATGGGAGGCTCAAAGTGGGTCCATTGTGACTGGAAGGAAAAGGGCAGCAAATCTGGGCAGGAAATCATCGAAAAACGGTCGAAAATGGGTAAGTCAAACGTCGGGTCACGACCGGGTCAAATGCGGTTCGGGTCGACCCGGCTGCAGCTTGAAGACGACATGACGTCATCCTAACGTCACGCTGACGCGCGCCTATGCCAAAATGACGCCGTTTCTCTGGTGACGTGGTGCTGATGCTGTGCTTTGCACGGTAAATTACAATGTGTACCCCTCACCACTTCACTATTCACTGAATATTCAATAATATCCCAAATATTGCACTTTAACCCTTGATTAGTCCAAAATGACAACAATGCCCCTGAACTTCCCTATTTACCTGAAACACTTATTTAATCCATTAAATACCCGAATTTACCCAAGAAACAAGCACAAAGTAATAGGAAATAGGGGTATAAAATAGGTACTTTTATACCACGATCAATAGACAAAAGACACATGAGATAAAGTACGAGATATTAAGCAAACAAGTCGTATAGAAAGCGAAGTTGAATAAACTAAGCTCCCCCTTAACATACACTCCACATTGTAATCAATAAGTAGACTTGTTCACAAGGGACTCACACAATCACACATTCAAGCAATAAGAGAAAATATATCACCACTTTTCAAAGTACAAGAGAGAATCATAGATTTTCATTAATCTCTCAAAATATTCTCACATTGCTAATAAATCAAGCACTATAAGCAAAATGTGTGTGTATGAATGCTTCTAACATATATACAAGGAGTAATTGTGATTTCAACATGCAAGCTATTTCAACACCTATCCATCTAAAGCATTTCCAATCTAGGTTAAACCGATATTCATCTGGGTTTTTTGCTTTTAAAGAGAATAGATATCAACATGTGAGCGTGTGTGTGCATGTGGCTCGTTTACTCATTTCTATTTGACAATCTGAGCATTTCACAATTCTCAACTATACACCATTAAGCCTTTTATTTTTCATTTCTTTTAGGCTTAGAATCAAAGTTTTTTTTTTTTTTTTTTAATGATTCTTTTCAACACTTCTTTGATTTTTTCTAACATAAACATATACACCTCATGGCGGCTTTCACTCATCACAATGGTGTAGCCCTTTCCTACATTGGGCAGCTACATAACCAAGGTGTGTAACCCTTTCAATGAGGGAGCTCGTTGAGTTCTATGTTGCCAAAGCAAATGGATACATACCATATGTCATCTATCATGTACTAAGCGATAGGCTTCTAGATGCATCCATAATCAACATATTTTCAAACTTAATTACTCAAAACTAAAACATATAAGAGAGGCATTAGTACACTTTTCAAAAATAAGATTTTTCAAGCTCAATTGCATGATCTAGAAACAATAAAAGATACTTGTTTAAGATCACTACTTCTCAAGTGAGTAGCTCTCAAAGATATTGATTTTCAATTTAAGTTTTGCTCATCAAGCCACTCAACAATCACACAAGCATTTCAAGCATCATGAATAAAATCAATGTGAACACATCACTAAAGGATCTTTATAGAGCAAATGTAAACGAGAACCATATGAATGCTATATTAGTTCTCTAATATGACATGCTACATGATGTAATGCAAACATAGAGTCGAAAGATGAAAAGCTAGAAAGCAAGCATTAGGATATAGAAATACCTAAGCAAGCTTTTTCATCAAATGCAAAGCCTTCGCTCTTTTTGTGAGCTTTCTTGGCTATTTTGTCCTCATGACAATAAGTTGTTGGTGTGTCTGATACGCACGTGGTGGTAACCGGTTCTAATAAACTACGGTAAATGATATGGCGCGTGAGTTTTTACCCTTTCACAAGTATACGAATCGTTCGTCATGTATAGTGGTTACGAGTAAGGGTATCGTTCCCAACAAGGAGGTGTTTACCTTAAGTCGGTTCTAAGTCTTAGATATATATATATACAATCTATTTACACTAAATACATGCAAGAAAGTAAATGGGAATTGTCACAAGCAAATTAAAATAAGATTACACTAGAATTAAACTAAGATGGCAATAATTAAATAACAACTAAATTTACATTAACTAACTAAATTAACTAAACTAACAAGCTTACCAACACAATTAACTAATCTAACACTAACTAACTAAACTAATTACCAACTAAACTCATGCATAGTCATGGGAGAGTTTAGTTGAGAGGTGGTAAGGGCATGGAAATGCTAGGAAATGGTTTTCATGCAATAAATCCAATTCCTAGTTGATAACAAATAAGCTCACAAGATCACCAATCTACACTAGAATAAAGACACATACACAAATAATCATTCATGCATGTTATTGATGTCTCAATTAGTCTAAATCCATTACATATCAATTAATTGGTTAATCAATTAACATGCATATATTAAGCTCAAGCAAATAAACTCATCAACCAAAATATGAATATTATTACAATCCCACCAATATTCCCAATATAAACATGTAGTAAAAATACAACAAACAAGCTAAAGTAAACAATGAGATAAAAAGACAACCCAATCTCTTGTGAAGTCTTCAAGTTAGCTAGACTTCTCCTTGTCTTTCCCAAGCTTGGAGTCAAGAGGTGTTCTTTGTGAGCTAGGTTGGTTTGGGTGCAATTCTAAGCTATATGTGTGATATTAGGGTATTTGTGTGAACTTTGGATTTTAGGGATGTGGTTTTTGTGCACAAAAGAGGTATATTAATAGAGGAAGGGGTTGGGAAATATCTGGACGTGAAAAGGACAAGTTTCTCCTCTAAAATTGCCATGCTCGCGGGTTCCAAACCCATGTCTCGCGGTTTTATTCTCGCGGCACGAAGTCGTGGTGTATTTTGGTGCTTTTCTAGCTAGTTCAGTCCCTCTGCTTCGCGGGATCTTTCTCTCGGTATGAAACCATGGATTTCCAGCGGGTTTGGCACGACTGGTTCATGGGAAAGAGCTCTCAGTTGGTGAGCTTGAAGCTTGGCTTTCCATGGAGGTTTGGTTTCTTGAAGGAGAGGGACAACTTGTGCATGGAAGGCCCAAAATAGGTCCATTGTGACCGGAAGGAGTGTTAGCGGCGATCTGGGTGGGATTTGGTCGGAAAAATCATCAAAAATAAGCTGGAGACGATCGGGTTCAGATCGGGTTTGAAACCGGGTCACGCGGGTCGGGTTGGCTGCATGAAGAAGAAGACATGACGTCACAATGACGTCATGTAGACGCGCGCATAAGACACCAAAACGGCGTCATTCTACTTGCTGAAGTGGCAGCTATCTAAGCGTTTGGCTGGAAAATTACCATCAGCTCCCCTGATCTCTCCCTTAATTGCGGAATCTTCAATCTTCTCCAAAATATTACATTTTAGCCCCTATTTCTCTAAAATGACAACAATGCCCCTTAATTCCTCTATTTACCTAAAACACTTATTTAAACCATTAAACTCCCTATTTTACCCAAGAAACGAACACAAAAGATAGGAAATGGGAGTGCTAAATGTGAACATTTGCAGCGCGATCAGTGTCATCTCAAGAGAATAAAGACTTAACACTTCAACTCAAACACATACAAAACGACTTTCTCCAAAAGTCTTAACAAAAATCATTACCATATAGATTTCATGATATACAACTTCTCAAAAGTTAATCAACGGATTTTGACTATCATAATGATATTTGTGAGATAGCTAAGTTCATGTCAAAGTCATAGAGAAACAAAGCTAGCTAGCTAAGTTACTCAAAACTCGACACTAATCTTAAATCTAACTCACATGTACAACTTACACTAATGGTAAGAGCACTCACCCTTGACCCATTTGGTCTTAGGTGCACAAACACATAAAACATCATGATCATTTCTCATGGCAATATTATATCTAGAAGATAAATCATCAACTATCTTCTCTATAAAGATATTTCTCATGTAAAACACAACATTATTGCCATCAACAAAGATATTATCAATACTATACATATGATCATGTGAAACACTCATTTTCACCCAAATCTTCTTAACAATTTTCATCACATGATTATCATTGTCATGCACAAAATTCAAAGTGTTATCATGCAAGAAACATTCATAAAAGATTTTCTCATCTCACTAACATGCATCTCATTCCCTAGTTTGCATTGTCTAATATACTCATGGCATCTAGATTTAGTATGCACTACAACATTTCAAAAATGGCAAACTGGAAAACATAAGGAGATGTTACTAATTGGGTAAGAGTGTACCGACGGTGAAGGCTCATTACTCTTCTTGATTTTGCACTTGACCTTGGAAGATTGGCCTTTGAAATCCTTTTGTTCCTTAGTGACTTGCCTTTAGTTGTAGGAGACTCAACTTGCTCAACAACAAAGCTTAAGTCACTTGAATCTTCATGAAGAACACCGAGCTCTTTGGCCTTCATGATTGCCAACTCTTCTTCCTTGCCTTTGATCGTTTCCTAAAAAAAAAAAAAAAAAAATTATTAGCAAAATCAATTATTAAACTATCTAACACAAGAGCATCTTCAACCGTCTTCTTTTCTAGACATTTGATCACTTCATTCTTCACTTCAACTTCCTTCAAAGCTTTATCTCTTTCCTTCTCAAGAGATTGAACTCTTGCCATCAAGTTGAAGTTGGTGGTCCTTGATTTGCAATCTTCTTCATTGAGTTGCATAGTCAAGTGGTCATGTCTAGCATGATTATCCTTCGGGAAAACTTCTTCTTCTTTGCATTTGTCACTAACATGCTTTTCAAGCTTATCAACAAAATTGTTAGTAGACAAATGAAATATAAAATAAGAAGAGCCTTTTTCACAAATAGCTTGGAATCTATTCCATACCTCTTTTGCCATATTTGAATCTTTAAAAACTTACACCACTATAAATGGCAAAAAGGTCTAAAAGTTTCAACTTCTCAAAAATAAACCTCATTCATACTTCATGAACATAATGGTTTGGAGAAACTACTCCATCAAATATAAAACTCGGAGAAGAGAAACCTTTCTTGACAATCCAACCAAGCTTGCTCATCAATAGACTTAGTGAAGTCTTTCATGAGCATTTTCAACAAAAACAAACATTTTCCCAATCAACAAAGGAGGACAACCATTACCAACAATCATAGACCAAAGGTTGTTATCATAGTAAATAACCTTGTAGATCCCGAATCACACTAATTGCTTTAAGTGATCCGCTCTGATACCAATTGAAAATATCTATAAGGTTATACTAAACAACCTAAAAGGGGGTGAATAGGTTAACACTCTAATTTTAAAACTCTTTCGTGACTTATGTGAAAAACTTAGTGAGCATACAAAATAACCTTTAACTAGATTGTTATGAGAAAACAATTAACACATGTATGCTCAATTCACCACCCTTAGTCTACAAAACAAATACCAAGAAACAATGTATCTCATATACAAGTATATTCAATAAAGAGCAAATTCCACAAGTTGTACTTTGAATATTACAATGCAAGTTCACTAAGTAAAACTTTACAACTTGATATAGAATATCACAAGATACAAAGTTCAAACACTTACAAGATACAAGAAACAAATGTTGATTCAACAAATAATGTGTGCATCTCTTTCTCTACAAAAATCTTGTTTGAAAGGATGTGAGGAAATGAAGATCTTAAACAAGATATATGGATCATACATACAAATATAGAGAGATAGAGATAGAGACATTTGACACATTAATTTTTACATGGTAATGTTAGGATTATGCTCAATAGCAGGAGTGTAATATTGTAAATTGACAATCTTATCATATTAATAAAGTGATTTTTGTTTATTTAACAAAGTCTTATAGCATTTATAATTATAATTGTCAAGGTAAATAATCATAAGGTCAAAAGACTATGAAAAAAGAAGAATTGTTCGTACATCTGGATATGTATGAGGTAGACACTTCTTTAGTTAGTCTTGAATAATGTTCACAACTTAAGTTAAAGGTTGGACACCTTTATCTTGTTAAAGTTGTAGATTCTTTTGCTAGTATTTGAGTGGGATCAAATGTGTTATGATGGGTCTAAATCATCAAAGTGGCTTTGAGTAAAAGAATCTAGTGCACTAGGTGCATTGAACTGGATCACAATGAAATACTTTATCTAGAACCGTCAGTAGATAAAAGTCTTTTCATTACAAGGTCATGCCTTTTGGCCTCAAAAATGCTGGAGCCACATATCAACGTTTGGTGAACAAGTTATTCAAGCCACTGATAGGGAGGTCTATGGAAGTATACATAGACGACATGATCACCAAGTCTCAAATGACCAACCAGCACAATGAAGATTTACGCCAGACTTTCCAAGTGATCAGGGAGAATCAGATGAGGCTAAATCCGACTAAATGCGCCTTTGGGGTAACAGTAGGAAAGTTCCTTAGCTTCATGGTGCATGAGAGAGGAATCGAAGCCAATCCCGAGAAGATCAAGTGAAATTTCCCTTAAGTAGTAGTGAAATATACCTAGGAGGGGGAGGGGGGGGGGGGGGGGTGAATAGGTATAGGCTCCAAATTCTCCCAATTAAAAATTAATGCGGAATATATCAATGAAAATGCACACTTGATTAAATTTGACAAATTAATTGATTTCACTTATACAAGAGTTAATCAATTTACAAGATATGCAATCAATGAAAGAAATGGAAGATAAAGAAAAGTAAAAGCAAAAATGAACACAAGTGTTTTAACGTGGTAAAACCTCAAAGAGGAAACATCCACGGGTTGATACCACAACCACCAGCGAAGCAATCCACTATGTGAAAAAGGACTTACACACTCAAGCTATCACTCATGATATCCGCTCAAGTTATCAACTCCTAATCTACCCTCGGGCTAGTGAATCACCAAGCCTACTTCCTATCCGAGATGTATCCTACACCTCTAGAAAGCAACTTCCTATCCAAGACGCTCACGTCTCTAGGAAGATTTCTTGCTTGCCTATCCGGATCCTCCTGACCCTAGACAAGACTTCCTTGCTTGATTATCTGAGTCCTCCCGACTCTAATCAAGGCTTCCTTGCTCTATCCACAAAGCTTCACTCACTTTGCTAGAGACTTCAACCTAATGCAAGGATATGATCTAAAGTGATGCAAGTGATGCAAACACAAACAAATTAAGCTAGATGATCAATCAAGCAAAATGTACATGTTCAATGATAGTCTAGAATATGATTTCAACACACAATCACAAAATTATCTAGAAATCAAGACATGCAAATCAATAAGAACAAAGGTATGAATATTCAATTTATCACACTAAACACCTAGTTCTTAGATCAAGAAATAGAACCTAGAAAATAATATGAGATACATCATATATTCAATTTCTAGAATCAATTTCACACACAATCAAGTTTAGCACATATATGTTCAAAGACAAATCACAAAGCTAAATCTCAATTAACAAATGATCAAACAACCCTAGCATGTGATCTAACATACTCTTCAACAAATTTCATCAATTAAATAGTAAGAATCAAGAGATGATCAAAGATGAAATTGAAAAAGAAGAAGTTGAAAAGACAACCTTGACCACGGACTGAAAATGGATCAGCTGAGAAAAATGGCGAAGTCAGCTGCCTCTGAAAATGGTTGGGGTTTGTAGCTCTCTTTGAGACCAACAATTTTGGTTTTAGAATCGATTGATTTCAAGTTCGTATGAGAGAGATATGATCAAAATAAGAAAACGGAAATTGTAGAATTCTGCAGAATTTTCTTCAAGTGTTCTTCAAAATTCAACAAAGTGTGGAGGGAAGGAGATGAGTTTAAAAGGAAGAGAGAGAGAGATTTTTCGAGTGAATTAGAGTGTGCCACGTCACCTCCCCGTGGGGGGCGCGTGGGCCACACGGGAGCAGAGGGCTCCCTTGGCCGTGGGGCCCACGGCCTCCCACACGGGCAGGCCTTGTGGCCACACGTGCTCCCGACTTCTCTCGCGCGCTCCTTTGGTTCTTCAGCCCATATCTTGGGCATCCGAACTCCGATTTCGAATCCATTTTTGGATTACGAACCGTGACTCCCTCACGCACGACTACAACTAACAACTTTGAAAAATGGTTGAGAAATCATCTTGGAATCTGATGATGAAGTCAACACAACAAATGAGAACGAAAAGTAGCATAGTCAACTTGTTTGGACTCGAAACCTTATGGATTAGTAACCGAAATGACCGGAACTCAATAAGGCATTAAATAAGAACATGTTCAAGTCCTAAACACAAAATACACAAACAAATAAACACATATTCACACAAGCATGCCATATCAAAGAGATAGTCACAAAGCATGCAATTTCACAATGTTTATCAATACAAGATCAATGCATGAGCATTCTATGAAGTGTGTGAATGTGTTATACCAAATGTTTGAACCACGATGCAAGGACACACATGTATGAATTGTGTGTGTGTGCGCTAACGCCTTGCAAGAGGATAGAAGTCAAGATTTACCTTTGACGTTTTTCACCTCTTGAAGACGACTTTTGCACTAGACGTTGCTCTTCACTTTTTAACCTTCCTTTCTTCAAATAATGTCCTAAGCAACAACTAATACAAACATAGAGTGTTTTGCAATGGAATTAAGCCAATACAAATCATAAACCTTACAATCTCCCCCTTTGGCTATTCCATGGCAAAAGCACTCAACCTCACCATACAATGTTTCACTCAAATAAACTCAAGATGATAGCATACTCTCAATCTCACATTACAAAGAAATTCCTAGACTAAAAAGTCTTCAAGTCTTCAAGAATTCCTCTTTCGGTCTTCAAAGTACCTATGAGAGAAAATAGCAACCAAACAAGAGATCTTCTCTAAAAAAGAATGGTGAGTTATTTAACCAAACAACAAACATAGAAGATATCCCTTATCTCATACACAAATGCATTATCTCAAGTGAATAAAATATTTTCATATTAAAGCATTCCCTTAATTTCCTAATTCCTAAGGACCAACCATCCTTAACATTATCAAGAAAGAATTCTTTCTCCCCCTTAAGACAAGAATTCTCCCCCTTAAGACAAAGTCACAATAAAGCACAAAGAGGAATATTATTCACACAATTGGAACATTTTTCCACACAAGGTGTGAAGTATACAAAATCTCCCCAATATCAAACATGGTGAGGTATACATTTTCTCCCCCTTTTTGTCAAGGAATAGACATGGGACACAAGAGATAAAGAACGAGATACAAAGCAAACAAATCGTATAGAGAGCGAAAGTTGAATAAACTAAAGCTCCTTCTTAACATATGCTCCACATATTATCACCAAGTAGATTTGTTCACAAGGGACATCACACAATCACACAATCAAGCAATAAGAGAAAATATTTCATAACTTGTCAAAGTCCAAGAGAGAATCATAGATTTTCATTAATCTCTCAAAAATATTCTCACATTGCTAATGAATCAAGCACATAAGCAAAATGTGTGTGTGTGAATGCTTCTCAAATATATAGTAGGAGTAATTGTGATATCAACATGCAAACTCTATCCACACCTATCCATCTAAAGCCTTTCCAAAAATAGCCGATATTCATCCGGTTTTTGCTTTTAAAATGAATAGATATCAACATATGAGCGTGTGTGTGCATGTGGCTCGTTTTCCCATTTCTATTTGTCAACCCGAGCTTTATCACAATTCTCAACTATACACCAATAAGCCTTTTATTTTTCATTTCTTTTAGGCTTAGAATCAAAGATTTTTTTTTTTTTTTTTAATGATTCATTTCAACACTTCTTTGATTTCACTAACAAAAACATATACTCCTCATGGCGGCTTTCACTCATCACAATGACGTAGCCCTTTCCTACATTGGGTGGCTTCACAACCAAGGTGTGTAGCCCTTTCCATGAGGGTGCTCGTTGATTACTATGTAGTGCCGAAGTAAAATGGATACATACCATAGGTCATCTATCATGTACTTAACAATAAACTTCTAGATGCATCCATTATCTACACATATTCAACCACATATACTCAAAACCAAAAACATACAAGAGAAGCATTAGTGCACTTTTCAAAAATAAGATTTTCAAGCTCAAGTGCATGATCTAAAAACAATAAAAGATACTTGTTAAAGATCATTACTTCTCAAGTGAGTAGCTCTTAAAGATAATGATATTCAATTAAAGTTTTGCTCATCAAGCCACTCACAATCACACAAAGACATCAATCAACACAAATCATGCCAATGGACAATCTAAGAGTTTTAAACCTCTCTTTGTCCAAGGGCTTAGTGAACAAGTCCGCAAGTTGATTTTTAGTAGGCAAATGCTCTAGAGTAACAATAGAATGTTCAACTAGATCTCTAATGAAATGATGCCTAATGTCTATGTGTTTAGTACGGGAGTGTTGAACCGGATTTTTAGAGATGTTAATGGCACTTAAGTTATCACAATAAAGTGTCATTTTTCCTTGTTCTATCTCATAATCCTTAAGGATTTGTTTCATCCAAAGTAATTGTGTGCAAGCACTTCCGGCCGCAATGTATTCGGCTTCGGAAGAGGAAAGGGAAACCGAATTTTGTTTCTTACTTGACCAAGAAACCAAGTTATTACCAACATAAAAGCAACCGCCCGATGTGCTTTTACGGTCATCTATGTTTCCCGCCCAATCCGCATCACAATAGCCTACAAGGATATCATTGGTATCAAATGAATAGAATAGACCAAGACTATGAGTTCCTTTGATGTACCTAATGATCCTCTTGACAGCTTTTAAGTGAGATTCTTTGGGATTTGCTTGGAATCTAGCACACAAGCCAACACTAAAGCAAATATCGGGTCTACTAGCCGTTAGGTAAAGTAGACTACCTATCATGATTCTATAAAGGCTTTGGTCAACACTTTTCCCTTTTTCATCTTTGTCAAGTTTTAAAGTGGTGCTCATGGGAGTTTCAAAATCTTTTCCATTTTCTAGGCCAAATCTCTTAACTAGATTTTTAGCATATTTAGATTGATTCAACATTATGCCCATGCTAGTTTGCTTTACTTGCATTCCTAGAAAATAATTCAACTCACCCACCATACTCATTTCAAATTCACTTGACATAACACTAACAAATTCATCAACCTTGGTTTTATTAGTAGACCTAAAAACAATGTCATCAACATATATTTGTGCAACAAAAATATCATGATCATGATGTTTGATAAACAAAGTTCTATCAATGCCACCTCTCCTATATTGGTTGTCAATAAGATATTGAGTCAACCTATCATACCAAGCTCTTGGAGCTTGTTTAAGGCCATAGAGAGCCTTTTTCAATTTAAACACATGATTAGGAGAGTGTGGGTCTACAAAACCCTTAGGTTGTTCAACATACACTTCTTCTTGAAGGCATCCATTGAGGAAAGCACTTTTGACATCCATTTGAAATAATTTGAACTTTTTAATGCATGCAATGGACAACAAAAGTCTAATGGACTCTAGACGAGCAACCGGGGCAAACGTCTCATCAAAGTCAACACCCTCCACTTGAGTGTAACCTTAAGCCACTAGTCTAGCTTTATTCCTTACAATCTTGCCACTTTCATCGGTCTTATTCCTAAACACCCATTTAGTGCCAATTATATTTATATCTTTGGGTCTAGGAACTAAAGACCACACTTCATTCCTCTCAAATTGATTAAGTTCATCTTGCATAGCCCCAACCCAATATTCATCAACAATTGCTTCATTAATGTTTTTGGGTTCAATTTGAGAAGTGTAGCAAGCATATGATATTTGGTTAGTAATTTGATTTCTTGTTCTAACCCCTTCATTTAAATCACATATGATGTCTTCTTGATAGTGTAAGTTTCTAAGTCTTGGGTGAGAATGTTCAACAACTTGGTCATTTTGTTGATTATCATTTAAAGCATTTTCCAACCCTTGACTTACAACTTCAATATGACTATCATTTTCATCATCTTGACTAGAAACACTACTAGCCACATCAATAGGTGTTTTAGTGTCATTCAACATGTTTTCTTTAGGTTCATTGACACCATTATCATCACACAAATTAAGCATGCTAAGATCATCTATCTTCACATTGATAGACTCCATGATAGTCTTAGTAGTCAAGTTAAAGACTCTATATGCACGACTATTAATAGCATACCCAAGAAAGAGACCAACATCACTTTTTGCATCAAACTTTCCTAAGTGATCTCTATCATTCAAAATATAACATTTACTCCCAAAAGTGTGGAAGTAACTCACATTAGGCTTCTTGCCTTTCCAAAGCTCATAGGATGTTTGTTTTGTGCCGGGCCTTTTGAAAACACGATTTGACACATAACAAGCGGTATTGATCGCCTTGGCCCATAGGTTTCTAGGGACTTTCTTGCTATTGAGCATGACCCTAGCCATCTCTTGCAAGACACGGTTTTTCCTCTCAACAACACCATTTTGTTGAGGAGTTCTAGGTGCGGAGAACTCATGAGAAATCCCTAAACCATCACAAAACTCACTAAATTTTGCATTTTCAAATTCTGTCCCATGATCACTCCTAATGCGACATATTTTCTTGATATCAAGACCTTTTTCATTTTGAACTTGATTACAAAGCTTTTTAAAGTAATCAAAAGCCTCGGTCTTGTTTCTAAGAAAATAAACCCAAGTAAACCTAGAGAAGTCATCAACGCATACAAAAATGTATTTTTTGCCATTAATGCTCTCGGTTTGAATTGGCCCCATTAGGTCCATATGCACAAGTTCTAAGGGTCTCTTGGTAGCTATGTAAAAATTTTTCTTATGAGGCACTTTAGTTTGCTTACCTAATTGGCAAGGTTCACAAACCACCTCAAGCTTTTTACCAAGATTGGGAAGACCTCTAACAATGCCATGTTTTTCAAGCTTTTTCAAATCTTTAAAATTCATGTGACCCAAACGTTGATGCCACAAATCAAGCTTATTGCACTCATGTGCCATGTTGCATGTTAGAGGATCTATCTCAAGACAATAGCAATTGTCTATAGACCTTTTGACTCTTAGGACGACATCGCCCTTTTTATCAATTATAGTGCATACATCTTTGTTAAAGCTAACTTCTTTAAAAATTTCACACAAGTGAGTAATGCTTATCAAGTTAGCTTGTAACCCGTCAACATACAAAGTATTGCGAAGTTTAGGCAATCCGGGGATACAAATTGTTCCCTTGCCAAGAACTTGCTTTTTGGTACCATCACCAAAAGTAACCCAACCTTCATCCTTTAAAACAAGATTCTTAAAGAACTCTTTGTTCCCGGTCATGTTCCTAGAGCAACCGCTATCTAGGTACTAAGAATAGGAGGAGTTGGCACGTAAAGCATATTGTGCAACATTACATTTAGATGTGTCTTTTCTAATCCACACATTTTTCACAACATGCTTCTCACTCTTACTTCTAACATGCTTGGACTCAATATTAGGCTTTTTAATATGCACCTTGACCTCATTGGTCACATCTTCAAAAATATCAAACAAAGCATTATCAATTTTCTTATGCATAGTAGAGTGAGGCACAACACAAGATTTAGCAAGCAAGTCATCAACAACTTTTTCAACAACATGCTTTTCCAAGGTCTTCCTAGGTCTATTTCTATATCCATACATGGATGATTGCCTAGGTCCATTCAAAGACATATCATGAAAAGCATTATCAAGTTTGCATTTCCGAATGTACTCAAAGCATCTAGGTCGAATATGTCCTATCATATTACAATGATGACAAATAGGAATAAATTTGAGAATTTTACCATTTGCATTTGCTTCCATAGCATTTGGTCTTCTCACAATTTTACCTCTTTGAAGAGCAACCCTTGATGCTCCACCTCTTGCATTTGAGGTTGTTGCTTCTTGATGCTTAAGTTGTTGAGTTCTTCCATTGAACATCCTTGTTGATGAAGAGGCACCTCCGGTAGCTTTCATAGCTTTACCTTGAGAGAGTGTACCTACAATTGATTCAATGCTTGCTTTGACAAAAGTAGATTTGTTAGATGAAGGAGTCTCCTTCTCATTCATATAACCCAAACCTCTTTTGTCACATGGATGCTTTCCACTTTTAATGAGGGTTTCAACTTTATTAGAACTAGATGACATCTTGCTAATCACCCTATTAGCCTCATCAAGTTTCTCACGAAGCATCCTAAGTTCAATGGCATATTTTTCCGCTTTGTCATCACTAAACATAACATCTTTATGTGATTTATCAAGCCATTGTTCATACTTTTTCTCTTGATTTAAATGCTCATTAAGTTTGGATTTAAGCACATTTTCAAGTTTCTTAGCATTAACAAGAGAACAATCTCTTTGCTCAATTTCTTGCTTCAAGATACCAAGTCTATCATTGCTATCTTTAAGATTCAATTCTAGACTTAGGATCTTGTCTTTAAGTTCATTGAATTCCTTTGAGCCAAGAGCATGATCTTCTAACTTCTTGTTGAGCGTGTAGGGAAAAATACCGTAGTACGCAGCGGAAGCGAGACTAAAAAATAGATTTAGTAGTTTTAAATTTTTTTTCCTTTTTATGAACCTTAACCCTTTAATTAATTAAACGTACATATAATCAACAAAAGAAGAATACCTTTTGTCGCGTGATCCGATTGACTTACGTCGATGGTAATCCGCAAGATCTTCAATCCTAGCACGAACGTGAATCACCTAGGAGCGTGATCTCCCTTTTCTTTGAATTGCAAACCTGAGAATGGACAAACAAACTTTTCTTTTCATTTGTTAGTCACAAAACAATCAAAAGAAGACTAAGATTATTCCGGTCACTTTTGAGTTCTCAATCTAATGATCGAAACTCGCGTGAACCTAAATCGATTTTGTACACACAAGCTTATTGATGAACAAGCAATTAGTGTACCATCAAAGAATAATCTATTCACTCTTTTATGTTTTTAGTAGAATAAAAATACTTTCTATGAATTGAGAAGAAGAAGAAAATTGTATCTTTGAAACTCTAAGGTGGTCGAACCCTATAGCAAGCATTATATAGGTGGCCTAATTTCTTTCCTCTTCACTTTTAGGGTTGCCGAAAATCCTTCTCTAAAACCAACTAGGGTTGCCGCAAATCACTTGCCAAAATAGGCTTGTGTTGCACCCTAATTTCCATCAAAGAATAGACTTCAAACCCTAATCCAACTCATAGATATTTTATTCTTTTTAATTGACTAAATTAAAAGACTTCTTATTTGATTAAATAAATAAAATTAATTATTTATTTTCTTATCAAACAAGTCTTTTATTTTTAGTATACTACTTACAATAGTATAACTCTAGGAAATATATTTCCTGTTCAGAAAAAGATTTGTTTCTTAATTAAACAATTAATTAATAAATTAATTAATTCTTATTTAATTAAACAATGAAACAAAATAATATATAGGCTAATATATTAACCTTGCCGCCCCACTTGTCTAAAATTGGGCCTTATATTATTTTCTTATTTCATTTAATCCATTGGACTTTAAATAAAAAGCCCACATGTGAGCCAGACCCATTCTTACTAAAAGAAACAAGCCCACATGTCTTTCATTAATATATTAATATAATTGAGCAGCTCATTACATAAATAATGTGCAAATTATATTCTTAATATATTAAATGCAATTCTAGATAGACCCTTAAATTGGTCTGGTAGAATATATCAAGTGATCCATGCAAGTCCGTGTGGATTGGGGATCTTGGTGGGCTATCTAAATTTAAGCTTCAATAGACACAACCTAATCACAATCAACAAATGATTCACTTAGGTCCGATCCATTAATTTTAACTCATTCCACTAAAGAGCTAAAATTGAACTCTTAAATAAAGATAGAAAAGGAAGATGTTCCTCATTCATACCCTAGACAATCATGTTGGAGATAATGTATCCTCGTGATTAATATCAGTAATCGCCAAGAGTTCATAGACCGCCTATAACTCTCCAAGTTACCATATTTACTCATATGACCACGTTTTGAACTTGGATATTTTGACTTGTCCAGAAGCCATGTTTTCAATAGACACTATCGAAAACTCAACGTTGAGATTTAATATCCAATTACCTCAAAACATCCATACGATGATATTATACTCTCATTTAATAAATGGAGCCACGATGTCCATATCTATAAATGAAGTCCTCTATCAATTAACAAATGAATATCACCAAACTATCGAGGATAGACTATGCGATATAATCGTACTCATTGATAACTCAAATGATATCACTTGCAACCATAAGTCCATCATTTATCTCAGGATTAAGATAGACTCTTCGATTGTCCTGATAATGAAAAGACTATTATCTATTGACGGTTCTAGATAAAGCTTTTCATTGTGATCCAGTTCAATGCACCCAGTGCACTAAATTCTTTTGCTCGAAGACACTCCGATGATTTTAAACTCATCATATCTCATTTGATCCCACTCAAATGCTAGCAAAAGAATTCTACAACTTTAACAAGATAAAGGTGCCCAACCTTTAACTTAAGTTGTGAACATTATTCAAGACTAACTAAAGAATTGTGTCTACCACATACATATCCAGATGTACGAACAATTCTTCTTTTCTCATAGTCTTTAGACCTTATGATTATTTACATTGACAATTATAATATTTAAACTATAAATGCTATACGATTTGTTAAACCAGAAATCACTTTATTAATATGAAAAAGATTGTTAATTACAATATTACACTCTTTCTATTGAGCATAATACTAACAGAGGGACATATTGACATCGGATAAACGTTCATTTTCAAAAGTAAGATCATTGATCTTTTTCTCATCTAAGTCAATATGTTCAACAAAAGAAGCCACATAGGAATACACTTCCTTAATCATAATTTATCAAAAACAAAAACACAAAACACTACAAAGAAAGGATCTATCTAAGTGCGTCTAGACACCCGCTCTAATACCAAATGAAATTTTCCTTAAGTAGTAGTGAAATATACCTAGAGGGGGGGGGGGGGGGGGGGGGGGGGGGTGAATAGGTATAGGCTCCAACTTCTCCCAATTAAAAATTAATGCGGAAAATATCAATGAAAATGCACACTTGATTAAATTTGACAAATTAATTGATTTCACTTATATAAGAGTTAATCAATTTACAAGATATGCAATCAATGAAAGAAATGGAAGATAAAGAAAAGTAAAAGCAAAATGAACACAAGTGTTTTAACGTGGTAAAACCTCAAAGAGGAAACATCCACGGGTTGATACCACAATCACCGGCGAAGCAATCCACTATGTGAAAAAGGACTTACACACTCAAGCTATCACTCATGATATCCGCTCAAGCTATCAACTCCTAATCTACCCTCGGGCTAGTGAATCACCAAGCCTACTTCCTATCCGAGATGTATCCTACACCTCTAGAAAGCAACTTCCTATCCAAGACACTCACGTCTCTAGGAAGATTTCTTGCTTGCCTATCCGGATCCTCCCGACCCTAGACAAGACTTCCTTGCTTGATTATCCGAGTCCTCCCGACTCTAATCAAGGCTTCCTTGCTCTATCCACAAAGCTTCACTCACTTTGCTAGAGACTTCAACCTAATGCAAGGCTATGATCTAAAGTGATGCAAGTGATGCAAACACAAACAAATTAAGCTAGATGATCAATCAAGCAAAATGTACATGTTCAATGATAGTCTAGAATATGATTTCAACTCACAATCACAAAATTATCTAGAAATCAAGACATGAAAATCAATAAGAACAAAGGTATGAATATTCAATTTATCACACTAAAAACCTAGTTCTTAGATCAAGAAATAGAACCTATAAAATAATATGAGATACATCATATATTCAATTTCTAGAATCAATTTCACACACAATCAAGTTTAGCACATATATGTTCAAAGACAAATCACAAAGCTAAATCTCAATTAACAAATGATCAAACAACCCTAGCATGTGATCTAACATACTCTTCAACAAATTTTATCAATCAAATAGTAAGAATCAAGAGATGATCAAAGATGAAATTGAAAAAGAAGAAGTTGAAAAGACAACCTTGACCACGGACTGAAAATGGATTATCTGAGAAAATTGGCGAAGTCAGCTACCTCTGGAAATGCTTGGGGTTTGTAGCTCTCTTCGAGACCAACAATTTTGGTTTTTGAATCGATTGATTTCGAGTTCGTATGAGAGAGATATGATCAAAATAAGGAAAACGAAAATTGTAGAATTCTGCAGAATTTTCTTCAAGTGTTCTTCAAAATTCAACAAAGTGTGGAGGGAAGGGGATGAGTTTAAAAGGAAGAGAGAGAGAGATTTTTCGAGCGAATCGGAGCATGCCATGTCACCTCCCCGTGGGGGGCGCGTGGGCCACACGGGAGCAGAGGGCTCCCTTGGCCGTGGGGCCCACGGCCTCCCACACGGGCAGGCCTTGTGGCCACACGTGCTCCCGACTTCTCTCGCACGCTCCTTTGGTTCTTCAGCCCATATCTTGGGCATCCGAACTCCGATTTCAAATCTGTGTTTGGATTACGAACCGTGACTCCCTCACGCACGACTACAACTACATAACTTTGAAAAATGGTTGAGAAATCATCTCGGAATCCAACGATGAAGTCAACACAACAAATGAGAACGAAAGTAGCATAGTCAACTTGTTTGGACTCGAAACCCTATGGATGAGTAACCGAAACGACCGGAACTCAATAAGGCATTAAATAAGAACATGTTCAAGTCCTAAACACAAAATACACAAACAAATAAACACATATTCACACAAGCATGCCATATCAAATAGATAGTCACAAAGCATGCAATTTCACAATGTTTGTCAATACAAGATCAATGCATGAGCATACTATGAAGTGTGTGAATGTGTTATACCAAATGTTTGAACCACGATGTAGGGACACACATGTATGAATTGTGTGTGTGTGCGCTAACGCCTTGCAAGAGGATAGAAGTCAAGATTTACCTTTGACGTTTTTCACCTCTTGAAGACGACTTTTGCACTAGACGTTGCTCTTCACTTTTTAAGCTTCCTTTCTTCAAATAATGTCCTAAGCAACAACTAATACAAACAAAGAGTGTTTTGCAGTGGAATTAAGCCAATACAAATCATAAACCTTACATCAAGGCCATCATAGATCTGGAATCTCCTAATACACTCCAACAAGCGCAGGGGTTGACTGGCCGGATAGTAGCACTAAATCGTTTCATATCCCGATCTACAGATAAGTGTCTTCCCTTATTTAAAATCATCAAACAAGGGAAGAACATGAAATGGGATCAAGAAAGTGAGCAGGCATTTAAGGCACTAAAGGAGTATCTAACCAGTCCACCACTACTGGTAAAACCCCTTCCAGGAGAAAAACTGCAACTTTACTTAGCAGTATCAGAAACCGCGACAAGTGGAGCCTTGGTGAAGGAATGCAGTGATGGAGCCCAAAGACCAATCTATTACGTAAGTTGTGCTCTATCAAAATCTGAGAAGAACTACACCATTCTGGAGAAGTTAGCCTTTGCATTAGTGACCACGGCTAGAAAGCTTCGACCTTATTTTCAAGCTCACACAGTTGCAGTGGTAACAGACCAATGCTTGAGACAATTCCTTCAGAGGCTAGACGTATCAGGCAGGCTAGTCATGTGGGCTTTAGAGCTCACTCAATATGACATAAAATACAAGGCAAGGATGACAATTAAGGCCCAAGCCCTGGCCGACTTTGTAGCAGAATTCAACATGGTTCCCCATCCGGATACATCTACAGCTCTGAGCTCAGATCCGGAATCTTCAAGATGGCCTACTGACTGCAAGGCTTGAATCTTGTATACAGATAGGTCCTCAAATCAAGCCGGCTGTGGGGCCAGGATCGTCCTTATTGACCCCGAAGGGATTGAATGTAGTCATTGTTTTAGGTTCAAGTTTAAAGTTACAAATAATGAGGCAGAATATGAAGCCCTGTTAGTAGGAATAAAGGTGGCTACGGAGTTAGGGGTCGAGTATCTCCTAGTTAGAAGTGACTCCCAGTTGGTAATTAACTAGGTATCCGGCGCGTATCAGGCAAAGGGTGGCAACATGATAGCGTACCTCCGGAAAGTCCAAGAAGCAGCTACAAAGTTTAAAGGTATGAAGATGGAACCGATCCCTTGAGAGAAGAATCACCAGGCAGATGTCTTGGCCAAGATAGCTGCAATAGGAGGGCGAGCATTACCTAAAGGAATTCTGCTCCAATTAATATCCCGACCTAGTACAGCCCCAGGGCTAGAAGTGAGCCCGGTCGTTCGGCTACCTTGCTGGATGGACCCCATAGCTGACTATCTCCAAAATGACATGCTCCTTGAGAACCCGGATCAAGCATGTAGGCTCAAGAGGATTGCAACCCGGTACTGCCTGGTTGAAGGGCACCTCTACCACAAAGGAAAATCGCTCTCTTTGCTAAGATGTTTACACCTGGGTGATGCTCAATGGGCATTAAATGAGGTACACATAGGGGACTGCGGCAACCATGTTTCAAGAGAGACTCTAGCATACCAAGTTCTCAGAATGGGATACTACTGGCCTACTATTCATCAGGATGCTAAAAATTTTGCACAATCCTGTGAACCTTGCTAGAAGACCGCAAACCTTCACCATCTACCTCCAGAAAGGCTCACTTCAATCAGTACACCTTATCCATTCGCTATCTAAGGACTGGACTTGATCAGGCCACTTCCCACTACGCTTGGTCAAGCCAAGCATGCTGTAATAGCCATAGATTATTTCACTCGGTTGGTGGAAGTAAAATCCCTGGTCCAGATAACCGAAGCCAATACCACGAGCTTCGTCAAGGGATACATCGTCTGCAGATTCGGTACCCCGATGGCCATAATCACCGATCTTGGTAAGCAATTTGACAACGCCAACTTTAGATTTTTCTACGAAGAAAAGGGTATCGATCTTCGTCTGGCCTCAGTGGCTCATCCTCAGTCTAACGGATTGGTCGAAGCCACTAACAAGACTATCAAGAAGCTCCTCAAGAAGAAACTCCAACAGAAGAAAGGGGGATGGGTTGATGAACTTCCTAACGTTCTCTAGGCATTTCGGACTACCAAGAGGACTGCCACTGGGGAACCCCTTACTCTCTTGCTTTTGGAACAGAAGCAGTCTCACCCATCGAGCATAGGATGACATCTTTCAAGGTCCAGCATTTTTGAGTTGGAAGAAAACAAAATGAAGTTAATAGCCAATCTAGACCTCCTCGAAGAGAAGCAAGACAAAGCTGCCGAACGGGTAGCGGCCTACCAAAACAAGATAGCCCGATGCTTTAATAAAAAGGTGAAGACTCGAAATTTCAAAGAAGGAGACTTAGTCCTCAGGAAGGTAACCCAGAATACCCGGAAGAAGTCTGATGGGGTATTAGCCCCCAACTGGGAAGGTCCATACCTGATAAAGGTAGTGGTACACAGGGGAGCATACAAGTTAGAAGATATGGATGGTTACCCGGTAGATCACACCTGGAATGTTGATCATCTCAAAAGATTTTACCCTTAGAGTTTGAAGAAGAATGTTATCTCGGTTGGTATACTTCTGATACATATACCCCGATTTTTGCTTTGTATTTGCTTTTGAGAAATTCAATAAAGTCAGCTTTTATTCTCATACGTGGTTCTCCTAAGTTCACCTAGCAAGTCTTCGCCATTCTTTTCTCCTCAAGACCAGGAAAGGCCACATGGCATTCCTGTTGCCTTGGTCGAGGTATACCCTCCTCCAGGAAAGATCTGGTGCTTAAATTCATAACGAGCGTAGTCGTCTGCCAGACTCTACCTTACCATGACTAGGAGAACCTATATGAACCTCCTGAAGCCTCGGACGGGGAATCCCCCTCTCCAAGATAAACTTGGTGGTGAAGTGGCTTTAAGTGCCTACCAAGATAGAGCACCGAAGGATCAGGCTAGACACTTCATCCTGATGGACAGCATTAGCTTCATACCTGGGTCAAGACCTTCTGGCCAAGATAGTCCCATACTTATACAAGTTTATTTGGCTGAAAAACGTAGCCAACTAATGCTGGGGGGGACTATCATCTAAGAATGGCTTCCAGAAAATAAGTATGGGTTCCCCTATCGCCAACCAAGTAAGATTAAAGTCAAGCGTTATGATATCATAAGTAAGCTTTGCTTGAATCACATTTAAAGCATACAAGTATCATCCCTTAACTGGGATATAAATTCTACAAGCAGACGATTAAGAAAGTAAAGCAAAATGATTGCAAAAAAAGGAAGAAAATTCTTGAAGAAGGGAAGAGACTCGAAAGAGGGAAAAGATTTCAGTTCTTGATTTCTGAAAGATAAGTGATCATAAATAAGAGAAGGGAAGAGTTATACATTTATAGATAGGAGTGGGGCGGTTACCGGGGCATAGAAGGAAACAAGGAGTAATGGTTGGAGACGTGTGTGAGAACAACTCCAAGAAAGCCGCGCCAAAAACGGCCTGTTTGAATTTACGAACCAACCATTATTTGACATGTGGATTAACATTAAACACCATCGTATACAAAGAGTGAAAGTATACAAACGTAGTTAAATTGCTTAAGGCATACCTAGAGGGGAGGTGAATAGGTTTTTACGCCTTTTTCAATCCCTTGAACAAACTTTCGTTTGTCTCTCAAGGTTGCCTTACATACAACAAATACACTAAGAAAAGACAACATACATAGACAATATGAATAGGTAATCATATAAGCATGGTCTACATACATCACCAAGTTGTATGAGGTAAACAAACAAATAAGTATAACAACAAAGAATACTTGTATTTCACTATATGTTCAATGAGTTACAAGAGTGATCAAATATCACTATACACAAATACAATATACAAAAGAATCATAGAAATAAAATTGATCAATAAAATGAGTTCACTAATCACACTATACAAAGTCTTGCTTCACAATACATCATAAGTGAATATTATGAAACAAGATAATAAAATGTACAAATAAAATATAAGAGATAGAGATAGGAAGAATTAACAAAAGAGATTTTTTTAACGTGGTAAAACCTCCAAGGAGGAAACATCCACGGGTTGAACTACAACCATTGGGTACTATATTATTGGAAAGTAAACATAAAACATTCACAAAGTGACCAATCTTTAGCTCACCTAACCTAGTGAAGTCTAAGCCTACCCAACCCTATTGGAAAGTGTGAAATCCCTCAAAGATGCGAAACCACCATATATTAGACACCACACAAAACCAACATCGATGGTAGATTAGAAATTCCTCAAGAGTACATACACCTCCCATGTACCCTGCTCTATCGGAGTCTATGTCTAACCATACGCCTAGGCCTACCAATACAATAGCCAACTCCCTATCCGAGACACTCATGCCTCTAGGGAGCCTCCCATGCATGACTATCCGAGTCCTCCCGACTCTAGCCATGACTCCTTGCTTACCTATTCGAGTCATCTCGACTCTAGGCAAGTCTTCTTGCTTGGCTATCCGAGTCACCTCGACTCTAACCAAGACTTCATGCCTTTTACAAGGACTTCCTAGTGTGATCATGTGAATGCAAATGATGCAAACAATCAAATCAACATAGAACATGTAATCAATACATTCTATGGTACAAATAGACCTAACCATGTGATATCACAAGTAATAAAGTCTAGATGCAAAATACAAGAATAAAACCTAAAGCATGTGAAACATCAAACACATAAGCTCAAAGTCTCATTCACACATACAACACTTGAATCAAAATATATTCATAAAGGACAAGTTCAAGATACTATCAATATACAATAAAATGCTAGATATATGAGATTTAAATCAATCAATATTCTAGCCAAAAATATAGAGCAAGGATTCAAGATATAAATCAATCAAATCCTAGATTGCTCTAAAACACAAACAAAATTCAATAATCCTAGATTTCATTAATCAAAGGATCAAATCAAATCTCAAGGTCATTTATCACAAAATTGATTCAATCAAGTTCCAAACAACCTAAGATGCCATTCTAATCACAATACAACTCACAAACATATGTAAAACCTAGAATCATAGAAACTAGTCAACATTAGTCTATAAATTGACTTTCAATTAGAATGATAATCAAGCTATCTTTCTCAATAGCTTTTACCAAACATAAACATAGATATAGAAGAAGAAACCCCAAGAAAATTGAAGGTTAAAAAGAAAGAAATCCCAAAGATTAGTCCAATACCTTGGATTCAACAGCTGGTTCGGATTTCAGTGTGCAACTACCAGAAAACTCGATCAATCAGCTACCAAACCACTCAGAAATGATAGAAGACTCAATTACGAACGTTCTCCAATTCAAATCACTCAAATCCGACTCTGGATGAGGGAGATATGATGTTTGGAAGATGAGAAAATGTAGAGGAGAGGACTGACTGGATTTTGCAAAATTTTCTTCTTCAAAATCAAATGGAGAGAGATGGAGGGAAGATAAAGGAGGAGAGAGAAGAGGATTACGGACCAATCACATGAGGCCACATCACCCATGGCCGTGGGGGGCGCTTGGGCCTCACGGAGGCAGAGAGCCCCTCTGGCCGTGGGGCCCACGGCCTGCACCATTTTCTCACGCACTCCCTCGGTTCTTCAGCCCGTATCTTGGGCATCCGAACTCCGATTTCGAATCTGTTTTCAAATTACGAACCGTGACTCCCTCACGCACGACAAAGACTACACAACTTTGAAAATGGTTGAGAAATCATCTCGGAAAATGATGATGAAGTTAACTCAACGAATGAGAACGAAAAGTAGCGTAACTACATCGTTTGGACTCAAAATTAAATGAATGAGTAACCAAAACGACCGGAACTTAATAAGGAATCATAATAGATCATATTCAAGTCCAAATACAAAATATGGAAACATACAATCATAAAGACACACACATATGCTAGTTTCCGGTCATAGTCCTAGAAAATGCAATAAACAAAGTTTTACCAATATAGTATGAATGCATGAGCATATTTTGTCATGTGTGTGAAAGTGATACATAAGTGATGTTTAATCATGAAGGAACACACAAGAATGCCATGTATGTGTGTGTGTGCCTAGCCTTGTAAGAGGTCCTTTATTGAATGAATTGTGGTCCTTTATTACCTTTGTTGAACAATGATGCACAAATCTCTTAAATGCCGGCTTCTTGAATGAATTGTGGTTGAGACATCCTTCGTCTTCTTAATTCTTCAATATACGAACCACTAAACATTACAAGAGAAACACGTTTTGATATGGAATTAATGCCAACACAAACTATAAACCTAACAATCTCCCCACTTGGCAAATTCCATGTCAAAACCCCTAAACAAACACTAAACAATTACAAAGAAAATTTGGTCACAATGAGTACAATGAGTTACACATATAGACACAAATTAACAATCAAAACAAGTCTTGAACTTCAACTTGGTCTTCTCTTGATATTACCTAAAATGAACTTGAAAGCACAAGAATATCCAAGAGACAACAAGTATGGCAATATCCAATCTTAGGCAAGAAAATAGTAACATATAAGTTCAAGTGGATCAAGTATGCTCCCCCTTAATACATACTATCCATCAAAATATTCTAAGCCAAGATTCAACAACAACAAAAAATATTACATGCCATATAGTTCAAGCTAGATACCAAATTTACAAACATATAAAACAACACAAAAAAAAAAACTAAAATGAGACTAAGTAAGCTAGATTTCTCCCATGTGTTTCTCATATTTCTCCCCCTTTTTGACATGATATGAATCCAAAGGGAAAGAGTAAGAAAATATACCTCATGAAGCTCTCTAGCCACTTGTGCCACCAAGGAAAGAAGAGCAGTGTGAGGATCTCACATATTGCCTTGTTGTAGTTGATTTTCCTTCCAACTCTTTGATCCTTTCATCTTGAACAACAAGCTTGGCACTAAGGTCTTCAATTTCCTTTGTGACGCCTCAATCAACCTACGAGACTCTTCAACCTCATTCCTCAATTTTAAAGCCCAACTAGGAGGAGCGGGTGAGCTAGGGACATGGTTAGAATCAAGAGATTCACCAAAAAGCCTAAACACATCACTAGACTTTCCCTTGTCCTTGTATGACATGGATGCCACACGTTTCTCACTCAACTTCTCTAAGGGAGGAAGCATAACATCACCATCAAGATTCCTCACTCCTTTAGCTAAGCATAATTGAGTTATAAATCCTGGAAATGCCAATTTCTTATCCAAACGACTAGTACAAGCCGCAATCTCAATTTGCTCTGTAAGCAATTCACCAAGATTTATAGGTTTGTTAGTCACCAAGGCATATACAATCTTGATTTTGTCTCTATTAAGCTCCGAAGCATTAGTAGAGCCAACAAGATTGGAGCACACAAATAAATGCCAAAATGTACTAATTTTTGTTAACTCACCTTGCTTAATATAAGCACGTTTCCCCCACACAAAATTACTATCATCACATAGAGTCCTACCCATTAAATCAAGGTTTTCCAAGATGTCAACATCAAGGAATTCCGATTCAATGTCATCGGGCAAGTCTAGAAATTCATTAACCTTCCTAGAACAAACTCTAAAGACGACTTTCCTTATGCTTAAAGTAGCACTCGTCACGGTAGAACTAGACTTGTAAGCATGATAAAACTCTCTAACAACGGTCTCATTAGAGATTCCTAACATGTTCACCCAAGAGCCCCAATTTCTACTCATAAGCACATCATGAACATAGGATCCAACACAAGAGTCCAAGTCAATACCTCTTTCTTGAATCAACTTTTTGCAACCGAAAATTCCCAACTCATCCACTTTGTTAGCTTTGGAAATTTTGGAAGAAATTGTAGGTTTAGACTTGTCAATGGGAGTTGAAGAAACATTGCCACCAATCTTCTTTGCTTTTCCCATGATCTTGCTATACAAAAAAAACACTAAAAACCAAAGTGAGAGGAAACATAGAAACAAATTAGTAACCAATAAACATATACAAAGGCAAAACACTATATTCAACAAATCATCATGCATATAAGAATTTATCATAGCATCCTCATGATTTATCAAAAATAAGAATAATGCCAACAAACAACAACCTTGAAGAACATGTGAACATGTCATAAAAGAGAACAAGAATTTAGCATATTATGCTCCCCCTTGACAAGTGCCTTATCTAAAATAAAGATAGACAAATGTTCACAAAAATCACCACACAATCACATCACAAGCAATTTATTAGATCTGCAAATAAGCTCCACATATCTAAGAGAGTTACATCAAGATTTTCAATCACTCTCATATGTCATCGAAAATTGCTAAAGTATCAAAAATATTAATTAAGCAAAGTGAGTGTGTGAAGATTTTGCTTCAAGTATATGAAAAGAAGTAGTTTGATAATCAAGCATGCAAACAATTCAATATCTATTCATCTTAGGCCTTTCCATGAAAAGGTCAAACCGGTTATTATCCGAAATTTTGCTTATAAAGAGAATAGATTTCAACATGTGAGTGTGTGTGTGCATGTGGCTCATCAACCCATTTCTATTTGTCAACCCGAGCTCATTTGATTATTCAACTATACTCCAAAAGCCTTTTTTTTTATTATTATTTAGGCTTGAATCAAAGATTTTTTTTTTTATGATTCAATTCAACACTTCTTTGATTTTTCTAACAAAAACATATACTCCTCATGGCGGCTTTCACTCATCACAATGGCGTAGCCCTTTCCCACATTGGGTGGCTTCACAACCAAGGTGTGTAGCCCTTTCCATGAGGGTGCTCGTTGAGTTCTATGTTGCCGAAGCAAATGGATACCAACCATTGGTCATTTTTAAATGTACTAGTCCTTAGGACTTCAAGGTGTATCCAAAGCAAACATCAATCAAGCTCAACATACTTAACAAGACATACAAGAGAAGCAAAGTGCATTTTTGAAACCAAATTTTAAGGCTTAAAAGCACATGATCTAGAAGCAAGTAAAGAGACTTACTTAAGATCTCTACTTCTCAAGAGAGTAGCTATCAAAGAAAATGAAGCTCACATTATTCAAAAATTAGCCACTCAACAATCATACAAATAACAACACACTTCATGAAATAAGATCAATGTGAACACTTATCACCAAAAGATCTTAAACTAGCAAATGTCAAAGAGGACCATATAAACACTATACTAGTTCTCAATTATGACATGCTTCATGAATGTGATACAAACAATGAGTTGATAGATGAAAAATCAAGTAAGCAAGCAATATGATATAAAGATACCTTCGCAAGCTATTTTCATCAAATACAATGCCTTCACCCTTTTTATGAGTCCTCTTAGCTTGTAAGTCCTCATGACTACAAGTTATAGGTGTGTCGATTCCAAGAGACTAAAGACAAAGTAATCCAACTCAAACAAACAAAAAAAAATGACTTTCTCTAAAAGCCTTAACATTAATATCACCATATAAATACCTTAAAAAAAAACTTCTTAAAAGTTAATCAACAAATTTTGACTATCATAACAAACAATGTGAGATAGCTAAGTTCATGTCAAGTTGTAAAGATACAAAGCAAAAAGCTAAGCTTCTTATCAACAACACTAGTCTTAAAGCTAACTCACATGTGCAACTTACACTAGTGGTAAGAGCACTCACCCTTGACAAATTTTGTCTTGGGTGGACATACACGAACATCATCAAGATTCTCTTTGACCACAATGTTGAACCTAGAGTAAAGTTCTTCCACAACTTGATTCACAATAATATCATTAATACTCTTTTTCTCAACATTGTTAGCAACACATGCATGGTCAAATTTTGAAGGATATGCATTCTTCACCTTCCGGACATTCTTAACATGCTTTGTGAAATTATCATGCTTTCCATATTCAAAAGCTTTAGCATGCATAGAATGAGGTCCAATCTCTCTATTCCTAGATGCATTTTCTATGTTGCAATATTCAATGAATTTATAGCACTTGGGCTTGATATGGCCTAATGTATTGCAAAAATGACATATGGGAACAAAAGGAGAGATTTTACCTTCTGGAGTTGGAGAAGCACAAATGGGAGTTTCAAGGGGTACCTTATTCTTCAATTTGTTCTTCTTCTTGGAACGTCTCTTCTTAGGAGCTTTCTCTTCAATGATAGCTTCGCTAGTAGGAAGTGATGCTTCTATGAGCTTCTCTTCGACCACCGCGACACTTGAGCTACCTAAGTTCATATTAGAGATGATCCTATCCTTTTCAAGCACAATACCCTCAACTTCGCAAAGCTTCTTGTCAAGAGCGTTCTTTTCACGCAAGAGCCTACGAGTTGTAGCAACAAACTCATCAATTTGAATCTTGATCAAGTCCTCCTTCTCATCAATCTCACTTAAGGCTATTTTCAACTTCTCCTCAAGAAACTTCACCTTAGCCAAAAGATCAATGTAGGTCGGATTATCATTTAAACACTTTTGATGACTTTGATCAATCTCCTTATCCAATGAATCTTGATTTACATCCTCTAGAGTAAAGTGAGAAGACATGAATGCAACAAAGTTGCTCACTAGCTCTTCTTCACTAGAAGACTCATCACTTGAGCTCTCCTCATCACTAGAGTCATCATCTTCACTCCATGTAGCCGCCATAGCCTTTCCCTTCTTGTCCTTCTTAGAATCACCACTAGGACAATCCGAAGCATAATGTCCAAGCTTCTTACACTTGAAGCATTGAACCTTTCTATTGCTCTTAGCATGGCCACTCCTCTCATGAGGTGGAGTAAAGGACTTCTTGACTTCCTTGTCCCTTGAGTACTTGCCACTTGACTTGGCACCTTTCCTCATGAACTTCCTAAACTTCCTAACCAATAACGCCATCTCCTCATCATTATCACTACTACTAGCTTCCTTGACAACCTTGAGACCTAAACCGTTATTCTTAGCCTTAGGTTTCATGCACGCCTCAAAAGTTTGAAGAGATCCTAGTAACTCATCTAAGCTCATGACGTCAACGTCTTTGCTCTCTTCAATGGCGGTAACCTTGGCTTTGAACCTCTTTGGAAGTGATCTAAGAATCTTCCAATTTAGCCTCTCACCGGAGATAGGAGTACCAAGTGCTTGGCATTGGTTGGCGATGTCTAGTAGCTTATCTTGGAAGTCAACAAACTTGTCTTCCTCACCCATTTGCAAAACCTCAAATTGGGAAGTGAGCAATTGAAGATGAGACTTCTTCACCGCTTTAGTCCCCTCATTGGTGACTTGGAGAGCTTCCCATGCCTCCTTTGCAGCTTCTAGATTTTGAATGTAGGAAAATTGCCTACTATCAACACCTCCGAAAATAGCATTCACCGCCCGATGATGCCATTTTGCTAACTCAAACTCATTAGTAGACCACTCACTCCTAGGCTTGGAAACGTTCACTCCATTCTCAATCTTGTTAAGAGCAAGGTAACCTTCTTCAACGGTCATCCAAGCTCTCTCATCAATAGATCGAATGTACGCCTTTATCCTCAATTTCCAAAACCCATAGTTGTGACCCTTGAGAAGAGGAGGTCTAGAATTCGAAGCCCCTTCAGTCATCACGTCATCTTGGAAAACCATACTTGCAAAAACCTAAGCAACCTACACGTAAGTATAAACCGGATCTCGTCGAGTGCCGTCCGACGACCCACTCTGATACCAATTGAAAGTATACAAACGTAGTTAAATTGCTTAAGGCATACCTAGAGGGGGGGTGAATAGGTTTTTACGCCTTTTTCAATCCCTTGAACAAACTTTCGTTTGTCCCTCAAGGTTACCTTACATACAACAAATACACTAAGAAAAGACAACATACATAGACAATATGAATAGGTAATCATATACGCATGGTCTATATACATGACCAAGTTGTATGAGGTAAACAAACAAATAAGTATAACAACAAAGAATACTTGTATTTCACTATATGTTCAATGAGTTACAAGAGTGATCAAATATCACTATACACAAATACAATATACAAAAGAATCATAGAAATAAAATTGATCAATAAATGAGTTCACTAATCACACTATACAAAGTCTTGCTTCACAATACATCACAAGTGAATATTATGAAACAAGATAATAAAATGTACAAATAAAATATAAGGGATAGAGATAGGAAGAATTAACATAAGAGATTTTTTTAACGCGGTAAAACCGCCAAGGAGGAAACATCCACGCTTTGAACTACAACCATTGGGTACTATATTATCGGAAAGTAAACATAAAACATTCACAAAGTGACCAATTTTTAGCTCACCCAACCTAGTGAAGTCTAAGCCTACCTAACCCTATTGGAAAGTGTGAAATCCCTCAATGATTTGAAACCACCATATATTGGACACCACACAAAACCAACATCGATGGTAGATTAGAAATTCCTCAAGAGTGCATACACCTCCCATGTACCCTGCTCTATCGGAGTCTATGTCTAACCATACGCCTAGGCCTACCAATACAATAGCCAACTCCCTATCCGAGACACTCATGCCTCTAGGGAGCCTCCCATGCATGACTATCCGAGTCCTCCCGACTCTAGCCATGACTCCTTGCTTACCTATTCGAGTCATCCCGACTCTAAGCAAGTCTTCTTGCTTGGCTATCCGAGTCACCCCGACTCTAACCAAGACTTCATGCCTTTTACAAGGACTTCCTAGTGTGATCATGTGAATGCAAATGATGCAAACAATCAAATCAACGTAGAACATGTGATCAATACATTCTATGGTACAAATAAACCTAACCATGTGATATCACAAGTAATAAAGTCTAGATGCAAAATACAAGAATAAAACCTAAAGCATGTGAAACATCAAACACATAAGCTCAAAGTCTCATTCACACATACAACACTTGAATCAAAATATATTCATGAAGGACAAGTTCAAGATACTATCAATATACAATAAAATGCTAGATATATGAGATTTAAATCAATCAATATTCTAGCCAAAAATATAGAGCAAGGATTTAAGATATAAATCAATCAAATCCTAGATTGCTCTAAAACACAAACAAAATTCAATAATCCTAGATTTCATTAATCAAAGGATCAAATCAAATCTCAAGGTCATTTATCACAAAATTGATTCAATCAAGTTCCAAACAACCTAAGATGCCATTCTAATCAAAATACAACTCACAAACATATGTAAAACCTAGAATCATAGAAACTAGTCAACATTAGTCTATAAATTGACTTTCAATTAGAATGATAATCAAGCTATCTTTCTCAATAGCTTTTACCAAACATAAACATAGATATAGAAGAAGAAACCCCAAGCAAATTGAAGGTTAAAAAGAAAGAAATCCCAAAGATTAGTCCAATACCTTTGATTCAACAGCTGGTTCGGATTTCAGTGTGAAACCACTAGAAAACTCGATCAATCAGCTACCAAACCACTCAGAAATGATAGAGGACTCAATTATGAACGTTCTCCAATTCAAATCACTCAAATCCGACTCCGGATGAGGGAGATATGATGTTTGGAAGATGAGAAAATGTAGAGGAGAGGACTGACGGGATTTTGCAAATTTTCTTCTTCAAAATCAAATGGAGAGAGATGGAGGGAAGATAAAGGAGGAGAGAGAAGAGGATTACGGACCAATCACATGAGGCCACATCACCCCTGGCCATGGGTGGTGCGTGGGCCTCACGGGGGCAGAGAGCCCCCTTGGCCGTGGGGCCCACGGCCTGCACCATTTTCTCGCGCGCTCCCTCGGTTCTTCAGCCCGTATCTTAGGCATCCGAACTCCAATTTCGAATCCATTTTTGGATTACGAACCGTGACTCTCTCATGCACGACGATGACTATACAACTTTGAAAAATGGTTTGAGAAATCGTCTCGGAAAATGATGATGAAGTTAACTCAACGAATGAGAACGAAAAGTAGCATAGCTACATCGTTTGGACTCGAAATTAAATGAATGAGTAACCGAAACGACCGGAACTCAATAAGGAATCATAATAGATCATATTCAAGTCCAAATACAAAAATATGGAAACATACAATCACAAAGACACACACATATGCTAGTTTCCGGTCATAGTCCTAGAAAATGCAATAAACAAAGTTTTACCAATATAGTATGAATGCATGAGCATATTTTGTCATGTGTGTGAAAGTGATACATAAGTGATGTTTAATCATGAAGGAACACACAAGAATGCCATGTGTGTGTGTGTGTGTGCCTAGCCTTGTAAGAGATATGAGGTCCTTTATTACCTTTGTTGAACAATGATGCACAAATCTCTTAAATGCCGGCTTCTTGAATGAATTGTGGTTGAGACATCCTTCGTCTTCTTAATTCTTCAATATACGAACCACTAAACATTACAAGAGAAACACATTTTGATATGGAATTAATGCCAACACAAACTATAAACCTAACAAAGAGGATTTCCTCTTTAATAAAGGAAGCCAGCCGGACGAGGCCAGACAGAGGGACAAAATAGAAAATTTTTCAAATGGGCTAGAAATCCTGACTCCAACCCCAGCAAGATACCGGTGTTCAAGTTAGGGGGGACTTCTATTAACCGCCAAAAATGGCAAGGATCAAAGAAGAATTTTCCACCGGCCTTGAAAAATGAGTTGGGGTAGAAAGAAACAACGGGAGAGGTACCCGGGAACCCCGCCTACCTACAGAAAGGTTTGGGTATGGACTTCTACCCACCCCGGCCTGGTCCAAAACCTCTAGGACCAAGAAAACATCAGGGAAACCTTGAAGACAAGGCCCCAGAGACACTATTGTCACGAGATCCTAGCGCCTGTCTAACCCCAGGTATCCCGGTACCTCGGTATCCCGGTAGCCCGATACCCGGTACCCCGATATTTTCAATCATCATTTAAAAAGAGCGAGGGGAAGACGGTCTATGTTTTGAAATGGGTTGAAGCAATAGCCACAAAGACTAATGACAGCAAGGTAGTTGTAAAGTTTGTAAGGAGTGTGATCTTCTCAAGGTTCGAGACTCTACGTGCCATCGTCAGTGACAGGGGTAGTCATTTCTGCAACAAGGTATTCGCCATACTTATGAAGAAATATAGTATGAATCATAAGGTTGCAACCCCCTACAATCCTCAGACTTCCGATCAAGTAGAAGTTAGTAACAGACGCATCAAGCAGATACTGGAAAAGAAAGTAAACGCAAGTCGGAAGGATTGGTCGTTCAAACTAAACGACGCCTTGTAGGCTTATAGGACTACGTTCAAGACTCCGATTGGGATGACACCATACCATCTGAGTTTTGAAAAAGCTTGCCATCTGCCGATAGAATTAAAGCACAATGCTTACTGGGCACTTCAGAAGCTAAATTGTGATCTGGCCGAAGCAGGGAAAGGAGTATAAACTTCAATTGAACGAGCTTCAGGAACTTAGAGATGATGCATATGAGAATGCCAAGATTTATAGAGAAAGGACCAAGAGAATGCATGACAAGAACATAGTCCTGAAGGATTTACATACGGGCATGCTAGTCCTCCTGTTCAACACTAGGTTGAGGTTGTTTCCGGGAAAGCTTAGATCAAGATGGAACGGCCCTTATAGAATACTACAAGTGTTCCCACATGGAGCTATCGAGTTACTAAATGAGAAGAACAGGGATACGTTCAAAGTGGATGGACATAGAGTGAAGCCATACTTACAGGGAATGGATGAAGTAAGAATGTTGGAACAGATAGTGCTTACAGAGCCATAGAGCTCTCATGCGCCTTACCGAGACGGTTACTCTAGTGCTTGGTGGGAGGCACCCCACCTAGGTACTTTTGTTTTTTTTTTTTTTTTTTTTTTTTTTTGTTTTTTTGTTTTTTTTTTGTAATTGTTAGTTTTAGTTAGAAGTATTTAGTTTGTATATTTTTGTATCAAGCATATGCATATGATTTGGTTGTAGTATTTGTGCTACGCAAATGTTAGGATTGAGGTGGGAAAAACAGCAGGAAGAAGTTGGCAAAAGTAAGAGCCGTGGATTCAGTCCACGAGCCAATCCCCGCGGAAGAGCAAGAACAAACTAGCGGAATGGCTTTAGAGAGCTCAGCCACTTCATACCGCTTGACAAAACCAGCGAGCTAGAAACCATGATCTCGAAAAGGGAGATGAGGAAAGTACGCGAGTTCATTCGACGAGCTTAATCTTGCTAACCAGAAGCAGCAAACTCGGGATAAAATAGAAGGCATTCACTGCGGTTTCCATTCAGCAGGAACAAACTCGCTAACTCAAGGAAACATGCTCGCCCATTAGTGAGCGACTTCGTACAGAGAGCAACGAACCACGGCCAAACCCGCGGCGAGCTGCAAGAGGTATCACATTCTATCCTACCCAATATGCATGCTTGTTTTATTTATTATTTTTATTTAGATCTAAGAGTGTGAATATATTGTGCTTAGACCTTAGGATTTGCTTTGATTTAGTTTTTAGTCTTTTTAAATTTAATTTTGTTGTCACTATCTCTAAACTCTAGCTAGCCTTGTCCACAAGAAACATTGGGGACAATGTTTGGTTTAGGTTTGGTGGTGTGGGACAACTTTTGTTGTATTAAATTTAGTTATATACGTGTATAGGAAAAAAATTCAAATCTCTGACAAAACGATGTAAATTTTGAAAATTTTTGTTTTTGTGTGTAAGTGCCTCACTTTTGATTGGCTTATTTCATGACACACCACAGTGGGATTGGTATGTAACGGGTAGCTTAGAACTTCATGGTTGGCAAGCTTCCAGACTTCCCAAGGTGACTTCAAGAGCTTCTAAAGGTATACCACTTGACCTTGATTCTTGAAGAGATTAGGTGCACACACACACACTTGCATGCATCTTTATATATTGAGCTTTTGTTACCATGCTTGTGTTTCATTGTTTAGTGCATCTATGTCTTTTTGCTCACACACACCTTCATTGCATTTATATGATTGCATTTGTGTGAATCTTAATTGTGTGTCACATGCTTGGTGATTTTTCATGTTGATATCCATTTCCATGCATGTTTAGTTGATTGCATCTAGCTTATTGAAATGCCATGTCATGTTAGGCATTAGGATGCATTCACATCCCACACTTGCACTTCATGTATGTTTGTCTTAAGTGTGGTGTAATTCGTTTCCGTTTGTATGATCGGAAATGTCCACGCTTCACGATGGTGTGCATGTCTTAGCGTGATGGTTGACCACTTGAGAAGGTCTCATTCTTCTCTTGGATAAGTGTTAGATTCTGTTTGGTTATTTGGAGTAAAGTGTCTAGTTTAAAAAGATTGGATTTCAATGTTTTAAACGTTTTTCAAAACCGACCTTTGTATGGTCTTGTGACCATAACTTTTTATCAAAAGATTTAAATTGAGTTTCGTAAAATTCTGGACAAACTAGACACCCATACCTTTCCAACGGTATATTATTCGTAATATTTCATGACTGTTTGGATTGGTTTTGAAATTTCCAAAGTGACCACTAAAACAGGGCATCACACCTGTTATCCGAATCTGACATTTGGTCACTCAAATGACCATAACTTTTTCTACATTTATCCAAATCATGTTTTGTTAATTGGAGTAGAAAGTAGACTTCCATACCTTTCCAAGGATATATTATTCGAAAGGTTTCGATGTCGTTTGGTCATATTTTGGGGCACTCAAAACTTGAGCTGATGCATTGTCTGTGCTTTACCGCGGCCTAGACCACCCCCTAGGCATGTGCCTGGCCAGCGGTCCTCCGCAGCGAGCCAAATCAGTTTCTTCACGCTTGATGTACCGCTGCCCAGGCATGTTGCCTCTTGAGCGGTACGCGCAGCGGTTGCCCGTGAGAAGCTGAATCGTTTTCTTCAAAACGACATCACTTCATTTTGGCCTCATATATAAGTATCATCTTCTCCCTTGCTCATCCAAGTGAGCTCAAAAACTGAACCAAGTGAGAGAAACTCACATTCTAGAGAGAGAAGCTCCAAAGAAACCATTTTTACTCAACCAAACCACCTCCCATGTGCATCTAACTTCTTCTTAACATCATTCAAGCATGGAGTGTGTTGATTTCATTGACTAGGTATTTTCTACATGTCCTAAAACTTCTAGTTTCATATTTATGACATGTAAGCCTAGATTTAGCATTTATTTGTTAATTAAATGCTTGTCTCTTTGCTCATTGTTGTTTATAACATGTTTGAGACATTATTGATTGGTTGAGATAGGTTGTATGTTGATAGCTAGGATCTAGAGCCATTTTTTGCCATCTAGCTAATTTAATCTCATTGTGTGATTGAGATGTTTTATTTATGATAGCTATGATTATTTTGTGATTGACAACATCTAGCTAAGTCTATATGATTTTCATTTAGACATTGATGTGTAGGACTTCTTGATTGCATTTGTTAATTGCATTTAGAGTCTATGCCATGTTCATTGACAACTTAAGTTGATTGGCATTTTGTTGGTTATTTGCATTAGTTGATTGCATGCTATTAGGCCTTGCCATTATTAATTGACAGCTTGTGTTGATTGGCCTTGATTGATTGACAATTTATTGATTGCATTTGATTATTGCATATCTATTGTCATTGCCCTGCTTTTTGACAACTTAGGTTGAGTTGGCTTTATTTGTTGACAATTAGGTTGCTAGTGTCTCTCAGCACCTAATTGAGTCTTCATGCACATTCATGTAGACTTTGTTGATAACTAGGATGTTCACTTGCATTATAACATCTAGTTAAGCATATAGTGTTTAGTCTAGCACTCATTGCTTTTGTGCATCATTGTGATACACTTAGACTTTTTGATTCTCTTCTTGAGTCAAAGTCTTGTGACTTCTTGGTGAAGTTTCACAAGCAAGGAAAGTCTTGTGGCTACCCGTGTGTAGTGCTCAAGCAATTGGTCGAGTGCCACTGTAAAAGGCCCGTTGGGTAGATTAGGGGTTGCTCACGCCAAGAGTAGTGTATCAGGGGATATCACTAGGGATTGAACCAAGAGTGGCGAGTGGTAGTGTCCATAGCCTGAGGTTATCTAGGGTGAGAGTCCGAGAATCACTTGAGGGTGTAGATTCCTTTTCATATAGTGGATTTCGTTGACCGTGTGTGGCGCACATATCAGCCCATGGTTTTTCCCCGTGTGGGTTTCCACGTAAAAATCAAGTGTTCTTTAATTTCTACATTTTTTACTTGATTTTATTATATGTGTGTTTTGGGTTAATTGTGATTAATTTTGACTAATCGAAAAGTTGGTAATAATCAATTAACAACTCATTCACCCCCCCTCTAGGTTGTTTAGACACGCACGCGAGCTTATATTTGTATTTTCATTGTGAGTTGTTTACTTTTGTGTGCCAATAGGAACATGACATATTATGCTTTGAAATCTAAGTTTTGACTAGTATGCATGCCATCTAAGTTGTTGCACCACTATAATATGCTTGTATAGTGCCAATCTTCGGATGTTGAGGTAAATGAACCTTAGACTTGTTGTTCCTAGGAGAATTGTGGAGACTACCCGGGTGAGACATTAAGCCTTAACGATCATTTGAGAGGGTATAATCTATTCTATTCTTAAAAAGTACTTTTCAAAACTAAAATTGCATTGAGATCTCATTCACAAAGCATTTAGTATTTATTGCCATAGAACATGAAAATTATGTGGATTGCTTGTGCGACTTGTATTCCCTTGATAAATAGACAGGCAGATATGATTCTAGGCATGTGTGTGCTTAACTAATATATTTCAAAACACTGTCCTTATTAAATGTGTGCTCCAATTGCCAATTTGAGGCCAAACACAAGCCATTCATTTCATCACCACATATTATCCATACACATCGATCACATGGAAATCTTTAGTTGTTGAACATAGGTTTTGAATAAGTTATAAATGAAAGTATTTAGCTCAAATTTGTAAATAGTGTGTACTCAGGCAATGATAGAGAAATGTGCAATATAGAGGCTAAATTGTTAAAGTGTTCAAAATAAAACACTTAAAGCCATAATACCTAATTGACTAAATACTCGAAAATGAGTACCAATTAGCACAATCATCAATGAAACTAATTATAGCACGGTGTGTATAAAACTATCTAGAGGGGGGGTGAATAGATTTTACGCTTTTTACCCAATTTTTCGTGTTAGTCAAAATTACGAAATTACCCTCAAGATAAAATAAACAAGCAAGTGTAATATGGTGCGGAAATTAAATTGACACTTGATTTTTACGTGGAAACCCTCACGGGAAAAACCACGGGCTATGTAAGTATGAATGTACACAAACGAAGTTAAATTGCTTAAAGCATACCTAGAGGGGGGGTGAATAGGTTTTTACACCTTTTTTCAAACCCTTGAACAAACATCCGTTTGTCCCTCAAGGTAGCCTTACACACAACACAATAATCCAAGATAGACATACATAGACAATATGATGACACAATCATAATAGAAATGTCTAAGTATATCAACAAGTCATGTGAGGTAAATTATCAAATAATCATAACAACAAAATAAACTTGTATTTCATAAGATGTTCAATGTGTTACAAGAGTGAGCAAAATGTCACTAAACAAATATTACAATATACAAAAGAATCAAAGATACAAATTGATCTATAGAATGAGTACACTAATCACACTATACAAAGACTTGATTCAAAATACATTACAAGTCAATATTATGAATCAAGACAATAAAATATACAATTAAAATATAAGAGAAGAGATAGAAAGAATTAACACAAGGGATTTTTTTAACGTGGTAAAACCTCCAAGGAGGAAACATCCACGGGTTGAATTACAACCATTGGGTACTATATTATTGGAAAGTAAACATAGAACATTCACAAAGTGACCAATCTTTAGCTCACCCAACCTAGTGAAGTCTAAGCCTACCCAACCCTATTGGAAAGTATGAAATCCCTCAATGATGCGGAACCACCATATATTGGACAACACACTCAACCAACATCGATGGAAGATTAGAAATTCCTTAAGAGTGCATACACATCCCGTGTACCCCGCTCTATCGGAGTCTATGTCTAACCATACGCCTAGGCCTACCAATATGTTAGCCAACTCCCTATCCAAGGCACTCTTGCCTCTAGGGAGCCTCCCATGCATGACTATCCGAGTCCTCCCGACTCTAGCCATGACTTCTTGCTTACCTATCCGAGTCATCCCGACTCTAGGCAAGACTTCTTGCTTGGCTATCCGAGTCATCCCGACTCTAACCAAGACTTCATGCCTTTTACAAGGACTTCCTAGTGTGATCATGTGAATGCAAATGATGCAAACATTCATTTCAACATAGAACATGTGATCAATACATTCTATGGCACAAATAGACCTAAACATGTGAAAACACAATTAATCAAGTCTAGATGCAAAAATCCATGAATAGAAACCTAAGCATGTGAAACACCTAACACATATACTCAAAGTCTCATTCACACATATAACACTTGAATCACAAAATGTTCATTAAGTCCTAATTCAAGATGCTATCAATATACAATCAAAGTCTAGATATATGAGATTAAAATCAATCAATATACTAGACAAAAAATATAGAGCAAGGTTTTGAGATTTACATCAATCAAAACCTATATTCTCTAAATCACAAACAAATACACAAATCCTTGATTTCTTCAATCAAAGGACCAAATCAAATCTCAAAGTTATTTTAACACAAAATTAATTCAATTAAGTATCAAACAACCTAAGATGCCATTCTAATCACAATACAACTCACAAACAAATGTAAAACCTAGAATCATAAAATCTAGTCAACATAAGTTCACAAATTGAGTTTCAATTGGAATGATAATCAAGCTACCTTTTCAAATAGCTTTCATAAAACAATAACATATATATAAAAGAAGAAACCCCAAGCAAATGGAAGGTGAAATAACAAGAAATCCCAAAGTTGAGACTCAAACCTCAAATTCTGCAGCTGGTACGAATTTCAGTGTCCAACCACTTGAAATCACGATCAATCAGCCACCAAATCACTTGGAGATGTTAGAGGACTCAAATACAAACACTCTCCAACTTGAATCACTCAAATCCGACTCCGGATGAGGAAGATATGGTGTTTTGAAGTTTGGAAAAATTGGAGAGAAGTGTATACGGGAATTCTGAAATTTTTTGCTTGGAAATTCAAAATGAGAGAGAGAGGGAAGAAATAGGAGGAGAGAGAGAGAACATTTCGACCAATCTTGTGGTGCCACGTCACCCCCAGGCCGTGGGGGGTGCGTGGCCCACACGGGAGCAGAAGGGGCTCCAGGCCGTGGGGCCCACGGCCTCAACCACGGCCAGCCCATGTGGTACACGGCCTGGGCTGTCCTCTCCCGCGCACTCTCGGTTTGTCGGCCCGTATCTCGAGCGTCCGAACTCTGAATTTGAATCCGTTTTCGGATTACGAACCGTGACTCTCTCACACACAAAAAAGACTATACAACTTTGAAAAACGGTTGAGAAATCATCTCGGAAATCATCGATGAAGTCAACACAACGTAAGAGAACGTAAAGTGGCATAGTCAACACGTTTGGACTCGAAACCTTATGAATGAGTAACCGAAACGACCGGAACTCAATAAGGCATTGAATAAGAACATGTTCAAGTCCTAAACACAAAATACGGAAACATATAAACACAAATACACACACATATGCTAGTTTCCGGACATAGTCCTAGAAAATGCAAAACACAAAGTTTATTAACTAAAAGTGAATGCATGAGCATATTTTGCCAAGTGTGTGAAAGTGAAATGTAAATGAAATAAAATCATGAAGGGACACACAAAAATGATATGTGTGGGTGTGTGCCTAGCCTTGTAAGAGATAAGAGGTCATGTATACCTTTGTAGACCGATAATGTCCGAAACTCTTAAAAGCCGGCAACTTGAACGAATAATGGTTGAGACGTCCTTCGTCTTCGAAATCCTTCATTTTCTAACCACTAAACATTACAAGTAAAACACGTTTTGATATGGAATTAATGCCAACACTAATTATCAACCTAACAAAGTAAGCCACACTCGAACCTCAAATCCACTAAATGTGCAAACGATTACAACCTAATCCCGGAAGTAATCACACACCTACCTAATCCCGGTATGAGTGAACCTAGTCCGATTTTGCTTGCGATCTAAGCAACCTAATCTCGATTGCTACACACAAGACTTAGCTTCTCTTGAAGAGAATACAACCCTAAGTGAATATATGAAATATCCAAAATGCAACATAGAGCAAGGGAAACCCTATATGCTTATCTAAGATGATTAATATGCAATTAAGAGCAATCCTAGATATCAAAACTAAATGACATGTCAAATAGTTAAGCTAATCAATATCAAGTACAAAACCTAATATGCTAGCACAATACAACTTCTCAAACATACATCATACTAATCTCAATTTTGTATCTAAAGCATACAAAATAACAATCAAGTAATTAATTGAGATTGCTAGATAAAATAAACACAAAATATGTAAGATATTAGTGAAAAGCTTACCAAGCAAAGTATGATGAAGAATCCATGCAAGATGTCATCTAGATGATCTAAGATGATGCTAGATGATGATTGATGATCATGGAAAAGGTGTTTGAGTAATTAAAAATGAGTTCTTGGATTTTTTCTTCTCTTTGAAAAATATCCTAAGTATGAAATCTGAATATGAACTCTCTTAATTGACCTAAAGACAAAATGGCATATATATAGGGTGCCAAGCCAAAGTGAGGTCGTTTAAGTAAGTCTCAAAGAAGCGCGCCAATCGGCGGTTTCAATCGGCGGTCGGTGGCCGCCGATTACAACCGCCGAATTGCTCCCGGCGAAACAGGGGAGAAACGGCGGTTCCATTCGGCGGTTTCGTGACCGCCGTTCCCACCGCCGAATTAAACCCGAGAATAAAATCAATCAGGTCTGAAACGGCGTTCCATATCGGCGGCCATCCAACCGTCGATTCAACCGCCGAATTCAAACGGCGGTTTCATTCGGCGGCCAGGCCGCCGATCACGACCGCCGATCACCAACAGAGGTGAAAACCAAGGAGATGCCAAGTGCATCTCCATAGGCGGTCTTCGCGCAAAACCAAGCACATTCTAGTGCGTGCGCGGACGTTTCCGAACACTATCGGGAAACGAATTACAAGACACAAAAACACACAACAAGATACAACATCAAAGTGCTAGTGTGTAAAGTGACATGTGAAGAGAATGCACACAAGAACAAGTATGCTAAGTGAGTGTGTGCAACTATCTCTTCAAGATAAGTAAGCACATAGAATTTACCTTTGGTGCTTGTCAATAGTGAGGTCTTCAAAAGGGCCTAAGCAATAACAACAACATCTAAGCTACCCTTACAAAGCATCCCCACATGTGGTTTGATCACGAAATAAGCCAATTAAAAACAACGGGAATCCTAACAATCTCCCCCTTTGGCTATTTCGTGACAAAACCACCACTCACATTGATTCCTCACAAAGAATTAGAAACTACGGGACTTCAATGATTAACTACATTACAAAGAGATAAGAAAGTAAAAACTTCAAGTCTTCAATCTCTTGTAGAACAATCAAGCCTTGAAAATAACGTTTCTAGCATTTCCAATACAAGTAAAGTGTGAGATTAATCATGTGAGAACAATACCAAGCATTTGCATTTTTAGAATTTAGGCACAACATTAGCAAATGTATGCAATGAATGATAAATGCAATGCTCCCCCTCAAAGGGTTACTCCCCCTCAATGTATGTTCTCCCCAAAATGCACAAAAGCTTCTATATTTTGCAACTTCCCTTACCATTTCCTACTCCCCCTTTTTGTCATGATATAGGCAAAGGAGTAGTCCCCAACCGGGTCACTCAAAGCAACGAGAGATAGAAGCATGCAAGATATGCATATACATATAAGTCACTTTATGCACTTCAATTAATTTGAGAGAAACAAGGAGATTTATTTGAGAAAATGTGTGAATCCAACATGCTTTGCATACAAGACATATAGCATTCAAGTCCAAAATACAATGGTATTTGGCAAAGCAAATGACAAAGGTTTCAAATAAGAATTCAAACCAATTTCACCAATGTCATGAGAAAAGCAAAGATATAGAGATTATTAATTTCATTTTATGAGCAACTATATCCAACTTTATAAGCGAAACATGGCATGAGCGACTTTGCACCCTATTTGATTTTTCCGGATAAGATATCCGTATGATAGTAACCATGTTCAACTAATAAAGAAAGAGAGACATTTGGAATGTAAATTCCTTTGAACGGATACAAGATCCTTTATTCATTTAGAGTCTCATAAGCTTTCACACAAGTTTTGCATTTTAAGAATATGCAATCATCAATTCATGCTTTTCATGTGAGCATGTTGTATGAATTTCATGCTTTTTCATTTAGCATTAGCATGTTATTAAAGAATCATCATGTCATGGAGATAACTATAGGTCATTCACATCATACTTCCTATGTAAATCTCCTAGTCCAAAAATGCATGTTTGAACATAAATATGACATGGATTGTAGATAAGCAAGGTTCACACTTATAGAATTGAAAACATATATACATATGTACAACCAAGCTTACTCAAGCAATCAAAAGAAGAGGCATAAGTTATTTCAAATTTTTTGCAAGATACAAGAATGCAAAATAGCTCTCTTTGCTTGAGTTCCCCATATGGGGTCAATCATAGAACATCACTCCACAAGACATATCCCAATAGATCTACTAAGAGTTTTAAATCGAGTAGCATCTAAGGGTTTAGTAAATAAGTCCGCAAGTTGATCATTAGTACCTACATGTTCAAGTACTATGCATTTATTTTCAACAAGCTCTCTAATGAAGTGATGGCGGATGTCAATATGCTTAGTTCTAGAATGTTGAACCGGATTCTTGGAAATATTAATAGCACTCATGTTATCACAAAAGAGAGTGAGAGTACCTTGGTTGAATCCGTAGTCTACTAGCATTTGCTTCATCCATAGGAGTTGTGTGCATCCACTCCCCGCGGCTATGTACTCGGCCTCGGCCGTGGACAAGGAAATCGAGTTTTGCTTCTTGCAAAACCAAGACACCAAGTTGTTGCCTAGAAAGAAGCAACCGCCCGATGTGCTCTTCCTATCATCACAATTTCCTGCCCAATCCGCATCACTAAAGCCAACTAGACTAGCATTAGTGTCAAATGAGTACCAAATCCCATAGTTGGATGTCCCATTCACATAGCGAATGATCCTCTTCACGGAAGAGAGGTGGGACTCCTTAGGATCCGCTTGGTACCTAGCACACACACCCACACTAAAAGATATATCGGGCCTACTTGCGGTCAAATAAAGCAAGCTACCTATCATGCCACGATATAGAGTTTGTTCCACACTTTTACCACTAGCATCCTTGCTTAGCTTCAAAGTGGTACTCATGGGTGTATCACAACGTTTGGCATTCTCTAAACCAAACTTCTTCACTAGGTTCTTAGCATATTTGGCTTGGGTTATAAAAATCCCATCATGCATTTGCCTAATTTGCAAACCTAGGAAGTAACTTAGCTCACCAACAAGACTCATCTCAAATTCATGAGACATAACATCAACAAATTGTTGGACTTTGGTGTTGTTGGTGGAGCCAAAAACTATATCATCAACATATATTTGAGCTATGAAAAGCTCATCATTGTCTCTCTTGATGAATAGTGTCTTGTCAACACTACCTCTTGTGTAGTTATTGTCAACAAGAAATTGAGTGAGGCGCTCATATCAAACCCTCGGTGCTTGTTTCAACCCATAAAGTGCCTTTTTGAGGCGATAGACATGGTTGGGGTGGTGTGCATCCACAAACCCCTTAGGTTATTCAACAAACACTTCCTCTTGCAAGAAGCCATTGAGGAAGGCACTCTTGACGTCCATTTGGTGCAATTTGAACTTGTGCACACAAGAGATGGACAAGAGAAGCCTAATGGACTCTAAGCGGGCAACGGGAGCAAAAGTCTCCTCAAAGTCGATACCCTCAATTTGAGAGTACCCTTGTGCTACAAGTCTAGCCTTGTTCCGCACTATGTTGCCATCCTCATCGGATTTGTTCCTAAATATCCATTTGGTGCCTATGACATTAGTGGTCTTAGGCCTAGGAACTAGAGTCCAAACCTCATTCCTTTCGAATTGGTTTAGCTCTTCTTGCATGGCAAGAACCCAAAATTCATCATTTAAGGCTTCTTCATCCTTTTTGGGTTCTATTTGAGAGGTGTAGCATGTAAAGCTAATTAGATTAGCTATTTGACGCCTAGTTCTAACACCCTCATTAACATCTCCAATAACATCCTCTTTGTTATGGAGTCTTCTAACCCATGGAGCGGGTTCATTAGAGTCCAAGTTAGGAACTCTAGTTCTAGGTTGTGTGACTTCATTAGATGTCCCAACATTGGGAGTCACCACAACCCTCTCCAAAGGAGAGTCATCCTCTAAAACATCCTCCTCCTCATCATTTTTGGACTTGAGCCTTGTATCATCAATGACAACATTTGATGATTCCATGACGGTTCGAGTCTTCAAGTTGAAAACTCTATAGGCTCTACTATTCAAGGCATAGCCAATAAAGATACCCTCATCACTCTTAGTATCAAACTTGCCAAGTTGATCACGGTCATTTAAAATGTAGCATTTGCTCCCAAATGTGTAGAAGTAGCTAACATTTGGCCTCTTGCCTTTCCATAACTCATAGGAGGTGTTTCTAGTACCGGGCCTTAGGAACACTCTATTTCCTATATAGCAAGCCGTGTTGATGGCTTCGGCCCATAGGTTCCTAGGGACATTGTTGCTAAGCAACATCACACGGGCCATCTCTTGGAGGACCCTATTCTTCCTCTCAACAACTCCATTTTGTTGAGGTGTCCTAGGAGCGAAAAACTCATGGGAGATGCCTAAGCTATCACAATAGCTTTCAAAAGAGGCATTCTCAAACTCCCTCTCATGGTCACTTCTAATCCGTTTAATGCTTCTAATGTTAGAATTCATTTCATTTTGCAATTTAGTACAAAGCATTTTAAACTTATCAAAAGTTTCGGATTTTTCTCTAAGAAAATATGTCCATGTAAATCTAGAGAAATCATCAACACAAACAAAAATGTATCTCTTTCCACCTAAGCTCTCGGTTTGCATAGGACCCATGAGATCCATGTGGAGAAGCTCAAGGGGCTCCTTGGTGGAGAGATACTTGCCCTTTTTGTGCATGCTTTTGGTTTGTTTTCCTCGTTGGCAAGGTCCACAAATACCATTGGCTTTCTTCCCAAGCTTAGGGAGGCCACGCACACACTCGAACTTTCCAAGGGTTCTTAAATCCCTGAAGTTCATGTGGCCAAGTCTTTCATGCCACAACTCAACTTGCTCATCCATGAACACATTGTTTGAGACTATTCTAGCTTCAAGACAATAACAATTGTCGCTAGATCTCATACCTTTCAATAAGGTTTGTCCATCGGGCTTTAGGATTGAGCAATCATTTTTACTAAACAAGACGGAATATCCTTCATCACTTAGATGTGAAATGCTTATTAAATTGGCTTTCAAGCCATCAACAAATAAAGCATCGGATAAGGAGGGTAAACCGGGAACGGAAATGGATCCTTTCCCTACAACCTTCTTTTTGGATCCATCACCAAAAGTGACATATCCACCTTCCTCCATAACAAGAGTCTCGAAGAAACTCTTGTTTCCCGTCATGTGCCTAGAGCACCCACTATCCAAATACCAAAAATTAGAAGAATTTGCCTTCAAGGCTATTTGTGCAACATGGCAAACATTTTCATTCTTTCTAATCCACTTAGCAACAATTCTAGCTTTCTTAGTGGTCTTTGGTACATGTGCTCCACTATTCCTAGGATCATGCAAATTAATATTATCATTCCTAGGAACATGCATCATGGCTCTTTTCTTTTTCTTCTCTATCATGCTTCTAGTTTTGCACATTTTTATATAGCGAAAGCATTGTGGTCTAATATGACCAACAAATCCACAAAAGTGACAAATAGGAGTAAAATAAGGAATCATACCTTGTCCTTGTCTTTGTGGATGAAAGGGTTCAATGCGTCTTCGTTGTTGAACCGGTCTAGGTTGCTTCAAAGCTTGAGGTTGCATGATAGGCCTCTTTCCTTTGTGAGCCATTTGAGGAGAAATGTTGGCTTGAGGAACCCTAGGAGGTTGAGCTTGAGGTTGCCTTCTTGGCCCCATCTTCACTTGAGCATTTGAACTTTGTCCTATTTCTAACTTCTTTCTAGGAAGTTGCACAAGTGAAGTTTCTTCTTTCTTCAAGCTCTTGACAAATATGGTCTTGTTAGAGGTTGAGATCTTCTTGTCATCTTCATACCCAAGACCCCTCTTGTCACATGGACTCTTTCCAACACCAAGCATATGGTCAAGCTTCTTGGTGCTAGAATCCATCCTAGTCATAGATTCTCTAACTTCTTCAAGCTCCCTCTTTAGACTATCCTCATTCCTCCTAGATAAGACTAACTCCTCTTTTAGCTTATCTTCCATCTTCTTGAATTTCTCCACTTGTTCACTTAAGTGGTTATTTTGAGATGCAAGTTCAAGATTTTCTTCTCTCAACATCTTGATCTTTCTTGTGCTCTTGATTGCTAAATCATTAAATTCGGCATGATATTTAGCAAACTCCTTTTTCTCCATAAATCCATTCATGGAGTTAGAGGAGGAATCACTTTCTACATCACTTGAGTCATTTTCCTCTTGACTCATTTCCTCTCTCTCACTAGCACTTTTGCTTTTATGGGAGGAGGCAAAAGCTAGGAGATTAGCCATGAGCTCTTCATCATCCGAAGACTCATCTCCCTCATAGGAGTCATCACTACTTCCACTCCAAGTGGCGGCCATCACTTTCCCCTTTTTCTTCTCAACATGATTTGCACAATCGGGGGCAAAATGACCTATGCCACCACACTCGAAACATCGGACCCCTTTCCTTTCGGTCCTCTCTTGCCTAGGTTCAAACTTCTTGAAAGAGCCCTTTTTCTTCAAATCTTGACCTTTTGACCCAAAGCTCTTCCTTCTAAACTTCATAACCTTGTTGAACCTTTTTACAAACAAGGCAAGGTCTTCATCCGAGTCAACCTTCTTTTCCTCCTTTTCATCCTTGGAGGTTTTTAAAGCAATTCCTTTTTGCTTTTTAGTGGGTGTGGAGATAGGCCCCTTCCTAGACTCATAAGCTAGAAGTCTCCCAATCACCTCACTCGGCTTCATATCCTTATAACCACTATTTTCTTCTAAAGCCGTCACCTTCGATTCAAACCTATCGGGTAGAGATCTCATAATCTTTTGCTTGATTCTCCTATCCGAATATGGATCACCAAGTTGATGGCTTTGGTTGACTATATCCATCAACTTGATCTCGAAGTCGTTGAAGCACTCATTCTCCTCCATCTTGAGCATCTCGAATTGAGTTTGGAGGACTTGAAGCTTAGAGTCCTTCACCACTTCGGTTCCCTCATGTGCAATCTCTAGGATGTCCCATGCTTCCTTAGCTATCCTAGTATTTTGAATCAACTTGTATTGATTTTCGTCCATAGCACACAAGATGGCATGCATCGCCTTCCTATTCCACTTTGAAGCCTCAAACTCTTGCGCGTTCCATTGCGCCTTTGGCTTCAAAACATCTTCTCCTCCACCCGTGGGAGTCATCATAGGGAGATCATATCCGTCTTCCACCGCCATCCATGCACGGTCATGAATTTGGCATATGTAGGATTCCATCTTCCCTTTCCATTGGGAATAGTTCAACCCGGTAAGAAGTGGAGGCCTTGTGCTAGAAGCTCCTTCGTTGCCACCACCATTTCCACCGTTTCCACTCATAGTGTTTATGAATGAATGAAATGAATGCAAATGTATGAATGATCAAAAATCACACAAAATGCAAAACACACCAAAATAAGCAAGGATTACCTATGTATGTCTAGGAACCCGCTCTGATACCAATTGAAACTAATTATAGCACGGTGTGTATAAAACTATCTAGAGGGGGGGTGAATAGATTTTACGCTTTTTACCCAATTTTTCGTGTTAGTCAAAATTACGAAATTACCCTCAAGATAAAATAAACAAGCAAGTGTAATATGGTGCGGAAATTAAATTGACACTTGATTTTTACGTGGAAACCCTCACGGGAAAAACCACGGGCTATGTAAGTAAGCCACACTCGAACCTCGAATCCACTAAATGTGCAAACGATTACAACCTAATCCCGGAAGTAATCACACACCTACCTAATCCCGGTATGAGTGAACCTAGTCCGATTTTGCTTGCGATCTAAGCAACCTAATCCCGATTGCTACACACAAGACTTAGCTTCTCTTGAAGAGAATACAACCCTAAGTGAATATATGAAAATATCCAAAATGCAACATAGAGCAAGGGAAACCCTATATGCTTATCTAAGATGATTAATATGCAATTAAGAGCAATCCTAGATATCAAAACTAAATGACATGTCAAATAGTTAAGCTAATCAATATCAAGTACCAAACCTAATATGCTAGCACAATACAACTTCTCAAACATACATCATACTAATCTCAATTTTGTATCTAAAGCATACAAAATAACAATCAAGTAATTAATTGAGATTGCTAGATAAAATAAACACAAAATATGTAAGATATTAGTGAAAAGCTTACCAAGCAAAGTATGATGAAGAATCCATGCAAGATGTCATCTAGATGATCTAAGATGATGCTAGATGATGATTGATGATCATGGAAAAGGTGTTTGAGTAATTAAAAATGAGTTCTTGGATTTTTTCTTCTCTTTGAAAAATATCCTAAGTATGAAATCTGAATATGAACTCTCTTAATTGACCTAAAGACAAAATGGCATATATATAGGGTGCCAAGCCAAAGTGAGGTCGTTTAAGTAAGTTTCAAAGAAGCGCGCCAATCGGCGGTTTCAATCGGCCGTCGGTGGCCGCCGATTACAACCGCCGAATTGCTCCCGGCGAAACAGGGGAGAAACGGCGGTTCCATTCGACGGTTTCGTGACCGCCGTTCCCACCGCCGAATTAAACCCGAGAATAAAATCAATCAGGTCTGAAACGGCGTTCCATATCGGCGGCCATCCAACCGTCGATTCAACCGCCGAATTCAAACGGCGGTTTCATTCGGCGGCCAGGCCGCCGATCACGACCGCCGATCACCAACAGAGGTGAAAACCAAGGAGATGCCAAGTGCATCTCCATAGGCGGTCTTCACGCAAAACCAAGCACATTCTAGTGCGTGCGCGGACGTTTCCGAACACTATCGGGAAACGAATTACAAGACACAAAAACACACAACAAGATACAACATCAAAGTGCTAGTGTGTAAAGTGACATGTGAAGAGAATGCACACAAGAACAAGTATGCTAAGTGAGTGTGTGCAACTATCTCTTCAAGATAAGTAAGCACATAGAATTTACCTTTGGTGCTTGTCAATAGTGAGGTCTTCAAAAGGGCCTAAGCAATAACAACAACATCTAAGCTACCCTTACAAAGCATCCCCACATGTGGTTTGATCACGAAATAAGCCAATTAAAAACAACGGGAATCCTAACAATCAAAATGTTAATCTTAGCCTAAATGCTTATAGACATTTGAGTAAAGAGCTAGTACAATAGTATTGTTAAATTGATCAGCATCTTTAGATTTCCACCAAATTCATTCCATTCATCCCAAAAATCACCTATGGCCCTATTACAGCCAAGGAAAGCCCTAGCTGATCTTTTAGAAAGTCTAGATTGGGAATTCGAGTAAAAACATGTTCTCTCCACATTCATGGTTCATCAATTCATTGATGAGATCATTCACTTATAAAGTGCGTTGTTTTAAATATTCTCATGCGCTGAAATTCAAATTTTATTTACATAACTTCCAAAAACGCATGTGGTTGAAGAGAGAAAGCCTAAGACTCTAGGAGAAGAATGAATTGAATCTGTGAGATATAGAAGTCAAGGTGAATTCACCCCTAGGCAATTAGTTTATTGATTCGTAGACCAAAAACATCTTGGATGTTGGCATACTGGCATTACGTGTTGTTTTGATTGAAGTGGAATTTTTTTAGTCTTAATTAAGAATGCTTAGCTTGCATGATGTTTTTGTTTGTACCTCAACATTGAATTTTATAGTTGCGTTTGTGGGTATCGTATCTGGTAAACCCTCAACAGACTACACTTCTCCTACTAGGGACACCTAGAGGTTTAAAAGGCGAGTGGCACGTGCTAAGTGCTATCGTGCTTCCTACGAAAATGGATTAGCTTAGTTAGTTTAGTTTACTTAGTAAATTATTTTTTCCTTTATTTGTTTTGCCCGAGGACGAGCAAAAGATAGGTTTGGGGGTTTGATCGCACCATAAATGTTCTCATTTAGCGCTCCATTTTCATACCTTTTGTGTTCGTTTCTGAGCACTTTTGTGTATATAACGTGTGTTTTAGCTAAGTACAAGTAATATACTAATTTAGGAAGGTGTTTGCACGAAGTTGGAGAAAAGATGTCAAAATATGAGCAAAAGCCAATGAAAGCAGGACCTCACAGGAAGGAACCTGCGACACAAAGCCACGGGAAAAAGTCAGCCTGAAAGAGCCCACCAGCCAGAAGACATGAACACGCTGGGAATTATTCTACGGGTTCAATCAGCGGAACATGTCCCGCTAGGCAGAAGATGTGAGCCCACCGAGAATGTTTGAAAAAGCTCGTTGGTTCATGCTTGAGAGAAAGAAGCAGCGAAGCAGGGGATCCAAAACTGCGAAAGCTCTAGAAGAATACCTCGGGGGATGTATCTGCGGGAAGGAACCACCGACGCGAAGCCGCGCGAGACATGTCTAGGACAATTATGGCAATCCCTTTCCCAACTTCGACCTAAATATATAAATATACATTTTTCTGATGTAATAAACACAAGTGAGAGATATCAGTAGATAATTGGACTCTCCCTTTAGCATAGAATAGATCTAGGAAATCATTGCTCATCTTTCAATTACTTAAGCTTCAAGACACCTTAGCTTAGTTAAGTAATTTAGTTGGATCAACTCTTGATAGCTACTTTGATTATCTTTGATTGTATTTGCTACAGAGAAGGGTTGTTATCCCTTGGAATCTGACAAGACTTCAAGGGTTGTATTTCTACCTTTTCTCTTTACTTATGCTATTCATATATATCATGTGTAACTAAACCACTTTTGTTGGGGGATCTATGTAAGTAACGATGTAAGCCACCTTGTTATCATTCTTCTTTATAATTAGTCACCTTGTGCTTATTAATGTTTTAAATGACATGTTTCTCAGACTCTTGAAGAACATGTATTGGTAATTTGTACGAGAGTTGATGGAATACTTACTTCATAACTTTTGATGTGTGTATTGTCATCCAATAACTCATTAAGTAGAGTGTGTTGATTAATGGTAATATCTTTGTAAATCCACACTTTTTGAAACTAATAATGCACGGTGTGTATAAAACTATTTAGACGGGAGGGGGGGGGGGGGGGGGGGGGGGGGTGAATAGATTTTAACAATTATTACCAATTTTCGCGATTAATCAATAGTACGAAAATACCCAAAACTAGTCAAGACAATAAATCAAGTGTAATAAGTGCGGAATTATAAATGACACTTGATTTTTATGTGGAAACCCAAACTGGGAAAAACCTTGGGCTTTTATGAGCGCCACACACGAACCTCGAACCTACTAATTACGATGGTGTTTACAACCTAATCCCAATCTATAACCCACCACCACTACCCACAGGCCTGTAAAAGTGGACCTAGTCCAATTTGCTTACGGCCTAAGCAACCTTAACCACAAGACTTAGTTCTCACCAAAGAGATTAAACAACATAAGTGAATATGCAAAGATATCCAAATATGTACTTAGTGCTAGGTCACACTAAATACTTATCTAGGACTATAATATGACAATAAAATCAATCCTAGATATTAATAGCTAAATGTCATGGCAAAAAGCTTAGCTAACATAGATTAAACAATCCTAAGTTTAGCTATCACAAAACAACACTCAATCATAACAACACAACTATCTATATCTTGTATATAAGAATATATTCTAATAACATACAAGTACTTAAAGAGATGCCTTTATAAGTAAAACACTATGATTAGATAAAATTAGTGAAGAACTTACCAAAGCAAGTGTGTTGATGAAAGACCCATGCAAGCAAGCATCTTAGATACGCTAGAAGATGCTAGATGAAGTTTAATGCATATGTAGATGGTTTTGAGTGTTTAAATGAGCAATCTTGATTGCCTTTTCTCTCACAAATCTCTCTATAGACTTTAGGGTTCTTGTATTGAAAGAGTTGGGTTCAGAGAGATGAGAAAGTGATATATTTATAGACATCAAAAACAGGGCACGTGAAAAGACAAGTTTGCCCCTGAATCGCACGATCGGCGGTTTCATTCGGTGGTTTCAAAACTGCCATTTCAACCGCCGAACTGATCCCGAGAGAACAGGGGAACATCGGCAGTTTCATAATTGCTGATCACAACCGTAGAAATAGACCCGAGAGATTAAATTGACCAAGTATGATCAGCGGTTTCAAACGGTAGTTGTGGCCGCCGATCAAACCGCCGTTTCACCACTTTTGGTGAAACCAAAGGAGAAACCAAGGGCATTCTCCGAAGGCGATCATCGCGCTAACCAAGCACATCAATGTCCATGCAAGGACGTTTCCGAACAACATTCGGGAAACGAATTACTAGACACACTAACACACAACAAATACAACAACAAAGTAAATCATACATATGCAAACATTTGTAGTGTGTATGTGCAACTAAATCTCTTTAATGAAAAACTAAGCACTAGAAATTATACCTTTCGCGTGCTTATCACCTTTAGGTCTTGATAGGGGCTTTGAGCTTGATTATCATTCACCTAAGCTACCCTTACAATAAAAACCCCAATTGTGGTTTGTCCCTGAAATAAGCCAATCAAACTTTGAGGAACTTATAATCTCCCCCTATGGCTATTTCGTGACAAAACCAACACTTACATTGATCCTAACAACAAAATAGAAACAAACAGGCAACAAAGATTTTCTACATTAAAAAGAGATATTAAAAAGATAAATCTTCAAGTCTTCAATCTCTTGTAGAACACCCAACCCTTCAAAACAAAGTTTCTATACTTTCCAATACAAGCAAAATGTGAGATGATCAAGAGAATAAAACAAGCATTTGCATTTAAAGAATTTAAGCACAACATCATGCAATGAATGTGTAATGCAATGCTCCCTGATCGTACCAAATATGTTGTATATTTTGGCCCTCAAATCTAAAACCTTTGTGTCATTTTCGTGCATTTGAGCGTCGCTTATGGGCTCTATGTTTGTATTTGTAGGCATTTCCCCATTTCGGGTGATTTGAGCGTATTGCGGGACTTTCGGGTGAAAAGAGGTCTAAGAGTTGCAAAAAGAGGGAGAAAAGCATCAAAGGCTACAACAGTGCAGGTCAGTGTGGGTTCCAACCGCACTCCACCCGCATTATTACCCAGACCAGAGGACCTGATTGCTGAAAACAGATATAGTGCGGGTGAGTGCAGGTCACCCAACCGCACTTCACCCGCACTACTTCTCAGATCCAGGAGTCCAAAGTCGAAGGAAATGATAAAGTGCGGGTGGAGTGCGAGTCATCTGACCCGTACTCCCTCACGTCAGATATTATTTTAAAGCTGATTTGTAACCTATTTTGGGGGACTATAAATAGAAAGTGTGTGTAATGTTTTTAGTACGTTTTTACACTTAGAAATTTCGAAATTGTAACTAGACCTAAGAATCCATTTCTTCTCATTTCATAAGCTTTCTACTCAACATCTAAGGGATTATCAAGGAGGAGATGAACTTCAAGGGTTATTCCTCTTCTTTTCTCTTATTTCCATTATTGTAAATGAGTAGCTAAACCCCACTAAGGGGATCTATGGATTAGTTTGTGAATGATTGGGCTTTTGTATATAAGCTTTATTTCTTTTATATGTCTATCTTTTATTGATTTATTCAAGAGTATGAATGTATTTCATTGGATTTACTTGTCTTAGATACACTCTCTTTGCAAGCTTCCATTGGATTCTATCTTTTTAGGCAACTAGATATACATCCTATATAGTTGTTTATTGCTTTCATGAATATATGGGATTCTCGTAATCCCGGCTCGATAACCGCGTGCTTCATCTAACTTCAAATGGATGTCCGTTTCTATACATCCTAGGACGGCTCTCGTGATAGGCTTAGAAGCCTCTTCTATACGCCCTAGATTGGCTATACTAGAATCGGTTGAGTCCAAGATAGATACACGAGCTTCATTGCTAGGGTCCTAACCGACACTATACACCCTAGGTTAGTTGTTTAGAATGGACCAATCACTAGTAGGAAGCCTTCTATACACCCTAGGTTGATCCCTTGATAGGGATAGATAGCCAACCTATAAACCCTAGGTTGGCTATAGTCATCAAAACGTGCATATTACGAGTTTGAAACAAAAATACTCGGTGTGTATGATATATATCTAGAAGGGGGGTGAATAGATTTTAACTAATTTTACCCAATTTTTGTGTATAGTCAAGATTACGAAAATACCCCTAATAGTCAATATAATATAGCAAGTGTAATATGGTGCGAAAATTAAATAACACTAGATATATACGTGGAAACCCAACCACTGGGAAAAACCACGGGCTGTTTAGTGCGCCATACTCGAACCTCGAAATCCACTAATTGAAATGGAGTTTACAACCTATGTAGACCTCGTCTAACACTCCGGTCAATAACCCCCAACTTCTACCACACGGGCCTTTAAAAGTGGCTCTAGTTCTAATTGCTTGAGGCCTAAGCAACCTTAGCCCCAAGTCTTAATTCTCAATGAAGAGATTATGCAACCTATGTGAATATGTATGAATATTCAAATTGACAAACAAGGCTAGGGAACCTTAGATGCTTATCTAAGATGATGATATAACAATTAAATCAATCCTAAATATCAAGAGCTAAATGACATGTCAAATAGCTTAGCTAATCAAGATTAAGCAAAACCTATATAGTTATCACAATACAACACTCAATCAATTCATCACAATCAATTCTATTTTCTTGTATTTAACATATGATCTAAAACATACAAGTAATTTAAAAGAGGTGGCTTAATAGTAAAAATACTAAAATAAGATGAAATTAATCAAAATCTTACCAAGCAAGTTGTGATGATGCAAACCCATGCATGGATGCATTCTATATGGTCATAGAAGATGCAATATGAAATTTGATGCAAAAAGGAATTGATTTGAGTGGTTAAAGGTGAGTTCTTGATTTGATTTTCTCTCAAATATCTCCCTTTGAAGTTTAGGGTTCTAAGGAGTAAAAGAACTTGTTCAGATAATGAGAAAGTGAGATATTTATAGACATCATGAACTGGGCATGTGAAAAGACAAGTTTGCCCTTGAAACGCACCGATCAACGGTTTCAATCTGCGGCCAGGCCGCGGATCATAACCGTCGAAATGAACCCGAGAAGACCAAGGGAACAACGGTGGTTTCATTCGGCAGTTTCGTAACTGCCGATGAGAGAATAATCAATCAGGTATGAACGGCGGTTTCGTTCGGCAGCTAGGCCGCCGATCATAACCACCGATCACCAACAGAGGTGAAATCCATGGAGAAGCCAAGGGCATTCTCCGTAGGCAGTCTTTGCGTGAAACCAAGCACATTTTAGTGCAAGCGTGGACGTTTCCGAACAACGTCGGGAAACAAATTATAAGACACATAAATACACAACAAGATATTTCAATCAAAGTGCTAGTGTGTAAAGTGTCATGTGAAGAGTATGCACACAAATGCAAGAATGCTAAGTGTGTGTGTGCTTCTAAATCTCTTCAAAGAAAGTAAGCACTAGAAGTATACCTTTGGAGTGCTTGACAACCTTGAGGACATGAAAGGGTCTTGAGCTTGATAATGAATCAGTTAAGCTACCCTTACATATAATCCCCAACACGTGGTTTGTCCACGAAATAAGCCAATCAAGATATGGAATCCTTACAGAGTTTATTACATTTGCCCAAATGTTTGCTTTATAATCCGTTAACTCCCTAGTCTCCATCATATCTATCTTTCATTACATTCATATTCCATTTTTAGTTACATTTCTAGTTTCGTATTAAGTATTTGCTATTTCCCATTTCAACATCATTAACCATTTATCTTTATTGTATTAATATCACTTAAGTATAGATTAGTTTTAGCTAAATTCCGATTCCTGTGGACGACCCTTGCTTGCCACTATACATTTGTTTTCAAACCCTTATAGGCTTTGTGAGGTTTTTATAAATATTGTTTGACAAGTGGATTTTAAATACACACAAAATGACTGTCAAAATGGCGCAGCTGCCGGGGATCAGCGTGTTTAGCTTTGATTAGTTTTATTTGAGTAGTATTTGTTTATAGTTACATTTTTGTTTTATTTTGTTAGTGTCTGTTAGGCTTTTGGTTTGTCTTGGCATGTATTCTGAAACTAATTAATGCACGGTGTGTATAAAACTATCTAGAGGGGGGGGTGAATAGATTTTACGCTTTTTACCCAATTTTTCGTGTTAGTCAAAATTACGAAATTACCCTCAAGATAAAATAAACAAGCAAGTGTAATATGGTGCGGAAATTAAATTGACACTTGATTTTTACGTGGAAACCCTCACGGGAAAAACCACGGGCTATGTAAGTAAGCCACACTCGAACCTCGAATCCACTAAATGTGCAAACGATTACAACCTAATCCCGGAAGTAATCACACACCTACCTAATCCCGGTATGAGTGAACCTAGTCCGATTTTGCTTGCGATCTAAGCAACCTAATCCCGATTGCTACACACAAGACTTAGCTTCTCTTGAAGAGAATACAACCCTAAGTGAATATGTGAAAATATCCAAAATGCAACATAGAGCAAGGGAAACCCTATATGCTTATCTAAGATGATTAATATGCAATTAAGAACAATCCTAGATATCAAACTAAATGACATGTCAATTAGTTTAGCTAATCAATATCAAGCACAAAAACCTAATATGCTAGCACAATACAACTTCTCAAACATACATCATACTAATCTCAATCTTGTATCCAAAGTATATAAAATCACATACAAGTAATTAAATTGAGATTTCTAGATAAGAGAAACACAAAATATGTAAGATATTAGTGAAAAGCTTACCAAGCAAAGTATGATGAAGAATCCATGCAAGATGTCATCTAGATGATCTAAGATGATGCTAAATGATGATTGATGATCATGGAACAAGTGTTTGAGTAATTAAAAATGAGTTCTTTGGAATTTTTCTTCTCTTTGAAAAATCTCCTAAGTATGGAATCTGAATATGAACTCATGTAATTGACCTAAAGTCAAAGTGGCATATATATAGGGGGCCTAAAACAAAGTGTGGTCGTTTTGATAAGTTTGCCCACTATTTGCCTTGGGCGCTGTACGTAGGGCGCCATTGTACAGCGCCTGTACAGCGCCCTTGCTCTGTTTTCACGAGGAAACAGAGTGGCGCTGTACGTACAGCGCTCTGTACCGCGCTATGTACAGCGCCCCAACAGCGACCCAACAGCGACCGATTAAATCGATCAGGTCTGAACAGCGCTCAATGGGCGCTGTTCGTACAGCGCTTCTGTAGAGCGCTTTTGGGGGCGCCCAGTGCAAAAATGCAATCCTAAGTCTAAGCATGACAAGGCAATTGGATATGCAAGATGCAATCAAACTAACATGCAAGAAGAGATGTTCATGAGCATTAAGGCACACATAAAAGACACACAACATATAAGGATTAAACATATGCATGAGTTGTGAGTGTGTGCATCTATCTCTTCAAGACAAGTAAGCACTTAGAATATTACCTTTGGTGCTTGTCAATAGTGAGATCTTCAAAAGGGCCTAAGCAATAACAACAACATCTAAGCTACCCTTACAAAGCATCCCCACATGTGGTTTGATCACGAAATAAGCCAATTAACAACAACGGGAATCCTAACAATCTCCCCCTTTGGCTATTTCGTGACAAAACCACCACTCACATTGATTCCTCACATAGAATTAGAAGCTACGGGACTACAATGATTATCTACATTACAAAGAGATAAGAAAGTAAAAACTTCAAGTCTTCAATCTCTTGTAGAACAATCAAGCCCTGAAAATAAAGTTTCTAGCATTTCCAATACAAGTAAAGTGTGAGATTAATCATGTGAGAACAATACCAAGCATTTGCATTTTTAGAATTTAGGCACAACATTAGCAAATGTATGCAATGAATGATAAATGCAATGCTCCCCCTCAAAGGGTTACTCCCCCTCAATGTATGTTCTCCCCAAAATGCACAAAAGCTTCTATATTTTGCAACTCCCCTTACCATATCCTACTCCCCCTTTTTGTCATGATATAGGCAAAGGAGTAGTCCCCAACCGGGTCACTCAAAGCAACGAGAGATAGAAGCATGCAAGATATGCATATACATATAAGTCACTTTATGCACTTCAATTAATTTGAGAGAAACAAGGAGATTTATTTGAGAAAATGTGTGAATCCAACATGCTTTGCATACAAGACATATAGCATTCAAGTCCAAAATACAATGGTATTTGGCAAAGCAAATGACAAAGGTTTTTAATTTGAATTCAAACCAATTTCACCAATGTCATGGGAAAAGCAAGGATATAGAGATTATTGATTTCAATTTTAAGAGCAACTATATCCAACTTTATAAGCGAAACATGGCATGAGCGACTTTGCACCCTATTTGATTTTTCCGGATAAGAAATCCGTATGATAGTAACCATGTTCAACTAATAAAGAAAGAGAGACATATGGAATGTAAATTCCTTTGAACGGATACAAGATCCTTTATTCATTTTGAGTCTCATTAGCTTTCACACAAGTTTTGCATTTTTAAGAATATGCAATCATCAATTCATGCTTTTCATGTGAGCATGTTGTATGAATTTCATGCTTTTTCATTTAGCATTAGCATGTTATTTAAGAAACATCATGTCATGGAGATAACTATAGGTCATTCACATCATACTTCCTATGTAAATCTCCTAGTCCAAAAATGCATGTTTGAACATAAATATGACATGGATTGTAGACAAGCAAGGTTCACACTTATATAATTGAAAACATATATACATATGTACAACCAAGCTTACTCAAGCAATCAAAAGAAGAGGCATAAGTTATTTCAAATTTTTTGCAAGTTACAAGAATGCAAAATAGCTCTCTTTGCTTGAGTTCCCCATATGGGGTCAATCATAGAACATCACTCCACAAGACATATCCCAATAGATCTACTAAGAGTTTTAAATCGAGTAGCATCTAAGGGTTTAGTAAATAAGTCCGCAAGTTGATCATTAGTACCTACATGTTCAAGTACTATGCATTTATTTTCAACAAGCTCTCTAATGAAGTGATGGCGGATGTCAATATGCTTAGTTCTAGAATGTTGAACCGGATTCTTGGAAATATTAATTGCACTCATATTATCACAAAAGAGAGTGAGAGTACCTTGGTTGAATCCGTAGTCTACTAGCATTTGCTTCATCTATAGGAGTTGTGTGCATCCACTCCCTGCGGCTATGTACTCAGCCTCGGCCGTGGACAAGGAAATCGAGTTTTGCTTCTTGCAAAACCAAGACACCAAGTTGTTGCCTAGAAAGAAGCAACCGCCCGATGTGCTCTTCCTATCATCACAATTTCCTGCCCAATCCGCATCACTAAAGCCTACAAGACTAGCATTAGTGTCAAAAGAGTACCAAATCCCATAGTTGGATGTCCCATTCACATAGCGAATGATCCTCTTCACGGAAGAGAGGTGGGACTCCTTAGGATCCGCTTGGTACCTAGCACACACACCCACACTAAAAGATATATCGGGCCTACTTGCGGTCAAATAAAGCAAGCTACCTATCATGCCACGATATAGAGTTTGTTCCACACTTTTACCACTAGCATCCTTGCTTAGCTTCAAAGTGGTACTCATGGGTGTATCACAACGTTTGGCATTCTCTAAACCAAACTTCTTCACTAGGTTCTTAGCATATTTGGCTTGGGTTATGAAAATCCCATCATTCATTTGCCTAATTTGCAAACCTAGGAAGTAACTAAGCTCACCAACAAGACTCATCTCAAATTCATGAGACATAACATCAACAAATTGTTGGACCTTGGTGTTGTTGGTGGAGCCAAACACTATGTCATAAACATATATTTGAGCTATGAAAAGCTCATCATTGTCTCTCTTGATGAATAGTGTCTTGTCAACACTACCTCTTGTATAGTTATTATCAACAAGAAATTGAGTGAGGCGCTCATACCAAGCCCTCGGTGCTTGTTTCAACCCATATAGTGCCTTCTTGAGGCGATAGACATGGTTGGGGTGGTGTGCATCCACAAACCCCTTAGGTTGTTCAACAAACACTTCCTCTTGCAAGAAGCCATTGAGGAAGGCACTCTTGACGTCCATTTGGTGCAATTTGAACTTGTGCACACAAGAGATGGACAAGAGAAGCCTAATGGACTCTAAGCGGGCAACGGGAGCAAAAGTCTCCTCAAAGTCGATACCCTCAATTTGAGAGTACCCTTGTGCTACAAGTCTAGCCTTGTTCCGCACTATGTTGCCATCCTCATCGGATTTGTTCCTAAATATCCATTTAGTGCCTATGACATTAGTGGTCTTAGGCCTAGGAACTAGAGTCCAAACCTCATTCCTTTCGAATTGGTTTAGCTCTTCTTGCATGGCAAGAACCCAAAATTCATCATTTAAGGCTTCTTCAACCTTTTTGGGTTCTATTTGAAAGGTGTAGCATGTAAAGCTAATTAGATTAGCTATTTGGCGCCTAGTCCTAACACCCTCATTAACATCTCCAATAACATCTTCTTGTTATGGAGTCTTCTAACCCATGGAGCGGGTTCATTAGAGTCCAAGTTAGGAACTCTAGTACTAGGTTGTGTGACTTCATTAGATGTCCCAACATTGGGAGTCACCACAACCCTCTCCAAAGGAGAGTCATCCTCTAAAACATCCTCCTCCTCATCATTTTTGGACTTGAGCCTTGTATCATCAATGACAACATTTGATGATTCCATGACGGTTCGAGTCTTCAAGTTGAAAACTCTATAGGCTCTACTATTCAAGGCATAGCCAATAAAGATACCCTCATCACTCTTAGCATCAAACTTGCCAAGTTGATCACGGTCATTTAAAATGTAGCATTTGCTCCCAAATGTGTGGAAGTAGCTAACATTTGGCCTCTTGCCTTTCCATAACTCATAGGAGGTGTTTCTAGTACCGGGCCTTAGGAACACTCTATTTCCTATATAGCAAGCCGTGTTGATGGCTTCGGCCCATAGGTTCCTAGGGACATTGTTGCTAAGCAACATCACACGGGCCATCTCTTGGAGGACCCTATTCTTCCTCTCAACAACTCCATTTTGTTGAGGTGTCCTAGGAGCGGAAAACTCATGGGAGATGCCTAGGCTATCACAATAGCTTTCAAAAGAGGCATTCTCAAACTCCCTCCCATGGTCACTTCTAATCCGTTTAATGCTTCTAATATTAGAATTCATTTCATTTTGCAATTTAGTACAAAGCATTTTAAACTTATCAAAAGTTTCGGATTTTTCTCTAAGAAAATATGTCCATGTAAATCTAGAGAAATCATCAACACAAACAAAAATGTATCTCTTTCCACCTAAGCTCTCGGTTTGCATAGGACCCATGAGATCCATGTGGAGAAGCTCTAGGGGCTCCTTGGTGGAGAGATACTTGCCCTTTTTGTGCATGCTTTTGGTTTGTTTTCCTTGTTGGCAAGGTCCACAAATACCATTGGCTTTCTTCCCAAGCTTAGGGAGGCCACGCACACACTCGAACTTTGCAAGGGTTCTTAAATCCCTAAAGTTCATGTGGCCAAGTCTTTCATGCCACAACTCAACTTGCTCATCCATGGACACATTGTTTGAGACTATTCTAGCTTCAAGACAATAACAATTGTCGCTAGATCTCATACCTTTCAATAAGGTTTGTCCATCGGGCTTTAGGATTGAGCAATCATTTTTACTAAACAAGACGGAATATCCTTCATCACTTAGATGTGAAATGCTTATTAAATTGGCTTTCAAGCCATCAACAAATAAAGCATCGGATAAGGAGGGTAAACCGGGAACGGAAATGGATCCTTTCCCTACAACCTTCTTTTTGGATCCATCACCAAAAGTGACATATCCACCTTCCTCCATAACAAGAGTCTCGAAGAAACTCTTGTTTCCCGTCATGTGCCTAGAGCACCCACTATCCAAATACCAAAAATTAGAAGAATTTGCCTTCAAGGCTATTTGTGCAACATGGCAAACATTTTCATTCTTTCTAATCCACTTAGCAACAATTTTAGCTTTCTTAGTGATCTTTGGTACATGTGCTCTATTATTCCTAGGATCATGCAAATCAATATTATTATTCCTAGGAACATGCATCATAGCTCTTTTCTTTTTCTTCTCTATCATGCTTCTAGTTTTGCACATTTTTATATAGCGAAAGCATTGTGGTCTAATATGACCAACAAATCCACAAAAGTGACAAATAGGAGTAAAATAAGGAATCATACCTTGTCCTTGTCTTTGTGGATGAATGGGTTCAATGCATCTTCGTTGTTGAACCGGTCTAGGTTGCTTCCAAGCTTGAGGTTGCATGATAGGCCTCTTTCCTTTGTGAGCCAATTGAGGAGGAATGTTGGCTTGAGAAACTCTAGGGAGTTTAGCTTGAGGTTGCCTTCTTGGCCCCATCTTCACTTGAGCATTTGAGCTTTGTCCTATTTCTAACTTCTTTCTAGGAAGTTGCACAAGTGAAGTTTCTTCTTTCTTCAAGCTCTTGACAAATATGGTCTTGTTAGAGGTTGAGATCTTCTTGTCATCTTCATACCCAAGACCCCTCTTGTCACATGGACTCTTTCCAACACCAAGCATATGGTCAAGCTTCTTGGTGCTAGAATCCATCCTAGTCATAGATTCTCTAACTTCTTCAAGCTCTCTTTTTAGACTATCCTCATTCCTCCTAGATAAGACTAACTCCTCTTTTAGCTTATCTTCCATCTTCTTGAATTTCTCCACTTGTTCACTTAAGTGGTCATTTTGAGATGCAAGTTCAAGATTTTCTTCTCTCAACATCTTGATCTTTCTTGTACTCTTTATTGCTAAATCATTAAATTCGGCATGATATTTAGCAAACTCCTTTTTCTCCATAAATCCATTCATGGAGTTAGAGGAGGAATCACTTTCTACATCACTTGAGTCATTTTCCTCTTGACTCATTTCCTCTCTCTCACTAGCACTTTTGCTTTTATGGGAGGAGGCAAAAGCTAGGAGATTAGCCATGAGCTCTTCATCATCCGAAGACTCATCTCCCTCATAGGAGTCATCACTACTTCCACTCCAAGTGGCGGCCATCACTTTCCCCTTTTTCTTCTCAACATGATTTGCACAATCGGGGGCAAAATGACCTATGCCACCACACTCGAAACAACGGACCCCTTTCCTTTCGGTCCTTTCTTGCCTAGGTTCAAACTTCTTGAAAGAGCCCTTTTTCTTCAAATCTTGACCTTTTGACCCAAAGCTCTTCCTTCTAAACTTCATAACCTTGTTGAACCTTTTTACAAACAAGGCAAGGTCTTCATCCGAGTCAACCTTCTTTTCCTCCTTTTCATCCTTGGAGGTTTTTAAAGCAATTCCTTTTTGCTTTTTAGTGGGTGTGGAGATAGGCCCTTTCCTAGACTCATAAGCTAGAAGTCTCCCAATCACCTCACTCGGCTTCATATCCTTATAACCACTATTTTCTTCTAAAGCCGTCACCTTCGATTCAAACCTATCGGGTAGAGATCTCATAATCTTTTGCTTGATTCTCCTATCCGAATATGGATCACCAAGTTGATGGCTTTGGTTGACTATATCCATCAACTTGATCTCAAAGTCGTTGAAGCACTCATTCTCCTCCATCTTAAGCGACTCGAATTGAGTTTGGAGGACTTGAAGCTTGGAGTCCTTCACCACTTCGGTTCCCTCATGTGCAATCTCTAGGATGTCCCAAGCTTCCTTAGCTATCTTAGTATTTTGAATCAACTTGTATTGATTTTCGTCCATGGCACACAAGATGGCATGCAACGCCTTCCTATTCCACTTTGAAGCATCAAACTCTTGCGCGTTCCATTGCGCCTTAGGCTTCAAAACATCTTCTCCTCCACCCGCGGGAGTCATCATAGGGAGATCATATCCGTCTTCCACCACCATCCATGCACGGTCATGAATTTGGCATATGTAGGATTCCATCTTCCCTTTCCATTGGGAATAGTTCAATCCGGTAAGAAGTGGGGGCCTTGTGCTAGAAGCTCCTTCGTGGCCACCACCATTTCCACCGTTTCCACTCATAGTGTTTATGAATGAATGAAATGAATGCAAATGTATGAATGATCAAAAATCACACAAAATGCAAAACACACCAAAATAAGCAAGGATCACCTATGTATGTCTAGGAACCCGCTCTGATACCAATTGAAACTAATTAATGCACGGTGTGTATAAAACTATCTAGAGGGGGGGGTGAATAGATTTTACGCTTTTTACCCAATTTTTCGTGTTAGTCAAAATTACGAAATTACCCTCAAGATAAAATAAACAAGCAAGTGTAATATGGTGCGGAAATTAAATTGACACTTGATTTTTACGTGGAAACCCTCACGGGAAAAACCACGGGCTATGTAAGTAAGCCACACTCGAACCTCGAATCCACTAAATGTGCAAACGATTACAACCTAATCCCGGAAGTAATCACACACCTACCTAATCCCGGTATGAGTGAACCTAGTCCGATTTTGCTTGCGATCTAAGCAACCTAATCCCGATTGCTACACACAAGACTTAGCTTCTCTTGAAGAGAATACAACCCTAAGTGAATATGTGAAAATATCCAAAATGCAACATAGAGCAAGGGAAACCCTATATGCTTATCTAAGATGATTAATATGCAATTAAGAACAATCCTAGATATCAAAACTAAATGACATGTCAATTAGTTTAGCTAATCAATATCAAGCACAAAAACCTAATATGCTAGCACAATACAACTTCTCAAACATACATCATACTAATCTCAATCTTGTATCCAAAGTATATAAAATCACATACAAGTAATTAAATTGAGATTTCTAGATAAGAGAAACACAAAATATGTAAGATATTAGTGAAAAGCTTACCAAGCAAAGTATGATGAAGAATCCATGCAAGATGTCATCTAGATGATCTAAGATGATGCTAGATGATGATTGATGATCATGGAACAAGTGTTTGAGTAATTAAAAATGAGTTCTTTGGAATTTTTCTTCTCTTTGAAAAATCTCCTAAGTATGGAATCTGAATATGAACTCATGTAATTGACCTAAAGTCAAAGTGGCATATATATAGGGGGCCAAAACAAAGTGTGGTCGTTTTGATAAGTTTGCCCACTATTTGCCTTGGGCGCTGTACGTAGGGCGCCATTGTACAGCGCCTGTACAGCGCCCTTGCTCTGTTTTCACGAGGAAACAGAGTGGCGCTGTACGTACAGCGCTCTGTACCGCGCTATGTACAGCGCCCCAACAGCGACCCAACAGCGACCGATTAAATCGATCAGGTCTGAACAGCGCTCAATGGGCGCTGTTCGTACAGCGCTTCTGTAGAGCGCTTTTGGGGGCGCCCAGTGCAAAAATGCAATCCTAAGTCTAAGCATGACAAGGCAATTGGATATGCAAGATGCAATCAAACTAACATGCAAGAAGAGATGTTCATGAGCATTAAGGCACACATAAAAGACACACAACATATAAGGATTAAACATATGCATGAGTTGTGAGTGTGTGCATCTATCTCTTCAAGACAAGTAAGCACTTAGAATATTACCTTTGGTGCTTGTCAATAGTGAGATCTTCAAAAGGGCCTAAGCAATAACAACAACATCTAAGCTACCCTTACAAAGCATCCCCACATGTGGTTTGATCACGAAATAAGCCAATTAACAACAACGGGAATCCTAACATATTCTATATCAAAACGATGTTTATCTTGTATTGATTAGTGGTCGTTATCATGATGATACAAAGCTTCAAAGAAAGACTCGGCTACGGTTCATGCAAGGTGGTGGCTTGTTAAGGGGAATTAGCTTCATTGCTCATCAAAGGTATAATTGACCTCGTTCCTCTTACAAGGCATATGCACACACACACATGGCATTTATTTGTGTCCCTGCATAGTTGTACACTTTTTATATAACACATTCATACACTTGTTGAAGTATGCACATGCATTAAATTTAATTTAATAAACATTGTGAAATTGCATGTTCTAGGACTATCTCTAGGAAATTGCATATTTATGTGATCTTGTGTTTATTTGTTTATGTGTAAGTGATTTGGACTTGAAAATGTTCTCAAATGATTCCTTGTTAAGTTCCGATCGTTTTGGTTACTCACTCATTTGTTTTCGAGTTCCGAGTTGGAAGATACGAAACTTTCCGTACATTTATCGTACATGGTTTTCGTCTTTTCGATTTCCATATTTTTTTATGAAAGTTTTATTGATGTCCATGTCTGTGAGGGAGTTACGGTTCGTAATCCAAAAACGGATTTGAATTCGGAGTTCGGAGATCAGAGAACCGTCAAAGAACGTGAGAGGTGCGCAAAAGAGTGCTAAATGGTAAAAGATGGCAAATTGCCATTTGCCCCCTTAGCCGTGGAGAGCACGTGAGGCACACACCAAAATATGCTCTCTGTCCCCGTGTAGCACACAGCATACAATGGCTTTTCCTTCACAATTCAATTCACGAGCTGCTTGTTTGTATTTTATTCACATTTTGAATGGGTTTTTATTGTGTGCAAGCATACACATGAATCTTGGTGTGCCATGCTCCACCTCATTCATGTGTTGACTTGACCTTATTTCCTATTGGTCATTTGTATGCCTTCTTACGTGAGCTTACCTCACCTGATCACACTCTTTCTCAATATATTCCCTGTCTCACGGCAATTCAAATGTGGTGAGAAAAATGTAAAGAATGAAATATGTGCAGTAATTGTTTTTTAGGATTTTCTCAAAACACAATATCTCTCTCATCTTTCATCCGATTTGAGTGATTCAAGTTTGAGAATCTTCATATTGGAGTCCTCTACAAACCCTAGGCAACCTTGAGGTCATTTGATCAAGCTTTCATTTGATTCATCACCATTTTCGGACTGCACCTACTTGTTCTAGGTAATTGTTCAAACTTTTGTGTTCTTGAGCTTAATTCATTTTCAATTACCTTGGGCTTCCTTCCTATATATGTGTATGTTCTTGATCAAGTGTTATTAGGTTTGTAGACTTCAAATTGATAGCTAATTTTATCATGATTAGATTCTCAAATGTGAGTTAGGTTTTCTAAACCTATGTTTTCACATGATTGTGAGTTGTATTGTGATTAGCTTTATATCTAGGATTATTTGTGACTTGATTGAATCATTTTATGATTAATAATCCTTGAATTGTGTTTTGATCCTTTGACTGATAAAATCTAGGATTAATACATTTGTATGTGTTTTTAGAGCTATCTAGGATTTAATTGATTTATCATTATATCATTGCTCTAAATTGTTAGCTAGAATATTCATTGAACACATTTTTGTGATTCTAGCATTTTTGTGTATGTTTATAACATCTTGAATTTGTACTTCATGTATATGATTTATTCAAGTGTTATTTGTGCGAATGAAACTAGGAGCTTTTGTGTTAAGTGTTTTTCACATGCTCTAGGTTTAATTCATGTTTTAGCATCTAGACTATATTACTTGTGTTCTCACATGTTTAGGTCTAGTTGTTCCATGGAATGTATTGATCACATGTTCTATGTTGAATTGATTGTTTGCATTATTTGCATTCACATGATCACACTAGGAAGTCCTTGTAAAAGGCATGAAGTCTTGACTAGGACAACGTGTTCGGATAGTCAAGCAAGGAAGTATTGGTTAGGACAAGAGGTCCGGATAACCAAGCAAGAAGTCATGGCTAGGACCTGGAAGGTCCGAATAGTCATGCATGGGAGGCTCTCTAGAGGCATGAGTGCCTTGGATAGGGAGTTGGCTACAATATTGGTAAACTTAGGCGTATGGATAGACATTGACTCCAAAAAAGCGGGGTATATGGGATGTGTATGCACTCTTGAGGAATTTCTAATCTTCCATCGATGTTGGTTTGGTATTATCTCCAATATATGGTGGTTTTGCATCATTGAAGGATTTCGTACATTCCAATAGAGTTAGGTAGACATAGACTCCAATAGGAAGTAGATCAAGGTTGGTCACTTTTGAGGGATTTCTAATCTATCATCCAATATATATAGTACCCAATGGTTGTAGTTCAACCCGTGGATGTTTCCTCCTTGGAGGTTTTACCACGTTAAAAAATTCTCATGTGTCAATTCTTTCTATCCCTTTTTTATATATGTTTATGTGTATGTTTTAATCTTGTGGTACAATATTCACTTGTGATATATTTGGAAGCAAGATTGTGTAAAGTGTGATTTGTAATCAATATTCATTTTGATCATATTTGTATATAGAATTCATTTGTGTAAATACTATTCTCTTATTCTTTGATTCTTTTGTATAGTTGTATTTAGATTAATACATGTACATATTGGACATTATTATGAATACATGTATTCTTTGTTTTTGGTTTTAATATATTTCCTTCATTAGCAAGTTGTAGTAGTTCTACTTAATGTACTTACATTGTAATATTCAAAGTACAACTTGTGGAATTTGATCTTAATTGAATATCTTGTATATGAGATACATTGTTTGTTGGTATATGTTTTGTAAACTAAGGGTGGTGAATTAAGCATACATGTGTTAAGTGTTTTCTCATAACAATCATGTGTAAGGTTAATTTGTATGCTCACCAAGGTTTTGACATAAGTCATGAAAGAGTTTTTAAGACTAGTGTGTTAACCTATTCACCTCCCCTCTAGGTTGTTTAGTATAACCTTGTAGGTATTTTCAGTGTCTTTTTACGTCGTGCGGTATTCTTTTTGCGGAATTTCAGAATTATAGGTTTATGCACGGATGAAGATCGCTAAGAAGAGTAGTTCTACCGATCAACGATAATATACATCAAGTGAGAAAAATAGTCGATCAGTTTGAGGGGAACATAGAAGAAGGAGTTCCTCAGAATCATCATGATCAACAAGCTCATGATCCAAATTTGCAAGAGCAACAAGCTTTTGAGCAAGAGGGTAGTGTACATGGGGATGAGTAGTTGAGGCTCACCATGGGTGAGTACACACTTCCCTTCGTAGGAAATATGCCTACGGCTATAGTACTTGATGATGTGGCGAGGCAGTACGAATTGAAGAACATGCACATCGGCCTCCTACCATCTTTCAGTGGAAGACCTACTAAAGATTGCCTTCAATTCATGAAGCAATATGGTGCCACATTAGAAACATTTCCAGTGATGGCTCGCCAAGCAGTACTAACTAGAGAGTAGATTCACCTCAGATGTTTCCAATACTGTTTGAAGGACGGGGCGATGACTTGGTACATGAACTTGAGGCCAGGGTCATTGTTGACATGGGGTCAAGTGTGTAAGGTGTTTTTCAACAAATTTTTCTCGTCACAAAAGGCAAAGAATCTATGATTGAAGATTGCCTCCTTCTATGAGGAGAACGGTGAACCCTTCCACGAAGCATGGGAAAGGTTTAACTTGTTGCTCGCTCAGATGCCGCCGCATACATACCATCCAGAGTTGAAGGTGAATTCCTTTTATAGTGGACTTTCTTCTATTACACAGATGCTAGTGGATAATGCATGTGGGGGTACAATAGCAGACAAGAGAGCAACTAAAGCCTATGATATCTTGGAAAAGATCGCCCAAAGCTCACAACAAAGGACATCCAATGTTAGGAAGGGTGGAAGGCTAGATGTGGGACCGAACACTCAAGTGCAAATTCAGATGTCCCGAATGAACAAAGAGCTCCAATCTATTAAGGACCTTATAACAGGAAAGCCAGGGTCTTCACATGGAGTTAGTCAAGTCATGGGAGAGATAGATGAGGGAGAGGGGCAGATTGGGCAAGAAAAGGAAGCCCAAGCCTTTGGGGAATTCCAGAGGCAAAAGAATGACATGTATTCGAATACGTACAATCCAGGGTTGAAGAACCACCCTAACTTATCTTGGTCAAACAACAACCACCTAGGTGTGAGTAACAACCAAAGTGGAAACAACTACCAAGGTGCGAATAACAATCAAGGGTACCAAAATTGTGGATATAATAAGTATAACCAACAATGAGGTCTTAACAATAACAATAACCAGTGGGGTAGTTCAAGTAACAACCCCCCAACCGACTTCAACTCTCAAGCACCCTCTAACCAACCAAAAGACAAATCGTTGGAGGAAATAGTCAGTACAGTGATAAAGACAGTTGGCATAGGTTTTGAAGCCCTCAAGAACACTTTGCATGCATCGAAGCAGAGAATGACAGTTTACATGCAATCCAACGATCAGAGAGCCAATAGTCATGGAGCGTCACTAAAGAAGATGAAGACACAATTGGCTCAACTTCTAGATGCAGTGGTTAAGCAAAACAAAAGGAAGTCACCTAGTACCGATGAGCACATTAATGTGCTAGAAGTGGACGAAGAGGAAGTTGAGAAAGTGGTAGGACCATAGATTATACCTAACCAAGTGAGAGTTCTAGATCACTCCACTAAGGTGGATGTGGATAATATGGTGAAGGGCACAAAGAATGAAGAATGGGAAAAGGGTGAAGAATTCCCCATTAAATTGCGGATCCTGGAAGCTTCGTGATAGATGTGACCATTGGAACTTTACCAAAAATGGGAGCGGTGCTTGATATGGGAGCTAACATCAATATGATGCCATTATTATTGTACAAACAGTTGAAGATCCAATCAATCAAACCGACTTCTATTACTCTCATTATGGCGGATAACACTCCTAAAACTCCAGTTGGAGTGGTTAAAGAAGTCTACATGAATATGCACGGTTTGACAGTCTCAGTGGAGTTTGTTGTGTTAGAGAAAGACTTCTCTTTTCAAGGCAATAAATCACACCTAGTCTATATACATGTTATGCAAGTGTGAGGTAAGTGAATGACATGCATAAGAATCAAATAAGAAACACAAAAGGATATTCAAAATATGTAAATGTATGAGATGTGTGTGTATGCAATCTAAATCTCTTCAATTAAGAGTCAAGAATAGTAGGCTACCTTTCTTTGAAGTACTTGAAGTCCACAATGAGGTCCATTGGCATTAGATGAGGATTCTTCAATCCTAAACTACCCTTACATATTTGAACCTCATTGTGGTTTTGTTAATGAAATAAGCCAATCAAAAAGTGAGGCACTTACAAAGCGCATCTCTTTCCGCCTTAAGAATTTCCACCTCTAGCATAAGCTCTTGATTGGAATTCCTAAGCTCTTATATTTCCGACTCACCTATGCTTACTTCCTCATCTTGGCTGCTCATCTCAAACATTTGCACCAAGTTAACAATACCATACCTAGGTAGGTGGTTGCACATCCATCACAAAACAATTCCCAATGTTCTTTAGATCATCATTGCTTGTGATTGTCTCTATATCAAATTCTTTTCAAATGAGTACATCATAAATCTCTTCTTATACACATCAATTCTCATTTGAGCGGTATCCATAAAAGGCCTACCAAGTAGAACTTGCCAATTTCCATTGTCATTGGATTTTTCTTCAACATTCAACACCACAAAGTCGGTGGGAATGATAACTCCACCCACTAGGATTGGAACATCCTTTAGCTTTCCTTGTGGGGTCTGAGAAGTTTGGTTCGCCAACAAAAGCTTCATCTTGGTTAGCTTCAAACCTTCCAAACCTGTCTATTTCCTAAGCAGAAAATCGTAGGTTCGATCCCTACCTGGCACGAAGAATGTTTTAACTTACCCAAAAAAATCAAACCTTCCAAACCCAACTTCTCATATAACTATAAGGATATCATATTGATGCTTGCACACAAGTCAAGCACTCCCCTTAGCAATTCAATTTCTCCAACCAATACAGGGATCACAAAACTCCCCGGATCTTCAACCTTGGTTGGAAATGCTTCCTCAAAAGTTATTGCTTCTTCTTTAGCTCTATCCATATTGACAAAGTTAATTTCCTTAGCTTGTTCGGTGCGACTTGGAAGCTTGCCCTTCTCTTGCCTTTGGAGGGCTTCGGCAATTTGCCTAACTTGGGTTTCTAACTTCCCGAACGAAGCCTCAATATTGCCAAATCTTTGGCCGCTTGCTTGCATGAAACTTGTCAAGGTTTGCTCAGCCTCTTGGAAACCTTGCAGCATCCCTCTCATTTCTTCATCAATGTTACGCCAAGGTTAATATGTGCTAGATTGAGCATTGTTGTTGTTGTTGTTTTTGTTGTACCATTGATTTCCACTCCATTGGTTTCCTCCTCGTGGGTATCAACCTTGTTGGTATCCACCTTGTGTCTCTCTTTGACGGTATCCATTTTGTTGGTTTCCACCTTATGGGTTCCAACCTTGATTTCTAGGTTATGGGTTCAAAGTGTTTTTGTTGTTGGACCAAGAGAAATTGGGATGGTTTCTCCACCCCAGGTTGTAGGCGTTTGAGTAGGGGTTGTTCCCTTGCCATTGAAAACCCATAGCTTGAACTTCCTTAAGCACTTGTTCTTCGTTCATGTCATTGAATCCTCCACTATCATTGGGTGCATCACTACAACTTGCCTCTTGTCTTCCAAGCATCTTTACACCAGCCTTTGGAAATCCCATGCTCTCTATATAAGTTTTCAAGGATTCCATTTTCGTGTTCATCCTAGAGATCTCAATAGCAGTTTGTGTTAGAACTCATATCAAACTTGCCACCTCTAACACTATTTGCATTCCTTTGCTGAGAATTATGTGTTAGCATCTCATATATCTCATAAATCTCAATCGTAGTCTTTGTATCAAAAGATCCTCCGTATGCATTATTCACCAAAACTTGAGAGAAACGGATGAAACCTCCTTGGAAGCATGACACCTTATATTCTTCAGTAAACATGTGAGGAGGGCATTGAGCCAAGTAGTTGATACCTCTCCCATGACTCATGGAATAACTCTCCTTCATTTTCAATGAAATCCGCAATACTGACTTTCAACTCCTTTGCCTTCCTAGCGGGTTTAAATCTTGTTAGGATTTAGAGTCTAGTTGGCATTATTCTACATCAAAACGGTATTTCCTTTGTATTGTTATGTTGTCCTTATTGTACAGTTTATCAATCCTCAAAAGGATGGACATCATCTCAAGCAAAGTGAAGCCTACATGCGAGGAAAACGTCACTGACTACAAAAGTAATAAGACCTCTTTTCCTCTTACAAGGCTTAGGCGCACTGATCGCGCTCAAAATGTTCACATTTAGCACTCCCTTTTCCTATCTTTTATGTTCGTTTCCAAGCACTTTTGTGTATATAATGTGTGTTTTAGTTATGTGCAGGTAAATATCCCACAAAAATGGTGTTTGTACCAAATATGGGCAAAATAAGGCAATTATGTATGAAGAAGACCGCCGCTAGTTCGTTCTGCGAGAAAGTAGCCACGGACCAGAAGATATGAAGCTGCGGGAAACCCACACTGGAAAACCACCACAGGAAAGAACCCACGAAGCAGGGGAGCATGAAGCCGTAGAGAAGATCCCGTGAGTTCAGTCACTCTAGCTCACGGGAATGAAGCAGCGAAATGAAGTCGCGGGAATCCCAAGCTGGATTTCCTCCGCAGGATAGGAGGAACAAAGCCGCGAGGTATTATCAAAGGATCCCACGAGTTATCATCGCGGGAATGAACCCACGGAATAGGGGAAAGACTTGAGAGAAACGGATGTGACCTCCTTGGAAGCACGACACCTTTTATTCTTCAGTAAACATGTAAGGAGGGCATTGAGCCAAGTAGTTGATACCTCTCTCATGACTCATGGAATAACTCTCCTTCATTTTCAGTGAAATCCACAATATTGACTTTCAACTCCTTTGCCTTCCTAGCGGGTTTAAATCTTGTTAGGATTTAGAGTCTAATTGGCATTATTCTACATCAAAACGGTATTTCCTTTGTACTGTTATGTTGTCCTTATTGTACAGTTTATCAATCCTCAAGAGGATGGATATCGTCTCAAGCAAAGTGAAGCCTTCATGCGAGGAAAACGTCATTGACTACAAAAGTAATAAAACCTCTTTTCCTCTTACAAGGCTTAGGCGCACTAATCGCGCTCCAAATGTTCACATTTAACGCTCCCTTTTCCTATCTTTTGTGTTCGTTTCCGAGCACTTTTGTGTATATAATGTGTGTTTTAGTTATGTGCAGGTAAATATCCCACAAAGATGGTGTTTGTACTAAATATGGGCAAAATAGGGCAATTATGTATTAAGAAGACTGCCGCAAGTTCGTTCCGTGAGAAAGTAGTCGCGGACCAAAAGGTATGAAGCCGTGGGAAACCCACGCTGGAAAACCACTACGGGAAAGAACCCACGAAGCAGGGGAGCATGAAACCGTAGAGAAGATCCCATGAGTTCAATCACTCTGGCTCACAAGAATGAAGCAGCGAGATGAAGTCGCGGGAATCCCAAGCTAGATTTCCTCCGCGGGAAAGAAGCAGCGGGACAGAAGGAACAAAGCCGCGAGGTATTATCAAAGGATCTCGCGAGTTATCATCCGAGAATGAACCCACGGAACAGGGGAAAGACTTGAGAGAAACGGATGAGACCTCCTTGGAAGCATGACACCTTTTATTCTTCAGTAAACATGTAAGGAGGGCATTGAGCCAAGTAGTTGATACCTCTCCCATGACTCATGGAATAACTCTCCTTCATTTTCAGTGAAATCCACAATATTGACTTTCAACTCCTTTGCCTTCCTAGTGGGTTTAAATCTTGTTAGGATTTAGAGTCTAATTGGCATTATTCTACATCAAAACGGTATTTCCTTTGTACTGTTATATTGTCCTTATTGTATAGTTTATCAATCCTTAAGAGGATGGATATCGTCTCAAACAAAGTGAAGCCTTCATGCAAGGAAAACATCATTGACTACAAAAGTAATAAGACCTATTTTCCTCTTACAAGGCTTAGGCGCACTAATCGCGCTCCAAATGTTCACATTTAGCGCTCCCTTTTCCTATCTTTTGTGTTCGTTTCCGAGCACTTTTGTGTATATAATGTGTGTTTTAGTTATGTGCAGGTAAATATCCCACAAAGATGGTGTTTGTACTAAATATGGGCAAAATAGGGCAATTATGTATGAAGAAGACTACCGCAAGTTCGTTCCGTGAGAAAGTAGTCGCGGACCAAAAGGTATGAAGCCACGGGAAACCCACGCTGGAAAACGACCGCGGGAAAGAACCCACAAAGCAGGGGAGCATGAAGCAATAGAGAAGATCCCGCGAGTTCAGTCACTCTGGCTCGCAGGAATGAAGCAGCGGAATGAAGCAGCGGAATGAAGCAGCGAAATGTAGCCGCGGGATTTTCTCCATAGGAAGGAAGCCGCGGGACAGAAGGAACAAAGCCGCGAGGTATTATCAAAGGATCCCGCGAGTTATCACCGTGGGAACGAACCCACAGAACAGGGGAAAGAACTCGCGAGAATTCCTCCACGGGAAAGAAGTCGTAGGACAGAGGTTTTGAACTAGCGGGACACCGACTTAGGAGGATATTTTGGTCTTTTCACACCCCATTCATCCCTAAACTTGCCCAATCTATATACATCTCTTTTGCCTCTCTTTCTAGTGAACCAAGTCCTAGAACCACAACCTAACCTAGAGCTTAGCTCTTACACCACAAAAGAGAGAGAGCAACCTTCAAGCTTCCATGGAGGATTTTCCTCCATGGAAGATTAAATACGAAGAGAAAGGAGGGTTCGTGTGTCGAGCCATGGAAGTTCATAGATAATGAGAGCTTTTAGAGGACTTGTCTTCAAGGGTTATCTCTTATTTCTCATCTCTTTGTATTTTCTTATGATGTGTAACCCATGTGGGATTATTTGTAAACCAACACTTATGTTAATATATGTATGAATTGTTCATAGATTTGATTTGGTATTGTTCCATTCATTGATATGTCTATGATTGATATCTCTTATTGTTATATTCATGTGTATGGAGAATTATATATTGATGTGTATGTATAGATAAGATTAAGAGTAGATTAACCTAATGATGTAAGAGTAGTTGTAATCAAATATCTCATTTGTGTATGTATGTTAGTAGATGATTCAATATGTATGTGTTTAGAATGATTAGAGTGATTGAGAGCTAGGTTTGTGCTTGGATAACCATTTCGGGTATGAGCTTGGCTATTAGCTCTATTGAATGGGAAAAGCTTATGCATAGCTTGCTAAGATAGCTTTGGCTCATGTTCTTGTGCTTAATGGGTCTAAACCTAAACACGATTACTCTTCCGATTGGAGAGTGATGACTTTATTTTGGGAATTCCCTAATCAAGAGAACAAACCCTTTACTGAATTAAATGGTATTCACATGTTAAACAATCTACATGATTTGCATCTTGTGTTTAGTGAACCGATGTCTCATATGTGTCTCATATCTAGTTTATCTCCAAGCCACCATTATTTTCGTAGCTAGGGTGTCTTGCCTTTAGGAGTAGAATAACGTAATTAGGAGTAGACTAATTAGAAAGGCAAGCACTCGGTTACATTTCTACCCTTAGCTTTTAGTCATTTAGTTAGTTTGCATCTCCACACATACACACTTCTGCATTCCATTTACATTGCTTTCATAAACTCTAGAGCTAGATACAGTTAACAGATTCCATCTCTCTGTGGGAATGACCCTTGCTTACTTGCTATACTAGTCCTTTGACTCGTGTCATTTGCGAGGTGATTAGAATAGAATATCTTTTCTAACGGGTGTCAACGACCGCCCGCATCACGCGCGCGCGCACACACACACACACACACACACAATTCATTCATATGTGTGCCTACATAGTAGTGCTAAGGTGGTATAACACATTCACACTTGTTTTAGTATGTTCATGCATTATTCCCAAATTGACAAATATTGTAGAAATGCATGTACTAAGACTATCTCTATGAAATTGCATACTTGTGTGGCCATGTGTTTATTTGTTTGTGTGTAAGTGATTTGGACATGAATATGTTCTCAAATGATCCGATCTTTTCGGATACTCACTCATTAGATTTCAAGTTCAAACTAGGAAGTTACGAAACTTTACAGTCTCTTACAATGCATTGTCTTCGTCATCGTGTATCGAGTCGAGTTCACATCCATTTGTTAAAGGACCTTTTTCTCTGCGTATTCGAGTCATGGATGCATTAAATACGACATCATCCACATGTCGCTTATCCAACCATTTGTTTCACCAGATCAAGCATCATCTTCCCAATCGGTTATTTATTCATTCCTGACCAGTGCAGTCATCCCGATCGAACCATCTTAACCCGATCGTTGTTATTACCTTGATCGTGTTATCTTGGCCAGACCAAATGTTGGTATCCAACTGGTGGTGATTGAGGTTGACTTTCTTCCCGATTTTAACTTTTGGTTATGTGGCGCATGACAACCGTTTTTCCCGGTTCCCTTGTTGACTTGTCATCTTTCCGAATTTCACTAATAACAATATTATTTTAATAAAAATTGGGAACAGCCGGTTTGAAACCGGTTGTTCCAACTGAAGTTTTAATGTTTGGCAGCCAAGCATTAAATTTTTTGTTTACCCCCATATATATATATATATATATCCCCATATATACTGACTTTTGCACCTAGAGAATAAACTATCTCAACTCTTCTTCAACAAGTCTCAAGGCTCTAATACCAAGACGGAGGACCAACAAAGCTAACAGAATGCACAAGACAAAATGCAGAAAATAATAAAACATGAAATTGAAACGAATTCCAACTTGAATAATAGAAAATAAAATTAACATAAACTTACTGTAATCAGTATTAGTCTGACAGCAATGTAGATGTACACAAATAAGTCGCACTCTTTATTTATTTCAAACTTGTTTTTACAAAGGAAGGGAAGGTTAAGAGAGGACGGTTACAAAACTAAGAGAGGAAGATTACAAAGTAGGAAAAGAACCTGAAGATCAGAACTTGCCTTCTCAACCGGAGAAGAGTTCTTTATATAGACCAGACAAATTACCATGGTAGTGATAACCAAGGTTAAGACTGACTCTGGTTAAAATATAATAATGGTCGTTGAAGACTCTATAAGCTAGTCACATGGAGGAATGATTGATTCTGAAGCAATGATGGTGCTGGATGATTCCATAAGCTGGTCACATGGGTCTGATAGTGGAGGAATGATTGCTGCTGGAGCTTGATGATTGCTGCTGGAACTTAGTCACGGGTGAAAGTAAGTAACTTTCAATTTGTTTCTTCTGCCGACACTCTTTACTTTTTTTTTTTCTCTCTGCCGACACAGGATAGATAATACATGATTATAATGGTGATAAATGCTAATAGAGGATTCCATGCTCTCTAAGAATAAGTCTAGTGAAATCTACGGGGCTAAAGCCCCTAAAACTGTGATAAGTCATGGCCGAAAATGCTTCCACAATATTGTTGGGAAGAGCTGTTACCTTCGGTGGGGTCATCTTCACTAAGGAAATCATCATGGTCATCTGAATCTGAGTCTTTTTGGGAAATGGCTGTCATAGATTTTCTCATTTCATCAGCGATGGCTAATAGTTCTTCGGGAGTCTTTGCAGCTGCAATTCTAGCTTGATTCTTGGATTTGGCCATTAAGAACTGAGATTGGTCTTTGCTTGAGTTGCAGAAGCTAGGGTTTTCGTTAAACCATCTTGCTACCCTATTTTTCCCATGGTCAGCCATGTTCATGCCACTCCACCATTTGATCTTCGTTTGTCTCCCAAAATAAGGAACATTGACATTGCCAATAAGTATTTCTTGAATCTTATAATCAAGCATCAAAATCCAGGTAAGACTGAAAATCCTGAAAAAGATTAATAAGTCAGGAATAAAATCCCAATCTTTGGGTTTATCAACATGTGTGACCCAATACTGGTAACTTCTTTAATGATGGTTGGAAGGAAATCAATATTTGGCCCATATTTGTCCCACCATTCCAGAAACCAGAATGGTATGTCAAGAGGAAAATCTTTGTCAAAGTAGATAAACCAAGATAAAGAATTTCCAGGATTTTGGCCATATAAAACATAAGTCCATGCGTCAGTATAATCCCAATAGGAAAATTCAGAAACGTAGAAGGGTCTAGAAAAACTTCTTTTCTTATTTGGGTCATTACCCCATTGTTCTAAAGTAATGATTTTGCAAAACTTTATTTTTCTAAAAATCAATTTCTTTGTGTCAATTTTGTCAAAAACATCCGAAATATAGATTGAATCTGTATCCACAAGGATGAATTCATAAAAAATATGTCTTTTTAATATGTCCTCAGGAATCCTACAAAACAGTGGATCAATGATTGCATCCGCCAGTTTTTTAGGTTCCATGAAATAAGTCTCGAGTAGTAGTGGGGCTTCTACTATAAAAAATTTGTCAAAATAGGGTTTTTCATGATAATGATAAGTCGGGTTGTTGACTCTAAGGAAGGATGATATGGAGGGAGCATAAGTCTTTTGCTTTTCAACAATTTTGTCTTGTTTTACTGAATGTGGGCTGATATGGGATGATGCTACTGTTTTAAAGGATGAAGAATCTGATTTTAAAGGGGAAAAACTATTGGTGATTTGTAGTGGGGTTGGTATGGTAGGTCTTGGTGATTGGGTTGAAATGGCCAGATGGCTGGAAGCAATAAAGTATTTGTCTTTATGACTGGGCTTTCTTTCTGGGCTAGATTTTTGTTCATCATAAGTCATAATAGCAGCAGTATTGTTGCCACGATAAGTCACCAAAGCACTATGTCCACTTGATAGGTCAGTTGATAAGTCGGGCCTGGATGAGGATGGGCTTATAGTGGGCCTGAGGCCCTGTGTCTTCTTTTTGCTGCTACTCATGGACTTCCCTGCAAAAATTCTCTGGTCAAAAAATCTGGTAAACTATTATTTGATCCTTTAATATGTTCAATAGTAAAATCAAATACAGATAATAAAGCTTGCCATCTAGCAAATATTTGTTTGGAAGCAAGATTTTTAACATCATTTTTCAAAATGAATTTTACTGATTGACAATCAACTTTCAAGACAAATTTTTGGTTGATTAGATCATCTTGGAATTTTTGGATAGTTAGAACAATAGTCAGGATTTCTTTTTTGACGGTGGAGTATTTTTGTTGGGTATCATTCCAAACACCAGAAACATATCTAACAAGACATTCTTATTTATTGATGACTTGTTTTAAGATGCCACCATAACCAAGCTCAGAAGCATCTGTTTCGACTATTTTAGGAGCAGTGGGATGACATATAACAAGACATTGGAGACTTTTGACTTGGGCCTTTATTTTTTTGACAGCTAAAGTGTGCTCCCGGTCCAAGGTGCTGGATTTTTCTTTAGTCTTTGGAAAAGGGGTTTGCATATGATACGTAGTTGTTGACAGAAGTTAGCTATATAATTGAGGCATCCTAAGAATCGTTGTAGTTGGGTTTTGTCTTTGATAACATCCGAAAATTTGTCAGCAAACTCAAGACTTCTTTGGATGGGTAAAATAGTTCCTCTTTCGATGTTATGACCTAGGAATCGGATTTTTGTTTGGTATAAAACAATTTTGGGTGCTGAGACAACTAGACCTTGGTGTTTGGCTGTTTGGAGGAAAATATCTAAGTGTTTCCAGTATTGGTCAATGTTATCAGAATAGATTAGGACATCATCTATGTAGACAATAGAAAATTCAGTATAAGGGTTGAAAATCTCATTCATGATAGATTGAAATTCACTAGGGGCATTTTTGAGACCAAAAGGCATGACATTCCACTCATACTGGCCAAAAGGCACAGTAAAAGCAGTTTTATAGCGGTCCTTCTCATCAATCTATATTTGCCAAAAACCTGATTTCATGCCAAACTTAGAAAAAATGTTAGAATTATAAAGTCTTTTCAATAAGTCAGATTTATTAGGGATAGGATACCGAATCCATTGAAGAGCATCATTTAGAGATTTGTAATTGATGACCAGTCTGGGGACTCCTCTTTCGATTTCAGCATTCTTTTGAACATAGAAAGCTGGGCAACTCCAAGGGGATTTAAAAGGCCTAATCAGGCCCTTTTGCAATAAGTCGGCAATTTCTTTTTGCAGTGTTCTAGGAGGGACGAGGACATTTGGATAGGTTTGGCTTTGGTGGGAATTCCTCTTTCGGAGAATTCCTTGCTATAAGGAAGAAAGACGATATGTCTTTTTCTGTTCCAGAAGGCATTTGGAAAAGAGGCACAAACTTCACTTTCGAGTTTTCTTTTGAAGGTTTGGATTTTTTGTTGAAGTTTGGGATCTTCTAGGTGTTTCTTTTGTCTCTCAAAATGCAGGTCGTCTTTTAAGAAAGATAAATAGTCCTGCTTTATATTAATATTGGCAATTTGGTTTTCTAAGAAGACTGACTTGTTTTTAAGGGTATTTAGATCTCGAACGAGGATAGGGAAGGTGAAAGGGAAAAGTATTTCTTTTCCTAGGTATTCTGAAATAAGTCCTTCTGAGGTGACTTTAAAAGGGGATATAAGATGAATGAAGGTAAGCTAAGGATTACATTTTGGGAAAGATTTTTGACTATAAGGAAACTAGTGTTGTAGCAGACTCCATCATTGCAAACTTTGGCATTGGTTAATTTGTATTGGATATTAAGCTGTTGTTTGTTGGCACCATAAAGGGTTTCTGTGGTTTTCTCGAAATATTTGGTGGGAACAAGAGCTTCCCGCATACAGTTGAGATCAGCTCCTGTGTCGATCAACACATGGACTCTTAGGTGGCAGTTGGAAGAAATGCGTATGTCTACTTCAGTGTACCATTTCTAGACCCTGATTTCGCTGCCAATGGAGGTCCCATGTTGTCGGATAAAGTCAGGATGGAGGAGGCTGGCCAATTCATGATTAGGTTGATCCCCTCCTTGCGGTTGATCCCCTCCTTGCGCTTCTGCTTCTGAATCATCAGAACTTTTGAAACTGCTTTGTGTAGATGATTTTCTTTTTGTCTTTGAAGATTGTTCTAGCAATTGTGCTTGAAGCTTCTGGGTTGTGAGTTTTAAATCTTTTATTTCCTCTTTGACCTGCTTGATTTCATTCTGTAGGTCAGGGATGGTCACTTTTCTTTGTTTAGGGGAAAATAGTTTCATCACATTTTCTTCGAAATCTGGGATTTTTGGGCTGGTTGATGGTTTATTGGTATCTTGGGTGGATATTTTTTCTTGGATTTGTATGATGTAGTTTGCTTTAAGAATAGGATCACTGATACTGTCAATCATGCTAATTAGCATGGAATAGTCGGATTGATCCAAGACATTGACTTGATTGCATAGGCAGGCCTAAATGCGATCTGATTCTTGTTGCGTTGAAGTTTCTGTGCTGGATTGGCCGATGATTAGAAGCTCTTCCTCGGAACTTGTTGAATCTTCATCCGAGGTATACTGTTGTTCGAAAATAACTTGGATAAGTCTGTCTTTGAATTCTTCTTCAATATTCAAAGACTTGATCTTATTTTTAAGCTCAGGACATTTGTTAGAAAATGTCCCCTTTTCCCACACCCATAACAGGTTTTATTATTTCTGGTGAAGGGCCTTTGGAAAGGTTTCTTGCTTCTCTTCTCTGCTTTCTCCTTGTTGTGTGATCTATCTTTACTAGGACGCTTCTTTCTTTTGGAGGGTTGATAGTTGGATTTGTGAGACTGCCGATGTTTCTGGTTCGGGAGCTTATCAAATCCGAACTGCTCACACCACGAGCCAAGTTCTCTTCTGGTAGTTAACTTTTGCTGTTTGAGTTGGCTCTTTAGTTTGATATCATTGCATAGTTGTAGAGCTACAACATTGATAGTTGCAATGATTTCTCCATAAGTCCATGTCTCTAAGTCGATCTGGGACCAATCTGAACTGACCATCTGTTCTCTCATCTTGTCTCGAACTTTGTTGGCAAAAAGAGACGGTAGTCCTGATATGAATTTTTCTTTCCAATATGCTTTGGCATTGTCTTCTCTTTGTAATACTCTGATCAAGAATATGTCCTTGTACCATTTGAAATCACTCAGTTTCTTGCACTTCAAGTTCTGGAGTTTGGAATAGTCTTTATCTTGGAATCGGTTTGGGTTTCCGATAAAATGTAAAACGATGGTATAACAAAGCACATCTATACCATCAGACTGGGAGGTAGTGGTAGTGGTAGTGGTAGTGGCAGTGGGCAGGAAAGAGCCTGGGGTGGTAGATGTAGAGGGAACTGATATGGTTTTTGTGTGGTTAATAATGTTTACTCTGGATGTTAGAGATAGGGTATGCGTCCACCATCCGAGTAATTGGCCTTCAAAACCACCGGTCAGTGCTATGACGGCATCAGCATGGGTCATGCTTTGTTTCTTGATGTAAATGTAGCCAACAGTGTGAATCTGTCTAACGATAGTCATAATTTGGTATTATAATAGACCATCAATGTTAAATTGATAGCAAGCATTGCCACTGTATGCTTTGTAAGGAACAGTTTCTTCATATTGGAGGTCAGAGGGTGTAGGTTTTGGATAATAGGGTTTTGTGCCATGGTAAAATCGGGTATAGCTATTGTTGTCGGCTGTGTTTTGGTTGGTTAATTTATAGATCATCTGGTCGAATTCTTTGGTGGGTTCACTGTTGCTAGGTTCGGAGGTGTCAAAATATGTGTCTAAGGTTCGGATTTCTGGTTGGTTTTCTGGTTTAGGAATTTGAGGAATTTGTGATAACCTTTCTTCTAGGAGTTTCAAAAGTTCTTCTGTGTCAAGAAGGTTGTGGTTGTCAAAACATTTCTCAATTCCTGTGGTATCAGGAAATAAGAGGACACCAGGTTGATATGAGGACTGGGGATCTTGGGACACGCTTTCAGGGACGGATCTGGTCAGAGATTGGTATTGGCTGATCTCAATTCTATCAAGCTGGTCTCCAACAGTTTTTAGATAGGCATTTGTGTAGTTGTTCTGCTTCATGATTATGCCCATTTGCTGTGAAGAGGCTGGAACAGTGTTGGATAGAGATGAGTCAATGAGGATGTAAGGGGAGCAAGTCATAATCTCAGGGGCTCCTCCCGGAACCTCTCGATCTTCATTCTCTATCTCTATTTCACACGTTCTTGGAGGAGGATGGGGAAGTGTTTCTTCGCCCTTCTTGGTTTTATAGGTCCTGAATGTTGATCGGTCCATGACCAGGCATTGACAATCATTCTCTATGCTTTTTCTGTTAGGATACCATTCGAAGAAAGGTATACTCTTGTTGAGAGTCTTGATATTCTGGAGCCATCTTATCCGGAACTGGTCTTGCTTTTTCTGGCTATAATTGGATTCATATTTGGTTCTGGATTTGTGGCTAAGGTACTCTGCTATAAGGATTCCATAGTTGATAGGATTGGTGTCAAGAACATTTATAGTTCTAATTTGTGGTTCTGTGTCAGGTATTTCTGTGAGGACTTGTGATGGAGTGGGAGAGCTTGGTCCTTCTTGGTCATATGTATGGATAGGAAGAGCAACTTGTTCTGGAGTTTTATGGACTCTGGAGATATGAGTGGGTATTTCGGGTATTTCAATAGTAGTAGGAATAGGTGGACGTCTTTGTCTGGGTATCAAGTTTATAGGTTCAGATGATTCACTAGTACCTGGTTTGTATCTGTTTTCAAGGCTAGGTAACTATTTCTAGTGTTTGGATTTGGTTGATATTGGTATTGTTCCACCAGGCTAGGAATTTGGTTTCTGATATTAAGTCTGAATAGGCTAGATAGGGAGTTTCTTGCTGATTGGAGATCATCTTCATAATTTGGAATTTGTAGTGGAGGTTCTCTTGATGATAGTGATTGTGGAATCTGTAGTGAAGGTTCTCTGGATGATAGTGATCGATCTTTGAAAGAGATTCAAAGAGTCCCATCTAGGTTTGATATACAATCTCTGAGATCTCTCATGGGTATTCGATAAGTGGGTCTACCAGCATGTTCCTTCAACCAATTTTCAGGGAAGTTGATATCTTCCCATCTAACTGGTGTGGGAACCATCAGGTTAACTGTAGGACAAGCATTATAACATATAGTTTGTCCAGCAGGAACAACAGGAGGAATATAACTAGGGATAAGACCAGTGGTTAGTACACGATAATGAATTCTGTAAATGAGTTTATAAGGGCTGGATCCTCTTAAAAATTGATAATTATGAGTCTGAATATCAATAGCAAGACATTTTTCTTTATGCTCATCTAAATTTAAAGCAATAGTGAAATTTGGATAACATTGGAAATAGATAGGTCCATAAGTCAAACTGGTTTCAGCAATTCCTAAAATAGATTCTTTATAATTGGTGATCCTTTTGTCTCGGAGGACAACTAAAATGGAATTATTAAGACCAATTTTGGCTAAGGGTTTCAACCCAATTTGAACACTTCCTATATGCAAGTCATTATAACCAATTTTATGATAATGGTTCAAACTATTTTTATTCAATAAATTTGTGCTAAATGTATTATTATGGAATTTGACATTAATCTCTTTAGTCTTTTGTCCTAAAATAGATCTAAAATCTAGGGTCCTACTCTTCCTATAGATGCTATATTGTTGAATATTGGGCAATTGCCAGTTTACTAAGTCTCTATCGTCCCAATTTGTTTCATAATTAGCTACAAATTGACATGCAATACTATTATTATCATCAGGCTCTATCTCAGTCCTAGAACTACTTGCAGACATGGTAAAGAAAAGTCTAAAATAGATTAAAACCTAGGTTTTGACTAACAGCTTGTCTGGTGGTCAGCCTAATGCCTCTCTAGGCTAACGGCAAACCTGGTGACTACTGACTTTTGCACCTAGAGAATAAACTATCTCAACTCTTCTTCAACAAGTCTCAAGGCTCTGATACCAAGACGGAGGACCAACAAACATATATATATATATATATAATACAAGAGTTGACAACTTAAAATGTCTCGGGCCACAAAACTAAATAACCATAAAATAGGTTTAATAATTACGACTATGGTTGCACATTGGGGAAATGGGGATGGATATAGGTCCCCCCATCCCCATCCCCACTTCTCAAACCCTTCCCCATACCCCCCCCATTTCCCCATTTGGGGAAAATGGGGATGGGGGAGTTTTGGGGGGAGGTCCCCCCATCCCCATCCCCATTTCCCCATTTTCCCCGTTTCCCCGTTTACCCTATTCCCCCATCTCCCCATTTGGTTGAAAATTATAAATTAAACTAAAAAAAAATAAAAAATTCCATTACAAATGCAAAAGAAAATACATTACAAAATAATGTCAAATATATATATATATATAAATACACATTACAAAATAATGTCAAAGAAAATACATTACAAAATATATAAATATATATATATATATATAATTATTTTTATAATATTTTAGGGAAAATGGGGAAATGGGGATGGGGGGAGGCCCCATCCCCATTTCACTATATTAATGGGGAAAATGGGGAAATGGGGATGGGGGAGGGTCTCCCCATCCCCATCCCCATTTCAATTTGGGGATGAAAATCATCCCCCCCCCCCCCCATTTCTCCATTTTCCCCCAAAAAATTTCCCCCAAATGGGGATGGGGATGGGGAAGCGGGGAAATGGGGATCCGAGGGAAAATGTGCAACCCTAATTACGACCAAGATTCATAAGAAGAAAAAAAATCTGTGAATTAATTATTACTTGAGGTTAAATACACGGTTATAATGGCATTTAGAAAGTAAATATGTGTAAATATATGTTTATCTACTGTAAAATGACATTTTTAAATTTTAAATAATTTTATTGTTTTTAAATTTAAATTTTATTTAAAAGACTGTTTATAAATTTTTAAATATAAAAAGAGTGTCAATCAAATTCAACTTTAAAGCAGAGGAGTTTTCCAACTTGAGGGGAAGCTAGTGTTTACTCCCTATTATTTACACTGATCCAAAATATGAGCAGGCATTTTCGGTACATTCCATCACTCGACAATTTCTTCATAGTCTTGCCTTTGTTTAAATGGCCTCTGCATATATGAAACAAAAATACCATGACATATTCAAAAATTGACAAACTACTTACTAAGAAAGTTAAAATATATTATGATTAAGCAGTAAAAGACTCGGAGATGACATAACTGAACAATTTCTGTGCATTAGGAGCTAAAAAGCCACAACTTTTATTGAAGCTATGACTTAAAGCAATTCTGGGATATCCATTAAATCATACCTTGTATGTTGCAGACTATTTTGGACAACCACGGAACCAAACCATCATTTGGTGCTTGATTCTCAGATTTATTATAAATTTAACTGGCAGGTTCAGATTCATTTTCTTCTATTATATTATCAGTGTTGCTAGTATTCTCCTGTGGCTGAACATCATCACTGGGCAAAGTTACAGGAGCAAAAATATCATCGGCAAGAATAAGAGCAGAGGAACCATCCTCTAATTGTCCAGTCACCAACCCCCTCATCACATTGCAGATGACAAGCTCTAACTTGTGTTCTTGAGTATGCTTCTGATTGAACCGTCCTGGAGGCTTGGAGCGAGTATTGTAGCAATCCCCACAAAGATCAAATCCCATGGCTTCCATGCAATCTTTGCATTTGTATCTATCCCCAATTATTGGATACATCTGTGGAATAAGAATTGAATGAAAATAATTAAACATTAAAATTCACCTTCCAGTTCCAGACACATGACCAAGATATGCTTGGCACTTCAGGCATACATAACTTCATGCTTCAAAATAGCATGCCTGTCATAAGCTTAATTATGACAGAAAGAACCCTCCTCAATTTGCAGGGATATTTTACTCGGTTCCCCATAAGTACTCTCTACCTAACCATCTGTGCCGGTTGCCATTGAATGAAAGTATCCCATAAAAAGGTTAAAGCAAAATATAACAGAACCGAACTTGGTTGACTGCAACCCCCCCAACCAAAAGGAAAAGGAGGCAAATTTATTTCCAATGGCAAAGCCAACTAATATAAACATTCTCAACTAAAACATGTCCAACACATCAAATCTCTAAAATATACTCACCAGAGTATACAGGATCTTGAATGCGCTTCACAATACCGACATTGTGAATGTTTGACTTTAACTTTTCAAAATCACTTTTACACTTCTTACCATCTTATCACTTCAGCATAATTCAGAATGAAGAAACAAATATGGCCATCATTATAAATTGTATCAATTGAGACAATGCATTAAATTTTCTTAGGAATAAGACTCATAGACACTGCCTGAAACAGATATATGAAAGAAAAACAAGTTTCAAGTCATGCAATCAAAATTACAGACATTTGGTACAAAGGACTGGAAAATTTACCCCACAATAATCACAACCAACTCCAAAATAAATCTTTGAACGAGGGTCAGCCCACATTGGTAGCTGCTCTTCTGTGCTCAGGAAGGAGGCATTGAAGCCTAGTTTGCCAGCTTCCATGGAACCTGAAAGCACAACCAGCATTATGACAAACATGTCTATGCAGAATGTACATTAGCATTGAGATTTGAGATGTACATGTAGTTGCACTTTCATGGTTTGATTGGACTTTATTGGGCTGAATAGCATCTTTTCTTAACACATATTCTTTGGAAAATTGTTCCTCCAGCAAATGATCAAGCTCCAAACAAACTTTTGGGCATCCCTTCGGATTCAAACAAAGGCAAATTTGACACCTAATCTTCTCGTCAGTCTGTTTGATGATACAAGTTTCACAATATACTGCAAATTCAAAGCAGAAAATTGAAAATGAACAATATATTCTCACATACAGACAAATGAAATGTAGTTACATGTAGGCGGCTAATTTAAGCAAAGTTCACAAGCCTACCGTGGCCACAATTGAGAGCCACAGGATGAATAAGTAGTTGCTTGCATGCAGAACATAGTACATCAGTAACCGCAATCTGCTCTCTATTTCCATTTAGCTTATTTTGAGGTGAATTCTTTTCTATGATAGCGACAGTTCCACCAGAGGATTGTACTGGAATAGTTGTGCCATTATTTTCATGAATGCCCCCTTCACTGGTGGACTCATCGACTATAGTAAAGGATTGTGCAGATTTCCCCATATGATCAAGAAGTGGTTGACATGAATGGCTATCAAACTGTGGTGAGAAGGAGCCCATTCTCTTTTCTTCCTCTGGAACAAGCAAAGGCAAGAATTGCAATATAATAAAGTAATCAAATAGCTTTCATAAAAGCTAACCAACAAATACTTCACTATACCAATTAGAGAGCATGAACACACACACATGCAAAAAGGCCAAGATCAGGAAGGGTTTTGTATGCATGTTTTAGATACAAACTCTGTCAATACTTGGCAAATCAGAAAGCAGCCATGTATACTTTGTAACCAAGTCTAGCTGCACAAATTTCAATCGGAACTCCAAATAAGTATTTATATAGTTACAAAAATCCATAAAATTCTTATTTAATAAGTTTTCAAGATTGGGATATATAATACATTTTCTATATGTTATTTTGCGAACCCTACTTCTTGACCGTCATCCTTTTAGAAACGTGATTGAGCATTTCTCACTGAGTTCATGTAAACGTGATTGTGCTTAGTTTTCATTGAAGAGACTTAGTTGCACACACACACTTATCATGATTGCATATATGTTCATTATTCTTGTGTGCATTCTCTTCACATTTCACACTTGCACTTCTTTGTTATATTTTTATGTGTGGATTTATCCATAGATGAGTTCCGAGCGATTCGGAGACTTGTTTATATGTTTCGGATGATTTCTGAGACATTTGGGACATTCCATGTTTTTGTCAGAAACTGAAATTGAATTCCAAGCTTCAAGTGGAAAGTTATATAATTTTCCATGTTTATAATTGAATCCGGGTGTATATGCTGAAGACGAAATCGAATTTCAAGTTCCAAAGTCAAAACTAGACTAAAGAACGCTCGGAACGGAAGTCAACTTGGTACAGCATGAAAGCCACACCAAGAGTAGCTTGGCGTGAAAGGCATGTGCAACTCACGCAGTGACACTCTCTCGGCCCCGCGAGCCTCACGCCAACCTTACGCCAACACTGATTTGCTTTGAATTTTTTTGATTTTTCTTTGATGTTTTATTGAGTGTTAAATGTTGCATCTGAGCTCGTGTGTTTACTAGTTGCATGAGTGGAATTGATATGATAATTAATTGGACCTCTTGAATGCCTTTCACATGAACTCACCACACTGGATTACTCTCATTTGTCTTTTACATCTAACATAAAAATAAAATAAAAACAAAAATAAAAAATAAAAAAACGGTGCAGTTTTGGTTGTTTAAACCCAAATATATATATGTATATATATATATATATATATGTAAACGGTGCAGTTTTGGGTGTTAAACCTATGTATGTATATATATATATATATATATATATATATTCTTCTCTTCACTTCATCTCAAGAGAGAGCAAAAAAATATCATACACTTTCAAAAGAACAAATATTTCAAGAGAGAAAACTCCCAAGAACTTGTCTTTAACTCTCCAAATCCATTTCCATATGCATAAATCATCATCCAAGCATCATCTAGGATCATCTAGTATGTGCTAATGTATGGGTCTTCTTCAACACACATGTTATGGTAAGTTAAACACTAATTTCATCTAATCTTAGTGTTTTTACTTAGCAATTTATCTCATTTATAACTTGTATGCTCTTAGATTAATTTCTACTTACAAGATTGAGAGTATGTGTTGAATGTTTGAGTGTTGTATTTTGATAGCTATACCTAAGATTGTTTTATCTTATATAGATATGCTTTATGCCATGACATATAGCAATTAATATCTAGGATTGATTTAATTGACATCTTATAATCCTAGATAAGCATTTAGTGTAGCTTAGCATTATTTGCATATCTGGATATCTTGCATATTCACATAGGTTGTTTAATCTCTTCATTGAGAAGTAAGACTTGTGGCTAAGGTTGCTTAGGCTGCAAGCAAATTGGACTAGGTTCATTTTTAAAGGCCTACGGGTAGTAGTGGTGGGTTAGTGACCGTAGCGTTTGACGTGGTCAACCTAGGTTGTGAACACCATTGTAATTAGTGGATTCGAGGTTTGTGTGTAGCGCACATAACAGCCCGTGGTTTTCCTTATTGAAGGTTTCTGATACGAACCTCGTCGATTGTATCAAGATTGATGCCTAAGATCGTTCTAACCTCTGGTTCGGATGGAAACCGCGACCCAACACCTATATCGAGATGTTAACCTTGGTATAAAGGAAGACGCCACAATCAAGGATAGAATACTCGATTGATAAGTCAAGGAGGAATGCCACAAAGAAATTCTGATAAATTCCAATTAGTTCTCAAAGAACAAAAGAGAAAATTCTCTCAAATTTCATTTAAAATCAAGTCTCCGAAAAATTACATCAAAAGGACCCTTAAATACTGAAACCCTAAAACCAAAAAAAGGAAATAAATATTTGGCAATTAATGTCTTACAAACGGGAAAGAAAATAAACTAAAACAAGCAACTAATTGACTTGCTCCCTATTTGGAAGACTAAATTTTGGAAACAAATTAGCCCTTAATATTTGGAAACAAATCAATTCATTATTCATTGAAAATCCAAAAAAGGAAACAGCTAAAATTGAAACTCCTCCACATGCCATAGCTTGTGCCTCACACCCAAGCTCTCTGCCACATGCCCAAGTCACTCTTATTCGGCCCAATCAATTGCCTTGATGATGTTAATTAAGCCTTGGTCTTCATGTGGGCTCATCTTGGACTTTAATAATTCAAAATCAGCCCAAGTGTCTTAAATCAGGCCATTTAGTGCTTCCTTGAATCTCTTAGCCCTTGCCCTTGTTATTGGCCCAACCGAAACGTGCAATGGATCTCTTGATGTGGCCCCCTTATTCTCATCAGTTTCCACATAAAAATCAAGTGTCATTTATATTCCGCTTTTACACTTGATTTATTGTATTGACTAGATTGGGGTTATTTTCGTAAAATTGACTAATCACGAAAATTTGGTAATATTCAGATTAAAATCTATTCACTGCCCCTTTCTCTAGATAATATTTAGAACACACCGTTATTTGTTTTAATTGGTATCAAAGCGGGTTCCTAGATATACTTAGGTGATCCTTTGCTCATTTTGGTGTGTTTTGCATTTTGTGTGATTTTTGATCATTCATACATTTGCATTCATTTCATTCATTCATAAATACTATGAGTGGAAATGGTGGTGGAAACGGTGGTGGTAACGAAGGTGCTTCTAGCACGAGGCCTCCACTTCTCACCAAGATAAATTATGCCTTTTGGAAAGGCAAGATGGAGTCGTACATATGCCAAATCCATGATCGGGCTTGGATGGCGGTTGAAGATGGCTACGCTCCACCTATGATGACTCCTACGGGTGGAGGAGAGGATGTGCTCAAGCCTAAGGTGCAATGGAACGTGCAAGAGTTTGAGGCATCGAAATGGAATAGGAAGGCGATGCACGCCATCCTATGTGCAATGGACAAAAATCAATATAAATTGATTCAAAACACTAGGATCGCTAAAGAGGTGTGAGACATCCTAGAGGTTGCACATGAGGGAACCGAAGTGGTTAAGGACTCTAAGCTTCAAGCCCTCCAAACTCAATTCGAGATGCTTAGGATCGAAGAGATTGAGTGCTTCAACGACTTTGAGATCAAGTTAATGGACATAGTCAACCAAAGTCATCAACTTGGTGACCCGTATTCAGATAGGAGAATCAAACAAAAAATAATGAGATCTCTCCCCGAAAGGTTTGAGTCCAAGGTAACAGCTTTAGAGGAGAATAGTAGCTACAAGGATATAAATCCGAGTGAGGTGATTGAGAGACTTCTAGCTTATGAGTCTAGGAAGGGTCCTATCTCCACACCTCCCAAGAAGCAAAAGGGAATTGCTTTGAAGGCCTCCAAAGTTGAGAATGAGGTTAATGATGATTCGGACGAAGACATGGCCTTGTTGCTAAGAAGTTTCAAGAAGTTTGTCAAGTTCAAGAAGAAGGGCTTCGGATCCAAATGCCAATACTTGAAGAAAAAGGCTCCTTCAAGAAGTTTGAGCCTAGGCAAGAGAAGAGCGAAAGGAAAGGGATCCAATGATATGAGTGTGACGGTATAGGACACATCGCTCACGATTATGGAAATTTGAAGAACAAGAAGGAAAAATTGATGGCTGCCACTTGGAGTGGAGGTGATGACTCCGATGAGAGAGATGAATCTTCGGATGATGAAGATGAAGTTGCTAACTTCATAGCCTTTGCCTCCTCCCACAAGAGCAAAAGTACTAGTGAAGAAGGTGAAAAGAGTCAAGGGGAAAATGACTCTAGTGAAGATGACTTCTTATCTTGTAGGAACCCGGATGATATGGACCAGCAAGTTGATCACCATTCGGCTAAGGATGGAAAAGATTCAAATTCTTTAACCATTCATGGAGGACCAATGACACAAGCTAAAGCTAAAAGGATGAAAGAAGCCTTAACTTGTTTAATGGAAAGCATTTGGAAGAAGTAAGCTAGTCAAGATTTGGTCTCGGTTCTAAAGATGCAAGAAGAGTCTAAATTGGTCAACATATTTCAAGCAAGTCCAAATCATGAAGACAAGAGTCCAGCCTTGTTAAAATGAAGTATTTAGCTTATCTTGAAGAATAAAAGGTCATTCGGCCATGTTGGGTTTTGTGGGTTTAGGTTTTAATTGTGTTGGGTTTTTAACTTGAACATTTAGGGTTTTATTTTGTTAAGTGTGAGTTCATGTGTCCTTTGATTAGGAAAAAGGAGTTTCAAAGGTTGAATCATTTATGGCCAACATTCATGGTCTAGTTGTCTTATTAATGGGTGGTTACATAGTTAATGGTCGGTTACACATTTAATGGGCTGTTACTTTTGTGTTTACTGGCTGATATCTTTCTTTGTAACTGTTATTGGCCTTTGTTCTATATAAACAAGGCTGATTTTCTTTGTAATGACAAATTTGAGTAATAAACTTATTTGAGCACTTTGTGAGTGTTTTGTTTTTAAGTTCTTGCATGAACTTTGGACCTTATCAAGCTTATTTAGCTTGTGGCGTTCAAAAACCTTAAAAATCTTTGTTTTCTTTAAACTTATCAAACTTCATAGTTTGTGGCATTTTTAGGGAAATCAAAGTGCTGTTCTAATTATTTTATCATCATTCTACTGGTAAAGTGATTAGAATAGTTTCTCTTACTTCAATCTTGAACAATCGGATTTAATTCAATTAGTTGGAGGGTGCTTGTAAGGATTCCCATATCTTGATTGGCTTATTTCGTGGACAAATCACGTGTTGGGGATTGTATGTAAGGGTAGCTTAAGTGATTGATATTCAAGCTCAAGACCCTCTCATGTCCTCAAGGTTGATAAGCACCAAAGGTAAAATCTAGTGCTTACTTGCTTTGAAGAGATCTAGTTGCACACACACACAACTCATGCATAAATCTTATTCTTGTATGTTGTGTGTTTTATATGTGTGCATGCATGTTCTTGAACATCTCTTCTTGCATGTTTTATTTTGATTGCATCTTGTTCATTGAAATGCCATGACATGTTTAGGCATTAGGATGCATTCACTTCCCACACTTGCACTTCATTATTAGTCTTAAGTGTGGTGTAATTCGTTTCCGTTTGTGTGATCGGAAACGTTCGCGCTTGCACGATGGTGTGCTTGTCTTAGCGCAATGGTTGACCACTTGAGAAGGTCTCATTCTTCTCTTGAATAAGTGGTAGTTTTGATTTGATTGTTTGGAGTAAAGTGTCTAGTTTCAAAAGATTAGATTTCAATGTTTTAAATGTTTTTTCAAAACTGATCTTTGCATGGTCTTGTGACCATAACTTTTTATACAAAGCTTCAAAATAAGTTTTGAAAATTTCTATACAAACTAGACACCCATACCTTTCCAACGGTATATTATTCGTAATATTTCATGACCGTTTGGATTGGTTTTAAAATCTCCAAAGTTACAACCAAAACAGGGCAACTCTGTTGTTGTCCGTTTCTGACCTTTGGTCACTCAATTGACCATAACCATTTCTACAGACATCAAAATATAATTCTATAAAAACGAGTAGAAAGTAGACATCTGTACCTTTCCAACGATATATCATACGAAAGGTTTCGATGTCGTTTGGTCAAGTTTCGAAGCTCTCAAATCTTGAGTCGCTGCACTGACGCGAGTACCGCGAAAATGCCCATCATTTTTCCATTTCTTCCAAAACTACATAGTTTCACTTGGGCATTATAAATACATATATTTCTCATCATTTTGAGGGCTGTTCCACAAAATCAAACCCTAGAGAGAGAGGCTCCATATTCTTGAGAGAGAAAGAGAGATTTGAGAGAAAATCAAATCAAGAACTCACCTTTAACCACTCAAATCAAATCCTTTTTGCATCAAATTTCATATTGCATCTTCTATGTCTATATAGAATGCATCCATGCATGGGTTTGCATCATCACAACTTGCTTGGTAAGATTTTGATTAACTTCATCTTATTTTAGTATTTTTACTATCAAGCCATCTCTTTTAAATTACTTGTATGTTTTAGATCATATGCTAAATACAAGAAAAGAGAATTGATTGTGATGAATTGATTGAGTGTTGTATTGTGATAGCTAATTAGGTTTTTGCTTAATCTTGATTAGCTAAGCTATTTGACATGTCATTTAGCTCTTGATATTTAGGTTGATTTAATTGATTATATCATCATCCTAGATAAGCATCTAAGGTTCCCTAGCCTTGTTTGTTATTTGAATATTCATACATATTCACATAGGTTGCATAATCTCTTCATAGAGAATTAAGTCTTGAGGCTAAGATTGCTTAAGCCTCAAGCAATTGGACTAGAGCCACTTTTAAAGGCCCGCGTGGTAGAAGTGGGGGATTATTGACCGGAGTGTTAGACGAGGTCTACATAGGTTGTAAACTCCATTTCAATTAGTGGATTTCGAGGTTTGAGTGTGGCGCACTATACAGCCCGTGGTTTTTCCCAATGGTTGGGTTTCCACGTATACATCAAGTGTTATTTAAATTCCGCACTATATTACACTTGCTTGTATTTTTTACTAGTAGGGCCATTTTCGTAAAATTGACTTGCATGCGAAAATTGGGTAATAATAGTTAAAATCTATTCACCCCCCCTCTAGATTAATATATTAGTACACACCTAGTTTATTCGAGTATTTCTTTCAGTGCTAATTTGCATTCCATATGTATCATAACTATTTAGCTATTGGGGTGTATGGTTGCTAAGTTGATGATTTCCATCATTTTGGTATCAGAGCTTGGCTCAAGTTTGAGGTTTGCATATCCATTTATTTATGTTCTTTTTGTTTACACTTTCTCTTCTTCTTCCCTTTTTGCACCATATCTATAATTGTTGTTCTTTCTTCATCTTAATTGCCGTGCTACTTCAGGTTATTGCCATTCTTCTTTGTTTTCTGCAAAAAAAAAAAAAAAAAAAAAAAAAAAAAAAAAAAAAAAGAAAAGAAAAGCATTACGGATTCAAGGAATTCATGCAAAATTCCAAAAACATATGATCTCTTGTTTCAGTTTGGGAAGTATCTTGTTGGGATAGAAATTGATATTTCAGTTCTAATCTTTGCTTGTTTAAACCACTTTAAATCGGCCTACCTTTTTGCTTGTTTTTTTTAGACCTGCCCTATTTTCTCTCCATTGAATTTGCCATAATCTGAATTGTTTGTTTAAGGACCTAAGTTAATCTAAGAACCCAAAGAACAAAACAAGAGAGGTAAAAGGCAAAAGTGGTAAGATTAGCATCGAGAAAAGCCAAATAATTGTGTGAAACACGAGTGGTGTGAATCAATTCTTCAAGTGAAACACGTGAGGGAGTGTTTGTGAGGCTGTTTTTATTTATTTATTTATTTATTCAGGTTTTAAAAATGTCTAACAAGGATAAAGAAGTGAGTTCTTCCTCAAATAATCCAGTAATTCAAGCAATGCAGCAACAATTTGAACGTATGTTCAAAGTGATGGGAGATGTAAGAGATCATCTAGAAAAATATGATGAAGCAATTACCAGATTACAAGGAGAACCACGGCGTGGAAGACAACCAGCCTTTGTCAATGATGTATATGATGGTGTGAAATTTCCCTTAATGTAGTAGTGAAATATACCTAGAGGGGGGGGGGGGGTGGGTGGGTGAATAGGTATAGGCTCCAAATTCTCCCAATTTAAAAATAATGCGGAATATATCAATGAAAATGCACACTTGATTAAATTTGACAAATTAATTGATTTCACTTATACAAGAGTTAATCAATTTACAAGATATGCAATCAATGAAAGAAATGGAAGATAAAGAAAAGTAAAAGCAAAAATGAACACAAGTGTTTTAACGTGGTAAAATCTCAAAGAGGAAACATCCACGGGTTGATACCACAACCATCGGCAAAGCAATCCACTATGTGAAAAAGGACTTACACACTCAAGCTATCACTCATGATATCCGCTCAAGCTATTAACTCCTAATCTACCCTCGGGCTAGTGAATCACCAAGCCTACTTCCTATCCAAGATGTATCCTACACCTCTAGAAAGCAACTTCCTATCCAAGACGCTCACGTCTCTAGGAAGATTTCTTGCTTGCCTATCCGGATCCTCCCGACCCTAGACAAGACTCCCTTGCTTGATTATCCGAGTCCTCCCGACTCTAATCAAGACTTCCTTGCTCTATCCACAAAGCTTCACTCACTTTGCTAGAGACTTCAACCTAATGCAAGGCTATGATCTAAAGTGATGCAAGTGATGCAAACACAAACAAATTAAGCTAGATGATCAATCAAGCAAAATGTACATGTTCAATGACAATCTAGAATATGCTTCCAACACACAATCATAAGATTTTCTAGAAATCAAGACATGTAAATCAATAAGAACAAAGGTATGAATATTCAATTTATCACACTAATAACTTAGTTCTTAGATCATGAAATAAAACCTAGAAAATAATATGAGACACATCATATATTCATTTTCTAGAATCAATTTCACACAAAATCAAGTTTAGCATATATATGTTCAAAACAAATCACAAAGCTAAATCTCAATTAACAAATGATCAAATAACCCTAGCATGTGATCTAACATACTTCTCAACAAATTTCATCAATCAAATAGTAAGAATCAAGAGATGATCAAAGATGAAATTGAAAAAGAAGAAGTTGAACAAACAACCTTGACCTCGGACTGAAAATTGACCAACTGAGAAAAATGGTGAATTCAGCTGCCTCTGGAAATGCTTGAGGTTTGTAGCTCTTCTCAAGACCAACAATTTTTGTTTTTGAATCGATTGATTTTGAGTTCGTATGAGAAAGTTACGATCAAAATAAGAAAACGAAAATGAGAAGAAATTCTGCAGAAATCTCAAAGTGTTCTTGAATTCTTCAACAAGTGTGGAGGGAAGGAGATGAGTTTAAAAGGAGGAGAGAGAAAGAGATTTTTCGAGCAAATCAGAGTGTGCCACGTCACCTCCCCGTGGGGGGTACGTGGGCCACATGGGAGTAGAGGGCTCCCTTGTCCGTGGGGCCCACGGCCTCCCTCACGGCCAGGCCTTGTGGCCACACACACTCCAGACTTCTCTCGCGCGCTCCTTCGATTCTTCAGCCCATATCTTGGGCATCCGAACTCCGATTTCAAATCCGTTTTTGGATTATGAACCGTGACTCCCTCATGCACGACGAAGACTCACAACTTTGAAAAATGGTTGAGAAATAATCTCGGAAACCGACGATGAAGTCAACTCAACGAATGAGAACGAAAAGTAGCATAGTCACATTGTTTGGACTCGAAACCTTATGAATAAGTAACCGAAATGACCGGAACTCAATAAGGCATTAAATAAGAACATGTTCAAGTCCTAAACACAAAATACACAAACAAATAAACACATATTCACACAAGCATGCCATATCAAAGAGATAGTCACAAAGCATGCAATTTCACAATTTTTGTCTATTAAAGAACAATGCATGAGCATACTATGAATACTATGAAGTGTGTGAAAGTGTTATACAAAATGTTTGAACCACGATGCAGGGACACACATGTATGAATTGTGTGTGTGTACGCTAACGCCTTGCAAGAGGGTGTAAGTCAAGATATACCTTTGACGCTTTTCACCTCTTGAAGACGACTTTTGCACTAGACATTGCTTCTTCATCTTTTAAGCTTCCTTTCTTCAAAGAACATCTTAAGCAATAACTAATACAAACATAGAGCGTTTTGCAATGGAATCAAGCCAATACAAATCATAAACCTTACATGGTGGAGAAGACACGGATGATGGCCAAGCTACCATAATTGGTCAAAATGTTAATCCTAGGAGACAAACTAGGAGAGGACGTTTTGATGGTGTGGACCGAAACATAGGCAACATTAAAATGAAAATTCCTTCTTTTCAAGGGAAGAACAATCCGGATGCCTATTTGGAATGGGAACGAAAAGTGGAGTTGATCTTTGAATGCCATAACTACTCCGAAGAGAAAAAGGTAAAACTAGCCGCTGTTGAATTTTGTGATTATGCTATTGTTTGGTGGGCTCAATTGTGTAAAGACGTAGAAATGGTGAAAGACCCGTAGAGACTTGGTTGGAGATGAAACAAATCATAAGGAGGAGATTTGTCCCTAGCCATTACTATAGGGATTTGCATCAATGGATGCAAACTTTGACACAAGGTTCCATGAGTGTAGAAGAATATCACAAGGAGATAGAGATAGCCATGATAAGGGCTAATGTGGAGGAGGACCGTGAGGCCACCATGGCTTAGTTTTTGAGTGGGTTAAACAAGAACATTGCTGATCTTGTGGAGTTGCAACATTATGTGGAGATTGAGGACATGGTGGATGTGGCCATGAAGATTGAAAGGCAACTCAAAAGAAAAGGCACCAGTTATGATTCAAAACCTTATTCGGGTTCTCCTTCTTCTTCTTGGAAACCGAATTGGAGTAAAAAGGATGATAAACCCATTGTTAAGCCTAAAATTGAAGAAACCAAAAGCAAAAATGAAATAGGCAGCAAGGGTAGAGTTGATAATCAACCTAATCAAACTAGAGGCATTAGGTGTTTTAAGTGTCTTGGACATGGTCATGTGGCACGTGAATGTCCTAATAAAAAGGTATTGATCATGAGGGATGGGGCGGTTGAATCCAACAGTGAAAGAGAGGATGAAGATGACATGCCACATTTAGAAGATGCTAGTGATGTAGAGTATGCTAGTGGGGAAAATTTGGTTGTACAACACACGCTTAGTTTGCAAAGTAAAAATAATCAACATGGTGAGCAACGTGAAAATTTGTTTCATACTCATTGTTTGATTGCTAACAAGTTGTGTAATGTGATTGTTGATAATGGAAGTTGTACAAATGTGGCAAGTACCTTGCTTGTCGAGAAACTGAAATTACCTACTATTAAACATCCAAAACCGTAAATCGGCAAGTGTTAGTTTCTCTTTCAATTGGTAGATATAAGGATGAGGTTTGGTGTGATGTGGTACCTATGTATGTTGGTCACATGTTGTAGGGGAGACCATGGCAATATGATCGAAGGGTAATGCATGATGGGTTTAAGAACCGATATTCTTTGATCATGGAGGGACAGAAATACCAACTTGGACCTTTGCCTCCAAATACAATTTTTGAAAACCGAATGCACATAAAACTACAATATGAAGAGCTTGAATCTTCATTAGCCGAAACTTTGGGAAGGGAGCAAGAAAGAGAGAAAAAAAAAATGTGAGTTGAGTGGTAAAAATGAGAGCAATGGGAAACACAAGGGGAGAGAAAACAAGGAAGGCTTGAGTGAAAAAAAAAAAAAGAGTGTTTATGCAAAAATGAGTGATGTGAAGAAAGTATTAACCATGAGGCAGCCCTTACTTGTACTTGTATACAAGGACGTTTTAATTGTTTCTAACGAAATTGACAAGAGTTTGCCTAGTGTTATTGTTGATCTTTTGCAAGAAAATGAGGATCTCTTTCCCGAAGATGTTCCTAATGGTTTGCCACCAATTAGAGGAATTGAACATCAAATTGATTTCATTCCGGGTTCAAGCATACCAAATAAGCCAGCATATAGATGCAACCTTGAAGAGACCAAGGAAATCCAAAAGCAAGTAAGTGAGCTTATGGAAAAGGGATATGTGCGTGAAAGCATGAGCCCATGTGCGGTTCCTATTTTGTTGGTGCCTAAAAAGGATGGTTCTTGGAGAATGTGTGTTGACTGCCGAGCCATCAACAAAATCACGGTAAAGTATAGACATCATATCCCTAGGTTAGATGATATGTTGGATGAACTGTATGGTTCTTGTGTGTTTTCGAAGATTGATTTGAAATCTGGATATCATCAAATAAGAATGCATGAGGGTGATGAATGGAAAACCGCTTTCAAAACTAAACATGGTCTATATGAATGGTTAGTAATGCCTTTTGGCCTAACTAATGCACCTAGTACTTTCATGAGATTGATGAACCATGTTTTGCGTGTTTTCATTGGAAAGTTTGTAGTGGTTTATTTTGATGATATACTTGTGTATAGCAAAAATTTAGATGAGCATGCAACACATTTAAAGTCTGTTTTTGATGTGCTTAGAAAAGAAAAGTTGTAGCTAATCTAAAGAAATGCATTTTTTGCACTAATGAACTTACTTTTTTTTGTTATGTTGTTAATGATAAAGGAATACATATTGATCAAGAAAAAGTGAAAGTAATTAGGGAGTGGCCGAAACCCACTTGTGTTAGTGATGTAAGAAGTTTTCATGGTCTTGCTAGCTTTTATAGAAGATTCATTAAAGATTTTTCTACCATTGCTGCACCATTAACCGAATGCATCAAAAAGAATGTGGGATTTAGGTGGGGTAAGGAACAAAATGATGCTTTTAACTTGCTTAAAGAAAAACTTAGTTCAGCACCTTTGCTTGCTTTGCCTAACTTTGCTAAAACTTTTGAGATTGAGTGTGATGCAAGTGGAATAGGTATTGGAGGTGTCTTAATGCAAGAGGGCAGACCCATTGCGTTCTTTAGTGAGAAGCTAAGTGAAGCAAGTCTTAACTACCCAACGTATGACATGGAGTTTTATGCCTTGGTAAGAGTGTTAGAGACATGGCAACACTATCTTTGGTACAAGGAATTCCTTATACACACTGATCATGAGTCCTTAAAATATCTCAAAGGACAAGGAAAGCTAAGTCGTAGGCATGCAAAATGGGTGGAGTTTATTGAATCCTTTCCATACATCATCAAGTACAAACAAGGTAAGGAAAATGTGGTTGTCGATGCTCTTTCTAGAAGGTATGCTCTAATTTCTAAACTTGATGCAAAGTTATTGGGTTTTGAGTACATTAAAGACTTATACAATTCTGACCTTGATTTTGCTAATGTTTATGGGGCATGTGAGAAAGGGGGTTTTGACAAGTTCTTTAGGCATGATGGTTTTCTTTTCAAAGAAAACAAGCTGTGTGTTCCTCAATGTTCAATGAGAGAATTGCTTGTGAGAGATGCACATAGTGGCGGGTTAATGGGGCATTTTGGAGTTAAAAAGACTTTGGGTGTGTTAAGTGATCATTTCTTTTGGCCACACATGAAAAGAGATGTTGAGAGAATATGTGAGAAATGCATTACTTGCAAATGAGCTAAATCTAAAGTAATGCCTCATGGGCTGTATAGTCCTCTTCCTATACCTAGTGAGCCTTGGGTTGATATATCCATGGACTTTGTCTTGGGATTACCTAGGTCAAACGGGGGGAGAGATTCTATTTTTGTTGTTGTTCAGGTTCAGCAAGATGGCGCATTTCATTCCTTGCCACAAAACAAATGATGCTACACATGTTGCGGGGCTGTTCTTTAAAGAAATTGTGAGGATACTTGGCATTCCAAGGACAATTATGAGTGATAGAGATGTGAAGTTCCTTAGCCACTTTTGGAAAACGCTTTGGAGCAAGTTGGGTACAAGGCTGTTGTATTCAACCACTTGTCATCCACAAAAGGATGGATAAACAGAGGTGGTAAATAGAACTTTATCAACACTTTTGAGGGCCATAATTCAAAGGAATTTGAAGAATTTGGAGGAATGTTTGCCACATGTGGAGTTTTCTTATAACAGAAGTGTGCATGCTACAACAAACCATTCACCATTTGCAGTTGTGTACAGGTTCAATCCATTATCTCCTATGGATTTGCTACCTTTACCCTTGGAAAAAGCTAACTTGGATGGTAAGCAAAAAGCTGATTTTGTTAAAGCCTTGCATAAAAGGGTGCGCACACAAATTGAAAAGAAAACTTGATAATATAAAAAGCAACACAACAAGGGCCGAAAGAAAGTAGTAGTTGAACCTAGTGATTGGGTTTGGGTACACTTGAGGAAGGAAAGATTTCCTAGCCAAAGGAAGTCTAAATTCATGCTAAGAGGGGATGGACCATTTAGAGTCCTTCAAAGAATCAATGACAATGCATACAAGCTAGAACTACCAAGTGAGTATGGCAATGTTAGTGCAACCTTCAATGTTTCTGATTTGTCTTTGTTTGATGTAGGTGATGAAGGTGCTGATTCAAGGACGAATCCTTTCGAGGAAAGGGGGAATGATGTGGACCAGCAAGTTGATCACCATTCGGCTAAGGATGGAAAAGATCCAGATCCTTTAACCATTCATGGAGGACCAATGACACGAGCTAAAGCTAAAAGGATGAAAGAAGCCTTAACTTGTTTAATGGAAAGCATTTGGAAGGAGCAAGCTAGTCAAGATTTGGTCTCGGTTCTAAGGATGCAAGAAGAGTCTAAATTGGTCAACATATTTCAAGCAAGTCCAAATCATGAAGACAAGAGTCCAACCTTGTTAGAATGAAGTATTTAGCCTATCTTGAAGAATAAAAGGTCAATCGGCCATATTGGGTTTTGTGGGTTTGGGTTTTAATTGTGTTGGGTTTTTAACTTGAACATTTAGGGTTTTATTTTGTTAAGTGTGAGTTCATGTGTCCTTTGATTAGGAAAAAGGAGTTTCAAAGGCTAAATCATTTATGGCCAACATTCATGGTCTAGTTGTCTTATTAATGGGTGGTTACATAGTTAATGGTCGGTTACACATTTAATGGGCTGTTACTTTTGTGTTTAGTGGCTGATATCTTTCTTTGTAACTGTTATTGGCCTTTGTTCTATATAAACAAGGCTAATTTTCTTTGTAATGACAGATTTGAGTAATAAACTTATTTGAGCAATTTGTGAGTGTTTTGTTTTTAAGTTCTTGCATGAACTTTGGAACTTATCAAGCTTATTCAGCTTGTGGCGTTCAAAAACCTTAAAAATCTTTGTTTTCTTTAAACTTATCAAACTTCATAGTTTGTGGCGTTCTTAGGGAAATCAAAGTGCTGTTCTAATTATTTTATCATCATTCACTGGTAAAGTGATTAGAATAGTTTCTCTTACTTCAATCTTGAACGATCGGATTTAATTCAATTAGTTGGAAGGTGTTAATTTGCATTCCATATGTATCATAGCTATTTAGCTATTGGGGTGTATGGTTGCTAAGTTGATGATTTCCATCACCAGATTTACGTTGCACAACGGAAAATAGGTTTTAAAAATTTTTTTGGTAACTTGTAAACCATATACAATATATAAGAATACATAAAGAGAAGGATTTGTTTCATCCAAAGTAATTGTGTGCAAGCACTTCCGGCCGCAATGTATTCGGCTTCGGAAGAGGAAAGGGAAACCGAATTTTATTTCTTACTTGACTAAGAAACCAAGTTATTACTAACATAAAAGCAACCGCCCGATGTGCTTTTAGGGTCATCTATGTTTCCCGCCCAATCCGCATCACAATAGCCTACAAGGATATCATTGGTATCAAATGAATAGAATAGACCAAGACTATGAGTTCCTTTGATGTACCTAATGATCCTCTTGACGGCTTTTAAGTGAGATTCCTTGGGATTTGCTTGGAATCTAGCACACAAGCCTACACTAAAGCAAATGTCGGGTCTACTAGCCGTTAGGTAAAGTAGACTACCTATCATGCTTCTATAAAGGCTTTGGTCAACACTTTTCCCTTTTTCATCTTTGTCAAGTTTTAAAGTGGTGCTCATGGGAGTTTCAAAATCTTTTCCATTTTCTAGGCTAAATCTCTTAACTAGATTTTTAGCATATTTAGATTGATTCAACATTATGCCCATGCTAGTTTGCTTTACTTGCATTCCTAGAAAATAATTCAACTCACCCACCATACTCATTTCAAATTCACTTGACATAACACTAACAAATTCATCAACCTTGGTTTTATTAGTAGACCCAAAAACAATGTCATCAACATATATTTGTGCAACAAAAATATCATGATCATGATGTTTGATAAACAAAGTTCTATCAATGCCACCTCTCCTATATTGATTGTCAATAAGATATTGAGTCAACCTATCATACCAAGCTCTTGGAGCTTGTTTAAGGCCATAGAGAGCCTTTTTCAATTTAAACACATGATTAGGAGAGTGTGGGTCTACAAAACCCTTAGGTTGTTCAACATACACTTCTTCTTGAAGGTATCCATTTATGAAAGCACTTTTGACATCCATTTGAAATAATTTGAACTTTGTAATGCATGCAATGGACAACAAAAGTCTAATGGACTCGAGACGAGCAACCGGGGCAAACGTCTCATCAAAGTCAACACCCTCCACTTGAGTGTAACCTTGAGCCACTAGTCTAGCTTTATTCTTCACAATCTTGCCACTTTCGTCGGTCTTATTCCTAAATACCCATTTAGTGCCAATTACATTTATATCTTTGGGTCTAGGAACTAAGGACCACACTTCATTTCTCTCAAATTGATTAAGTTCTTCTTGCATAGCCCACACCCAATATTCATCAACAATTGCTTCATTAATATTTTTGGGTTCAATTTGAGAAGTGTAACAAGCATAGGATATTTGGTTAGCAATTTGATTTCTTGTTCTAACCCCTTCATTTAAATCACCTATGATGTCTTCTTGATAGTGTAAGTTTCTAAGTCTTGGATGAGAATGTTCAACAACTTGGTCATTTTGTTGATTATCATTTAAAGCATTTTCCAACCCTTGACTTTCAACTTCAACATGACTATCATTTTCATCATCTTGACTAGAAACACTATTAGCCACATCAATAGGTGTTTTAGTGTCATTCAACATGTTTTCTTTAGGTTCATTGACACCATTATCATCACACAAATTAAGCATGCTAAGATCATCTATCTTCACATTGATAGACTCCATAACAGTCTTAGTAGTCAAGTTAAAGACTCTATATGCACAACTATTAATAGCATACCCAAGAAAGAGACCAACATCACTTTTTGCATCAAACTTTCCTAAGTGATCTCTATCATTCAAAATATAACATTTACTCCCAAAAGTGTGGAAGTAACTCACATTAGGCTTCTTGCCTTTCCAAAGCTCATAAGACGTTTGTTTTGTGGCAGGCCTTTTGAAAACACGATTTGACAAATAACAAGCGGTATTAACCGCCTCGGTCCATAAGTTTCTAGGGACTTTCTTGCTATTGAGCATGACCCTAGCCATCTCTTGCAAGACACGGTTTTTCCTCTCAACAACACCATTTTGTTGAAGAGTTCTAGGTGCGGAGAACTCTTGAGAAATCCCTAAACCATCACAAAACTCACTAAATTTTGCATTTTCAAATTCCGTCCCATGATCACTCCTAATGCGACATATTTTCTTGATATCAAGACCTTTTTCATTTTGAACTTGATTACAAAACTTTTTAAAGTAATCAAAAGCCTCGGTCTTGTTTCTAAGAAAATAAACCCAAGTAAACCTAGAGAAGTCATCAACGCATACAAAAATGTATTTTTTGCCATTAATGCTCTCGGTTTGAATTGGCCCCATTAGGTCCATATGCACAAGTTCTAAAGGTCTCTTGGTAGCTATGTAAGAATTTTTCTTATGAGACACTTTGGTTTGCTTACCTAATTGGCAAGGTTCACAAACCACCTCAAGCTTTTACCAAGATTAAGAAGACCTCTAACAATGCCATGTTTTTCAAGCTTTTTCAAATCTTTAAAATTCATGTGACCCAAACGTTGATGCCACAAATCAAGCTTGTTGCACTCATGTGCCATGTTGCAAGTTAGAGAATCTATCTCAAGACAATAGCAATTGTCTATAGACCTTTTGACACTTAGGACAACATTGCCTTTTTTATCAATTATAGTGCACACATCTTTGTTAAAGCTAACTTCTTTAAAAATTTCACACAAGTGAGTAATGCTTATCAAGTTAGCTTGTAACCCATCAACATACAAAGTATTGCGAAGTTTAGGCAATCCGGGGATACAAATTGTTCCCTTGCCAAGAACTTGCTTTTTGGTACCATCACCAAAAGTAACCGAACCTCCATCCTTTAAAACAAGATTCTTAAAGAACTCTTTGTTCCCGGTTATGTTCCTAGAGCAACCACTATCTAGGTACCAAGAATAGGAGGAGTTGGCACGTAAAGCATATTGTACAACATTACATTTAGATGTGTCTTTTCTAATCCACACATTTTTCACAACATGCTTCTCACTCTTACTTCTAACATGCTTTGACTCAATGTTAGGCTTTTTAACATGCACCTTGACCTCATTAGTCACATTTTCAAAAATATCAAACAAAGCATTATCAATTTTCTTATGCATAGTAGAGTGAGGCACAACACAAGATTTAGCAAGCAAGTCATCAACAACTTTTTCAACAACATGCTTTTCCAAGGTCTTCCTAGGTCTATTTCT